>CM062288.1:184976986-185406775 GCA_031216915.1 Pictodentalium vernedei | reverse complement strand
AAGGTCATTGGTAGTGGCAATGTTTTTTCCCTTTTTTTCTGGAAATTCATAAATATACCCCGTAGAGAGTGCAAAAGGGATAAGTTGCTGCACAAGTTCAAAGACTGGCGCTTACGACAATAATTTTTTTATGGAAATGAAAGAAAACCAATAGCTCCCATCTAGAGGTCACCCCGAACACGAATATCAAGTTTCAAGGCGATCCGATCATAAATGTGCCGAGTTGGGTATGCCATAGGAATATATTGAAGCCTGACTAAATTTAGTTCGAAGGTTGTTGCCAAGTTAATGCCGACGTTTTTTGACGGAAATGGAAGAAACTCGACAGATCCATCAAGAGGTCACCCTAAACAAGCATACCAAGTTTCGAAGTGATCCGATCATAAATGTGCCCTGTATGGTGTGCCAAAGTAAAATATTGATGCCTGACTAAACTAAGTTCAAAGGGCGTTACCAATGGCAACATTTTTCAACGGAAATGGAAGAAAATCGATTGCTCTTATCTAGAGGTCACCCCAAACACGCATACCAAGTTTCAAAGCGATCCAATCATAAATGTGCCCTGCAGTCTGTGCCAAAGGGAAATATTTTTACATAACTGAATGTATTGATGCCTGACTAAACTGAGTTCAAAGGTCATTGCCAGCAGAAACATTTTTTGATGGAAATGGAAGAAAATCGATAGCTCCACTTTAGAGGTCACTCCAAAACAAGCATACCAGATTTCATAGCAATCCGATCATAAATGTGCCCTATTGGATGTGCCAAAGGGAAATCTTGAGGCCTGACTAAACTAAGTTCAAAGGTCGTTGCCAGCGGCAACATTTTTTGACGCAAATGGAAGAAAATCGATAGCTCCCATCTAGATGTCACCCCAAACAAGCATACCAAGCTTCAAAGCTATCCGATCATAAATACGACCTGCGCTGTTAGTCAATGGAAATAGTGAACATACGTACGTACGTACGCCGATGGACAAGAAGTGACAGCAATAGCTCAGCTTGACTTCGTCAAGTTGAGCTAAAAAATAACCATTGGGAGAAACCACAACTCTCATCATGCAAAAATACCCCTCTTTTTCGAATATCGTTTGTATATGAAAGTGCTCGTTATAAGTGTATGATAATCGGGTAGACATGTACACGAACAGGTTCGTGTATTATTATTATTTTAAAGAATTGATTTCGTTCAACGAAAACAATTCTTTAAAATAATAGCAGTGAGCGAACTTTTACGACTGTTTCGTTCACCCCCCCCCCCCCCACACACACACACGAGATATGTATGTAGATTAACCAGTTTCGTCATAAATTGTCTCTTGGCCGATCTTGGGAAGGGCGGGACGTGCTCAGCCGTCTGCTTTCCTCTTGCTAGTATTAGAC
This sequence comes from Pictodentalium vernedei, assembly GCA_031216915.1. Taxonomy (NCBI): domain Eukaryota; kingdom Metazoa; phylum Mollusca; class Scaphopoda; order Dentaliida; family Dentaliidae; genus Pictodentalium; species Pictodentalium vernedei. Next base: position 185,405,393 of record CM062288.1, on the reverse strand, counting down.
AAAATGCTTGGAAATATCACTTCTCCATGGAACGTAGTGCAGTTATGTCCTTGTCTTGACTGGATGTCGTTACACATTAATTATTCATCTCAGTGCTCTTATAATTACCCGTGTCACTACTTGCTTCTGAATAACTGTTTCTGGATAACTCCTCCACCTTTAAATATATAAAGGAGTCACCAGGTCTGTAAATCAACAAGTCAACTAGAGGCTTTCGGGATGACTGTTAGCAGTGTTGGGGTTCAGGATTTTAGTGTGGGATCCATCCATCCATCCATCCATCCATCCGGAAACACTGTGCATTGGAAACATTTGAACTCTCGCCACACCAAGAGAGATTTTTGATTCTGGCTTCGGCAACTACCTCTACACCGTGCGTGGGAAACTTTGAACTCTCGCCCCCACCAGGTTAGAAAATGTTTAGATTCTATCTTTGGCAACTACCTACCTCCTTACTGAAGGTGTGTCGGGGATATACTCAATCCCCCTGTCGATATACTCATTCCCCCTGTCGTGGAACACGTGACCTCTCGATGGGGGGAAATCAAGGCACCATCACTGCTCTTGGTTGTTGCTACAATCGCGAAAGAGGAATTAATGCACGCCACTTGTAGACACGTGCCTCTATTATCCAATTCCGGGAGCAATCCGTCAACATGCATTACTAGATATAATGATTGCCTTGATTAAATTGGATAAAAATTAACATCTTAAAGGCACCGCAATTGGGCGAGAATTGATTGAGGATGAAAGGCAACGACCATCTACATTTCCGATTATTGTTTCCGAAACAACAGAAACGGTGCAGTGACTGGTGGACGAAGGAGGAAACCGCATTGCATTCTATAGGATTTCCAAAATCCGATAAACTACCAACATGATGAAGTGGCCACTTTTTATTTCGAAAGTGGAAGCAAATCACTTCGATTAATTGTGCGGAAACGATTATTTGTTGCATGCATTGCGGCTTTGTTTGATCAGAGGTCAATCTTACTGTTATGACTCATCAATGGGATCCATCGATTCTATGCTGCTTGTCTGTGGAGAATGTTTCCACAAGTAAACTAAACAGTTCATACCAATTCCCATTAAATCTCCTCAAGCAAATTCTCTTAATGCATCAACGACTGATTGTAAAGTTTCCGACTTTTGTTGCTTCTCATCCACTGCGTGTAAGGGTTTAACCATTTGGTCTCCAGAGAGACACAAACTGCCCGTCTATACTGCATTGAAAAAGTTGTCCCATGCGTATTTTTCCTTAAGAACTCTACTGACAGGCTGCATTATCTCTACATTTCTTTTACATCATTGTTGGCTGCCTATACAGTAAGCCAACAATGATGTAGAAACACTGCTAAAAATAGTTTATTGCGTTTCGACAGTACAGTAAGAAACTGTTGTCTCGACATTTTGAAGTAAAACTGCATGTGAGTCGGCTGTACCCAGGGCCAATGTGGATGGTAATGGCACTGATGTATCTGTGTCCAATTCGAATCAAGTGGATAGTTACGAATCAGTTTTTGCGACATCCCTGATTTATATTATGAAAATGGACTTCCGTTAAAGTTATCTCCCCTGAAATATTTACAAAGGTCCAATACAATTGTTGAGAAAATACCTTTGACATCAGTAGAAAATAAAGCGAAGTTTCCTTTTGTTATTTTTAATAAACGAAAACAGACGGCTCTCAGAGCTACATGTTGTTTTAGTTTATTAAAAATTATGAAAGGAAACTTGACTTTTTATGGCAAGCATTAGAAGCAATTAAGTAACAGACAACATTGGCGCTTTGTTCAGCGAATATGTTTTTACAGTTATAGTTTTTTTTACAAGTTTTTATTCTCTCCAGGCAAAAGAATTAGCATACCTTACCTTGTAGACTTTTATATTAATGGAAAGGATAGTGTCTGTATTATATGTCACAATGCAAGCACTGTTGATATAATAAACAGAATAAACAGCTGTGCCATGAGCGCATGATACGCCCGTTATTAATTACAAGAGGGAAGCACACAATATGAGTGTACATGTGAACTTGTCAGGTTTTTTTTATATTCTTGTACAATAATCATAACGAACAACATACTGTGTTCATTAATTTGGAAATAAGTTATTTGAATTTCATGTATATATCAAGAAAAAATTGTCCGACAGGTGGAAAATTGCCTATATTTTGACGAATAAAGTCCCATAACTCTGGAACAACAAATCGGACAGCAACACAAATCGAAAGGGAGCTTCCTTCCATCAACATATACTTTCCACCAAAAAATCACAAAAATTGCTCGAAGCGTTTTCGAGTTATTGTACGACGTGTGGACGGACGGACGGGCGGACGTTCTACCGCAGATGTACTTGTGAAGTGATTTTAGTGTTAGGTATGGGGAAAATTGCGCAACTCATAAGTGGGCTTTTCGCACCTCACAAGTTGAAAAAACCCAGAAGTGGCTGGTGTACTAACGGTTTTATCCCCAACCTCACAAGTAACGACTGTACACGGACGGTCACCTCGCAAGGCCATCTGTGGTGGCTCGGACAGACGGACGGACGGACAGCGGTATACCATAATACGACCGTTTTTTTCAAAACGGGCGTATAAAAATTGTCCGACATGTGGAAAATTGCCTATATTTTGACGAATAAAGTCCCATTACTCTGGATTGACAAATCGGACAGTGACACAAATCGAAAGGGAGCTTCCTTCCATCAACATATACTTTCCACCAAAAAAAACACAAAAATTGCTAGAAGCGTTTTCGAGTTATTGTACGACGTGTGGACGGACGGACGGACGGACGGACGTTCTACTGCAGATGTACTTGTGAGGTGATTTTAGTGTCAGGTATGGGGAAAATTGCGCAACTCATAAGTGGGTTTTTCGCACCTCACAAGTTGAAAAAAACCTCAGAAGTGGCTGGTGTACTAACGGTTTTATCCCCCAACCTCACAAGTAACGACTCTACACGGACGGTCACCTCGCAAGGCCATCTGCGGTGGCCCGGACAGACGGACAGACGGACGGACGGACAGCGGTATACCATAATACGACCCTTTTTCAAAACGGGCGTATAAAAAATGTCCGACATGAGGAAAATTGCCTCTATTTTGACAAATAAAGTCCCATAACTCTGGAATGACAACTCGAACAGTGACACATATCGAAAGGGAGCTTCCTTCCATCAACATATACTTTCCACCAAAAAATCACAAAAATTGCTCGAAGCGTTTTCGAGTTATTGTACGACGTTGACGGACGGACGGACGGACGGACGGACGTTCTACCGCAGATGTACTTGTGAGGTGATTTTAGTGTCAGGTATGGGGAAAATTGCGCAACTCACAAGTGGGTTTTTCGCACCTCACAAGTTGAAAAAAAACTCACAAGTGGTTGGTGTACTAACGGTTTTATCCCCCAACCTCACAAGTAACGACTGCACACGGACGGTCACCTCGCAAGGCCATCTGCGGTGGCCCAGACAGGCGGACAGACGGACGGACAGCGGTATACCATAATACGACAGTTTTTTCAAAACGGGCGTACAAACAAGAGGCCCCACGGTGACTGAAACGCCCATCTTGAACAGAACACAATTTAAACAGAGTCCAAGAATGAGTCTACATTAAACAAGCCATCTCCAAAGGCTACACTGTCAATCCATGAGTCCCTCAGGAGTGACAAAAATAATCTGGGCATCATGTCTTTTCTTCAGTTGATCATAAAGTAAAATGTAGAGATCCCCTATGAAGCCCCTTGATACAACCTATGTGGATTAATCTTAGTTACACACCTCTAGAGGGTACTGAATACAAATTTTTTCATTCTTCAGCAAAATGGCCAATTCTTCGAATTGCACTAAGTTCAAATTTGGGCTACCATAGCGAGCCCAAATATTAACCTATAGATCTGATTTGAACAAACGTTAATCTGACCCCCCCCCCCCCCCCCGAGATATGTTGTATACCAAATGTGAAAGCATTCTTACGAGATCTGAAGAAGAAGATTTTTGAAGGAATTCCCTCATATTGTACTAAGTTAGATTTCATGTTCCCATATGGAGCCCAAATATTAACCTAGGCACTCGAATTGAAGAACCTGTAATCTGCACCCCCACCCCCCACCCCCCATCCCCACCCCTAGAGATGTTGTATACCCAATATAAAAGCATTCCGACTGGTGGATCTGAAGAAGAAGATTTTTAAAGAAATTTCCTTATATTGGGCTCACTATGGTAGCCCAAATTTGAACTTAGTGCAATTCGAAGAAATTTGTTTACAATTTATTTCTCTTCTTCAGATCCAACAGTCAGAATGCTTTCATATTCGGTACACAGCATCTCTAGGGAAGTCAGATTCAATTGTGTTCAAATCAAGAGCCTGGGTTAATATTTGGGCTTTCTGTGGGGGGGGGGGGGGGGCGGAATTGGCCATTTTGCTGAAGCCCAAATATATACCTAGGGATATGATTTGAACAAACTTGAATCTGACCCCCTTAGAGATGCAGCATACCAAATATCGAAGCATTCTGACTAGTGGATCTGAAGAAGAAGATTTTTTTAAATTACCCTCCATATTGAACAAAGATAAAATTTGGGCTTCCGTAGGAAGCCCAAATATTAACCTAGGGACTTGGTTTGAACAATCTTGAATCGACCCTCATAACAGTGATGTATACCAAACATTAAAAGATTCTGACTGGTGGTTCTGAAGAAGAAGATTTGTAAATAATATTCCCCATATTACCCTATGTTAAAACTTCGGACTCATGTAGAGAGCCCAAATATGAACCAATGAACTTTATTTCAACAAACTTTTATCTGCCCCCCCCCCCCCCCCCCCCCCCCCCCCCCTTTGAATGCTGTATACCAAATATCAAAAGATTCTGACAATTGGTTCTGGAGAAAAGATTTTTTTAAATTTTTGCAAATATGCTGACTCAGCATTTTTTCGATGCCGATTACAGAACACCGTAACATAACCGATGGCAATTTTTTCACCATTCAATTATACTGGTCCTAAGGATACTTCGTACCAAATAACAGCTCTCTGTTCCGTGTGGTTTGGGAAATATGGGCGTTTGAAAATATTTCTATTTTTAGCTCCCATGGGGATGCGGGAATTTTTTTTTTTTTTGCATGGGTCAAGTACTTATGACCCAATAATACCACAAACCAAATTTGGTTCATACCGGTCCATCGATTCAGAAAATAGAAATTTTGGGTGGGGCCAAATATCTTATCTCTCCTATTACAAAGCCAAATATTACTTCACGAACGTCGTTTGAACAAATTTGATTCTACACCTCATATGGAAGCTCCATAGCAAATATCAAGTCATTGTACACACTGGTTCTTGAGAAGAAGATTTTAAAAATATTTTGGAGCATTTTCCCCCACTCCCTCCCTATGGGGCTGGGCATGTTGAGTTGAACAAAAATGAAATACCCCTTTGGGACCCATCACTCACACAAACTTTCACTTGAATTGGCCCAGTGGCTTTGGAGGAGAAGACTAAAACATGGTGTTGACGGACGACGGATGACGGACGACAGACGACGGACGGAGAGCGATGAGATTAGCTCAGCTTGACTTTGTCAAGATGAGCTAAAAAGGCACAGAACATCAAAAGATGGTTAATGCGCCGTTTTCTTTTTTTAAATGGTTTTAAACAGAGAATAAAAGTCAAACGTTCAAACTGATTGGGTAAAAAAATTGTAAAATACCCACTTCTGTATGTTTATACTACTCTACAGAAAATACTGGAAGTTTGAAAAATGATGCTCACATCGATGATACAACTTCATTCCCATTTTGACATTCCCATTCCCTCAGCACTTCACTGACAATTTTGAAAAATTAAGGGGAGCTAACTTTTTGTAAATCTCTACTAGTGACGAAAATTGTCAGTCATGATCATCCGTTCAGGTTAGGTCAGTTTTTAGAAACTGTTTCAGTTAACCCTGTAACTAACATGAAACGCAGACGACACTTGCAAACAAAATTCTTGAATAACTAATTTTTTTCATTTTTGTCTTAAAAACATAGGTTATGACCCCTCATTGGAACGAGCTCGGCGGGCTCGTTCCAAAGAAGGGCCATAACCTATGTTTTTGAGACAAAAATTAAAATATAATGAAAATGAACTGGCGACTTTTGTGAATAGTGCTGGCCATTTTTGACCGTTACACTGGGTTACGGGTTAAAAGAGAAAAAGAAAAAAACCCGGTATTGGGCTAGTAATGTTTCTGTTATTTCAGTCAAGGATGTCCTGTTTACGCCAGTAGTGTATGTGAAATAGATGAGGCCTGTGTGTGAAATAGATGAGGCCATGAGAAATGGTGTTAAATCTTCCAGCGTACTTTTCCAGAGTTTTCCATCTCTGTTTCTAGAGATTTTATCGGCCATCATTTCGGTGAAGGGTGGGAGGGGGTGCTGTTGAAAGCATCTAACGTTCACCTTGCAATAATGATATGAGAGTTATCTGTTATTAACATGACAGTGTTCAGTCATCTGCAGCTGTGTACAAGTAGATACGGAAGTCATTATCATAAAATTAATCTGAGAATTAAAGGGTTAATGTACTTTATTAGGCCATACAAAATAAATTAATTGATTCTCAGGCAATTTTTTTTCTCAAATCAGTGAAGGAAGGAGGGAGGGTTTTTTTTTTAATTTGCAAAAAGTGAGCAAACATGGAGAGGATTTCGGCTGTCTTTTTACACACAGAAATATAGAATTTATACAAATAAATTCATTTTTAATTTGAAAAATAAAACATTCCTCTAAAAACAAACTATAGGTTCTGCAATTCAAAGGCTTCATATTCTATCGATGCTCTTAATATTATCTTTGAAGTAAAAGTATTTAATCTATGGAGATTTGCCTCATTACAATTCATGGGAGAGTGCCTGTATCCCATAAATTGTAACAAGGCAAACATATTGGAGATACAACTGAATAAATATGCATCAATCAAAAAATGTAAAAAGTTTTGGGTCTCCATGAATTTGTACTAATATTGGAAGACACTGAAAGGCAATGAAAATGTCCAAGGAGGGGGTTCAAATTCAATGAGAGATTGCCTGATAATCAAAACACTTTTTTTTAGCCTTAACCCTTTACCTAACCTGAAAAGCAGACGACACTTGCAAAAATAATTCTTGAATAACTAATTTTTTTCATTTTTTGTCTCAAAAACATAGGTTATGACCCCTCGTTGGAACGAGCTCGACGAGCTCGTTCCAACGAGGGGTCATAACCTATGTTTTTGAGACAAAAAATGAAAAATATAATGAAAATTAATTGGCGATTTTTGAGAATAGCGCTAGCCGGTTTTGGCCGTTACGTTAGGTAAAGGGTTAACCCTTTAAAATTATTCTAGCTTCCTGATTAATCAGAAAATCAATGCACCCAGTACGGTACACTCAACTCCAACATGGTGAACGAAGTTCAACGAACTGTATGAGAATATCACGTGACAGCTAAAAGGGGTGTACAGACATTCTATGGTACATCACCTCAAACATTTTCGTCAGTAGAAACATAAACATTCAGACTCACAAACAAAATGAGAACAATATTGTTTCATGAGAATATTCCGAAAACATGAAATAAAACGTGTACATACCCCCAATGTCCGATTTTACTGTCGAGAAGAGGAAATCTGTCGTGGTGTTTCTACACTACAGATCCGTTGTGGCTTCGAGAAACATGCAACCTATCTCATTATATGAAATGTCTCTTTGGTGAAACTTATTAAAGCACTTGTACAAGTTTGAATATAGTGTCCCCGATTGTCCAAGACACACAACGCAACACTGTATCGAATACAACACTTATAAAGTCACCTTGTGTCCCACATTTCCCGTCATTTCCCAATGCCCTTGAATTAAAGTCTCCGAAATGTTTGAGTTCAATCGAAGGGAAATAACTCCAAATCGTTCTTGTTCAATAATAAATAAAGATATGTTTCTTTCAGTTTCTCTAATTATTACTTTTGTCAAGGTTTTCGTCATTGGAATACCGTTTGGTGATTATATAATAAAACACAACTCTATACACCGAAGGGCAGGGTTATAAATTAGTTGCATGGTGTTTCAGCAGGGTGCACGGGACTGTACTACCCCTCTGAGATTCGTACATCCTTCGGATCGGGAAATGCGGATCTCAGAAGGGTAGTACAGCCCCGTACACCCTGATAAAGCACCGTGTAACTAATATTATTCGATTGCCAAGTTTCTCATTAGGAGAGTATCTATGATGAAAACAGCAAACATGAGACTTAAGTCTTATAAAAAGAATGGAAAATAAACTGAAATTTTGTTCGCATAAAGTGACATAAATTTTGTTCGCATAAAGTGACATGTATCAAAATCATCCATTGTACCCTCCAGATATACATACCCATTATGCCCCCCCACCCACCCACCCATCTGTTCAAATAACTCTGTGCAGGGACTTTTTAAAAGATTATTTTCATGTAAATTTAAAGAAAAAAGCCCTCTGAAATATCTCATCCCTGCACTCTAAAATCAGTTGGGTCAAAAATCAACCTAAATCAACTGGGTTGACCAACCCAATTGGGTTCATATTCAGTCAACCCAGTTGATTTGGGTTGATTTTTGACCCAACAGATTATAGAGTGTGTACAAATTTCTTGGCCCAATCACCCCAAAACCTGTAGTTTAAAAAAAAAAATTCTTCCCCAACTCATTTAATAGCCTTTCTGCCGAGTTTGGATCATGATATAACATTACCTTTTAATATCACAAGATATTATATAATAATAGAAAGATATTTAAACTAAACTATTAACAGATTATAGAGTGTGTACAAATTTCTTGGCCCAATCACCCCAAAACCTGTAGTTTAAAAAAAAAATTCTTCCCCAACTCATTTAATGGCCTTTCTGCCGAGTTTAGATCATGATATAACATTACCTTTTAATATCACAAGATATTATATAATAATAGAAAGATATTTAAACTAAACTATTAGTGGTAATTAGCTGCTTAGCACGCTAAATACCCATCTTGCCTCTTAATTGGGGAGCAGAGGAATAAACGATGGTCGCAGTTATCTGACTGATTTTGTGCCTCTGTCATGCCCTACTATGACATTACATGCGTACAGCTTAAAGTTACACTGAAAATATCACCAAAAAATTTCTTCTTTATAATAAACACCAATGATTAGTATTCAATGTTATTTCGATGGGTTTGGTTCTCTCTTCGTATATTTATTGAATTATTATACACAGCTGGAGACTGGAAGAGACAACAGAAACAACGCAAGTGGTAACCACATGACGACAGATTTTCTAAGAATACTTTCAATGAGGGCGGTGATAAAGGCGGCGACATATACTCTTCCAAGAGTATAGTACGAACTTTACTTTGCACGCGATGGTGGATGGCGGGTAACACAAGCATTCAAGAACGAGGCCAGAAGACCTGCAAAGGGGGCCAATACTATAAAACTTTTACAACTGTATTTTCTAGAATTGTATTTTCTAGTTATGACTTTAAATGGGTTGAAAAGAACCATTAGCATTTTCAAAGATATGGCAATTTGCCAGTTGGCAAATTGCCATATCTTTGAAAATGCTAATGATTCATTTTAGTCAGTTATATTAATAGGTCGAAAATACAATGTAGACAAAGTACAATTGTAAAAGTTTAATAGCATTAGCCCCGTACCCAATCTCTAATGGAAAATATTATTCCTGTTCCTCCATCTTCGATGTTTATTTCAAGAACACTGCCCACGATCAAGTGCAACAAATCGACATTGAGTCATTGATGAAAGCAATAGTACTTTTCGTATACCTATTGTGATGAATAATTGCACCAGCTCGTAAACGAGATATTAAATTACACGGATCCCTACCAGTGCTGATACAATTAGGAGCACAACACAACAGTTTTCCGAGGAAAGTATGATTGCATTACTTGAGTTAGCTATCGAATCTTTTATTTTGTAACAGAATCAACTCATCAGAACTTCTTATTATCATCATCACTGGAATGGATTTGTATTACCTGCATAATGACAGATTATAGTGGCATGGCAATGTATATAACTAGGGCTGGGTTTTGCTGTTTGTGTATAAACTGATCAAACAATCTTACTGTAGGGAACTGGACTCCCAAGACCACTGTGGACTCTCGCCACTTAGACTATCCGGCTGAGGGGAGAGTACGTCGTGTTCTCATTATCACATTTTCTCCTTCATTTACTCGTACGGTGGACGGGTCAATAAGGGAAAAAATGTGACAACGAGAACAACACACAGATCAGATGGACTTTATTCATTTGTTACTCTGACTTTTTTTCTGATTGAATTGGCTCAGCAGCTGATCCCCTATTTATTTATTTATTTATTTATTTATTTATTTATTTATTTATTTATTTATTTATTTATTTTATTTATTCATTGGTGTTTAAGGTCACATACTTATGCACAATGGCTAATCGTGACCGTGATAGTTTTACGGGTGGGGGAAGCCGGAGTACCCGAAGACAACCACCGAGCATCGACGAGCAGCTGTCAGCTCCTCAACATTCTAACTCCGTTCAAGCAGGGTTACATCGGTTGAAAACATGTGCACCCTCGACGTGCAGTACGCCTTAGTACATGGCGTCATCGCGCCCCCATGTAAGCAACCGGGATATAAAGTGAAATGCCCAAGGACACAACGCGGGTCGTCCCAGACGGGGGTCGATCTCGGGACCTCTCGCCTAGAAGTCTTCCACTGAGCCACCGTACTCCCTAACTGATCCCCTACAATCCTTCGAATGATGAAAGGGAAGTTAGGCTGAACCCAATACAGACAAGGCTTTTGTGGTGAGTAATGGCGTACGAACTATTGCGTTTTTTTCCAAGTTAAGGAGACTGATGTATTATTTCCTATCTGTTCTTAACACATAGAAAAACCGAACCGAAACCGAGGTTTTTACTGACACGGAACCGAAACCGAATCTGAAAATTTATTAATGTATATCAAATATCAAAAGAATCTGACTGGTGGATCTGAAGAAGGAGATTTTAAAGCTTATTCTCCATATTGCCCTAAGTTACAATTCGGGCTCCTGTAGTGAACCCAAATATAAACCGAAGGGCTTAAGTTGAATACACTTGTATCTGACCCCCAATGGATGCCGAATACCAAATATCAAAAGATTCTGATCAGTGGTTCTGGAGAAGAAATTTAAAATTTTTTTTTACAAATATGCTGACTCATAATTTTTTTGATGCTCCCTGAAGAACACCCCAACACAACCGAATGGCAATTTTTTACCTACTGCTCCTAAGGATGTTTCATACCAAATAACATTTCTCAATTCCGTGTGGTTTGGGAAATATGGGCGTATGAATTTTTCTATTTTTAGCCCCTGGCGTTCCCACGGGGCTGTGAAAATTTTTTTTCGAGCATCAATCAGGTATTTAGGATCCACCTATACTACATGCCAAATTTGGTTCAAATCGGCCAATCGGTTCTTGAAATACAAATTTTAGGTGGAGCCCAAATGGGTATGCTCCCACAGAGAGCCCAAATGTTGATCTACAAACTTCCCTTGAACAAACTTTAATCTACAACACAAACGGATGTTCCATACCAAATATCAAGGCATTCTCTCTGGTGGTTCATGAGAAGAAGATTTTTAAAATATTTTTAGGCTTTTGCGGCATTAACCACAACCCGAAGAAGGCAGCTGCTTCATTTGAACAAAATAGAAAGGGTATACTTCAAAGATGGTCTGTGCAATATACGTTTGAATTTGGCCCAGTGGTTTCGAAGAAGACAAGTTTCCAAAAGTTAACAGACGGCGGACGCCAAGTGATGGCAATAGCACCCATCGACTTGCAGTCAGGTCAGCTTAATAAATGAAGGGGGTTGCAAGTCACTCTGTTGATAAAATAGTTACGAAACGGGCAACGTCATTTCAAGATATTTCGCGCGGTGACGTCAGACAGTAACATATGTTACTAGAGCCGTAAACATAGAAAAACTATGTGAGCTTTCGTCCACTCAGAGGGAGAGGATTTTAGTCTTATTGGGACATATTCCTCTCTTAACCCTTTACCTAACGTAACAGTCAAAACGTACTATTCACAAAAATCTCAATTAATTTTCATTATTTTTTTTCATTTTTTGTCTCAAAAACATAGGTTATAACCCCTCTTTGGAACGAGCTCATAACCTATGTTTTGTTTGCATCGTCAGCTTTTCGTGTTAGGTAATGGGTTAACCGCTCAATGCTGATGAGGCTTAGAATGACGGTTTCAATGCGTATGTTTTATCGGTCACTCAATGCCAGATATATTCCCCTTTTCCACCAATTATTGTGTCGTCTGCAAACTGTGTTAGCTAAAATTGCGGAATGCACATGACGCCTTGATGCACTCTAGGGACGACAGAAGTCGTCCCTAGAGTGCATCAAGGCGTCATGTGCATTCCGCAATGCTTTAGCACTGAAGGTGGCTCCTTATTACACTCAGGGGATGAAATATTGTGTCGTCTTCAACTTACGAAACATCGAATATCTGTTCATTTGCAACTTATGTGAACAAATCTTCAAAATTGGAAATCCTATAAAACAGTGTAATGAGATATATTACGTGGAGAGAATATTATTGATGTAAACTGAGAATTTCATTTTAACCCTTTACTTAACATGAAAAGCAGACGACACTTGCAAGAGAAATTCTTGAATAATTATTTTTTTTCATTTTTTGTCTCAAAAACATAGGTTATGACCCCTCGTTGGAACGAGCTCAGCGAGCTCGTTCCAACGAGGTGTCATAACCTATGTTTTTGAGACAAAAAATGAAAAAATAATGAAAATTAATTGCCGATTTTTGAGAATAGCGCTGGCCGGTTTTTGCCGTTACGTTAGGTAAAGGGTTAAAAACAGACCAGGTCTTACGAATTGGTTCATGATTATTGAGCGTACTTTTAACCCACTCCAATAAATAAGAAATGTTTCAGCAGCAAAGTCTTCCCATAATGCAATTTTTAATGTACTTAATTGTATCCTCTTTGGCAGAGTTTATTGGCTCTGTAAAAATATACAGAGAGGATCTCTAATAAGTCGTGATTTCATAAGAAATTTCTGTAGGGAGTTCACTAAAAGGATCTGAACAGAAGTTTACCAAGGCTCAGACTGATTTTAGTGAATGGGGAATCATGACGAATTTGATTTTCTTTTTATTACATAATGTGTAATTTATCATTTAGCTAAAGTAACAATTAAACCTGGTCAGGGCTGTTCACTAAAATCGCCATGCAAATTTTAGTATTTTTTCTTCAATGTCTGCCCCCCAAAACATAGCATATGGCCCCTGATTGGAACGAGCTCGTCGTCGAGCTCGTTCCAATCAGGGGTCATGAGCTATGTTGTCGAGACATAAATGAAAATATTTAGTTATTCCGGAAATATTTTCTGCAAATATCGTTTATGGTAGACCACCCATCTGATGAAATAAACTCTTACCCTGCCAACCTGGGGTGAAGCTTTGTTTGGCAAAAAACAACAGGAAATTGTTTGATGATGATAATGGGCCACCCTCAAGGTGGCCGGTTTATTGAAATATCACTGATGATTTAATAATGAGTTCTGCAGCCATGTGAGGCCACAGAACTTTAGAAAACAATTAGAAATGAAACTAAGTTTGAAGAATTTTGCCAAAAGGGGCGCATATAACGCCTTGTCAAAGGGGACGCATATAACGCCTGGCCGGTTTATTGAAATATCACTGATGATTTAATAATGAGTTCTGCACCCATGTGATGCCACAGAACTTAAGAAAGCAATTAGAAATGAAACTAAGTTTGAAGAATTTTGCCAAAAGGGGCCATGTGATGCCACAGAACTTAAGAAAACAAATAGAAATGAAACTAAGTTTGAAGAATTTTGCCAAAAGGGGCGCATATAACGCCATCACTGTTAACCTGAAAGCTGCATGTCCTTGACAAAATGGAAAACTGCCTGTAAAGCAGGATCCGGTCCGAAGCAGATGAAAAACTGCCAGTCTATCTTTCAGGAAAACTGCCAGTAATGCAGGATCCTACACTATCCCGAGAAGAAACAATAAGTATGAAAAAATACTGGAACAAACTGAGAAAAAAGTTTGACAGTGCCATGATCCCAGCCTGTAAAGCAGGGATTGGCATTGTATAAGAACACATGTCCTGGCCCTATAACGGTGAAGTTAACTGATCCCAGGCGTATAATCCAGGGATAACACGGTCCTATCACAGAGACTTGTGAGACTGAGAATGAGTGTTGGATGAATCATACTGTAGCCGGTAGTTGAAGAAGAGTTCCATTACTGTTGTCATTTGGTAACCAATGCAAGCTGTTGTGCCGTCAAAATCCTTGAAATCCTTGGAGATGTGGTGCAGCATATGCCTCATGTCTATCCCCCAATGTGTCCGCAATGGGAATAACTAGTAGAGTTGGAGAAGAGGAAAGAGGGATAGTAGGTTGAAGAGGACGACTGTACCACACAGAGAAGAAAATTAGGTAAAGAAGGTGGTGAGAGGGGAGGTGGTGGGAAAGATTTTACCACTTGTTGCTTTCAGTGGAAGAGTTGAACTGTCCCGAAGCGACGCTAACCTGTTGAACGAAAGTTGGTTCCACCAATGGAAAGTTCTGCAAGTATTCTGGGATTGCATGTTTTGAGACAAAGAGAATATAGTCTGTTCTTGGGAAGTGCCAGATTACGTAAGAGTTGGGGAAAGTTACTAAGAGATTATCAGGAGTTTGGTTTCAGAAATAGAGTATGCGAATGATGTTGCAACAGGTCAGCTTGAGGTCAGTGGCATGAAAGCAGCTGTTAGAAACAGGCTGCAGTTACAGGTGTGCCCTAAACATAATGACAAGGGTGTTCCCCATAAAACAATTTATGCTAGGGCTTAAATATCCTTTACTATTTGTATTGCAGAGTTAATGAAAAACAAGAGAAGATCATTGGGGCGCGGTGGCGTTGCGGTAACCGGTTCTAGTCAGATCACCGAAGTTAAGCAACGTCGAGTCCGGTTAGTCCTTAGATGGGTGACCATCTGAGCGATCGATTCGGACTCCCGCGTTGTGTCCTTGGGCAAGGCACTTAACCCCAATTGTTCACACGGGGGCACGATGACGCCGTGTGCTAAGGCGTACTGCACGTCGCTGGTGCGCATGTCTTCAACCAATCTGACCCTGCCTGTGCTGCAATGCGGAGTTACGATGTTGGGGAGCTGGCAGCTGCTCGTCGTTGCTAGGCGGTTCTCTCCGGGTACTCCGGCTTTCTCTGCCCGTAAACCTGTCAGCGACACGATATGATCTTGGCTGTTAAAGTGTCATTAAACCTTAATATAAACAAGAGGCCCCAAGGGGCATTAATCGCACACCGGCCAAAGTGGTACAAAGAAGTATTTGGGGTCACATTCAGTTAGACATGGTTCATTAAAACAACAAAGGAATGAAGTCATGAGAGACAAATTTTATGGAAAAACACTAAGGAATGGATTTGAAGAAACCTGAACCTAACATGCCCCCCCCCCCCCGCTACCCCCGACTCCACCCCTGCCGATAGAGCCCAAATATTAAACCAAGGACTCAAATTGAACAAACTTGAATATGTTCCCCCTTGAGATGTCATATACCAAATAGGAAAGAATTCTGACTGGTGGATATGAAGAAGGTTTTTAAAGAAATCACCTCACATTGCATTAAGTTAAACTTTAGGCTCAAATAGGGTGCCAAAATAATAACCCAGGGTCCCGATTTGAACAAACCTGAATCGGACCCACCTAGAGATGTTATATACCAAATATGAAAGGATTCTGATTGGTGGATCTGAAGAAGAAGATTTTAAAAGAAATTCCCTCATATTGCACTTAGTTAAAATTCAGGCTCTCATAGGTAACCCAAATTAATAACCCAGGGACCAGATTTAAACAAACTTGAGTCTTACCCTCCAAGAGATGGTGTACACGAAGTATGAAAGGATTCTGACTGGTGGATCTGAAGAAGATTTTTAAAGAAATTTCCTTATATTGTACTAAGTTAAAATTTCGGCTCCCATAGGGAGCCCAAATATCAACTCAGGAACTAGGATTGAACAAACTTGAATCTAACCCTTCTAGAGATGTTGTATACTAAATATGAAAAGCATTCTGACAACAGGGTCTACAGAAGAAGATTTTAAAAACAAGTCGGAACAGGACCCAAACTTTTCAGGCTATAACTTTTTTTCCATCTCAAAACTGAACAAAACGCATAGAAATACCCCAAAAATGTCCGAAAAGTCGGAACCGGACCCCAAAATTTTCAGGCTAAAATTTTTTTCCCTCGTCTCAAAATTGGACAAAACGCATAAAAAATCCAAAAACAAATCGGAAACGGACCCAAAATTTTCAGGCTAAGGCTAGGGTTTTTTCGTCTCAAAGTTGACCAAAAACGCATAAAAAAATCACCCCAGTCCGAACCAGACCCAAAAGTTTTTCAACCCAGGACCCCATTTGAACAACCTTCAATCTGACCCTTCCAAGAGATGATGTATACCAAATGTTAAAGGATTCTGACCGGTGGATCTCAAGGAGAAGATTTTCAAAGAATTTTTCTCAAATTGCACTAAGTTCAAATTTGGGCTCCCATAGGGAACCCAAATATTAACTGAGAAACTCGATTTGAACAAACTTGAATCTGCCCCCCCCCCCCCCCTAGAGATGAAGTATACCAAATATAAGAGGATTCTGACTGGTCAATCTGAAGATTTTTAAAGAATATTCCACGTATTGCACAAAGTTAAAATTTGGGCACCCATAGGGAGCCCAAATATTAACTCAAGGACCCGATTTGAACAACCTTGAATCTGACCTCCCTAGAGATGTTGTGTACCAAATATGAAAGCATTCTGACTAGTGGATCTGAAGAAGATTTTTAAAGAAATTTCCTCATATTTCAGTAAGTTAAAATTTGGGCTCCTACAGGGAGCCCAATTATTAACCCAGGGACTGGATTTGAACAAACTTGAATCTGACCCCCCTAGAGATGTTGTATAACAAATATGAAAAGATTCTGACTGGTGGGTCTCAAAAAGAAGATTTTTTTAATTTTTGAAAAAAAATATGGGTGCTAACAGAGTTATGCCCCTTCTGGTGCCCCCTATGGGCGTGGCAAGTTTATTTGTATAAACTTGAATTGGCATATGATAAGGAGCATGCACACCAAATTTGGTTCAATTTGGTCCAGTAGTTTGTGAGGAGAAGTCGATAATGTAAAGTTCACGACGGACGACGACGGACGACGATGACGGACGGCAAGTGATAAGTTAAGCTCCCTTCGGTGAGCTAAAAATAAGAGAAGATCAATTCAATTGTACTTCCGAAACCAACTCAACGTTATCACGTCGACTACTGACGTCAAACCCGTATTAGATGTGTGGTGAACGATATTTTCCGACATGAGCGATTTGATAGTGATAATGTGATGAGTAGAGAATCACCAATGAACTGCGATTTGGTTTTCTGAAAGGAGTCCTTTAAAATCGATCTGAGCCGAGATTTTGTAACTTTACCGAGTCTCAGATCGGTTTTAGAGAACGAGGTATAGAAATTCCATATCCAATCATAACAAATTTGAGATTCCTTTCTCATATAATGTCGAATTTAACCCTTTACAGAACTTAATCCTTTGAACACGTAAGATCGATTTTTGACCCCAAGGCATAATTTCGTCCAATTTTTGTCTTATTATAAGAGGCCTATACACGGGGCATTGATGATAAAATAATAACTGTAGGCTGTAGCCAGAGGGTTGCTGACTGCATTTATTATTTTATCCTCCCTGTATATTGATCATGGACTGACCCATCTCAATGTAAGTGTACACAAAGGCGATACCATTCCAGGAAACGAGGGTTTAAAGGGTTAACGGAATAAACGATCAGCTCTATTTAAAATCATCGTCAACCAAATTGTTTTCTTAAATTTCTTTTTTAAAAACTTGAAACGTGTTCGTTCCAATTAGGGGTCCAAAGCTATGTTTTAGAGGTAAAAAATAAAATTGTTTTAGTTATTCCTGGTTTCTCAGAATTTTTTTTTTTTTTGCAAATGTGGTAGTTATGTTTGGAAAGCAGTTTATGAAATAAAGGACTTCAAAAACAGAAACGATTAATTAAAACTTTTCACTCACTTTGTACGGCGTCACATTCACTTCTAACGTTATATGTTTATTAAACGTGTTGCGAACGTTATTTCCGAAATGGGCAGTTTGGTAGTGATTATGTCACTCCAATTTTATCACATTATGTGATAAAACTGCTTCTCCGACACGTAGTGACCCTGGCAGTCGAAAGTGTCTTTAAACCCCAATAAATAAGAAAATTAATTAAAAAGATAAAACTGCTTACGTTTTTAGTCTTACATCGTAAAAATAAATTCCTAAAAAAATCAAGTAAGTTCTGAGCTTTCTGTCGAATCCACCTTTCAAAGAGTATTTCTGTCTATTGTTATACTGTGTATCATAATCATTATTTATTTATTTATTTATTTATTTATTTATTTATTTATTTATTTATTTATTTATTTGTGTTTTAAGGTAACATATTTCTGCACAATGGCTGATCGTGACCGCAACATGGAGCAAAAGTCAACTTTAGTCAATCGTTCATACCCGTGTTGACCATTTAGAGGACTACACCCAAGCATTGGTTAATGTGTCCTATTTTGCCAGTAAAACATAGCTTGTTTACCACAGTTCACCGATGGGTGCCCACGGGAGTCCTGATCATTGAATCCTATTACGTTATGTGTAAGTATTTCATTTGTAATGTATACAAACAACGTAATTTTCCCACTAAATATTGTTTGAAGCTAAATTAAATTCATCACAGAAAAATTCATTCAGCTGTTGGGGTGGGGGTGGGGTGGCAGTTAATGTGTATATAACATCCACCCATTACCCCTGGGATATACGACTCTACAGTCCAGTCGCCATGGACTGGTCCTCATCCACGCGTGACAGTGATGTCCATGCATGCGTTTACCACCTAATAAAAATCATCAGCAGCAAAATTTTAATTAATGAAGCACCGGGTTATACCAAATGCTTCATAAATTAAATTGTTGGTGATTATTCCTTTAATTATAGTGTTTGAAATATAATATTACTGCGTCCGTGGAAATTTTGCCCTCCAGTGGGAAGTGACCATTCCACGGCGACCGTATTGTGGTGCAGCTATCCGAACATTCTGGCTGCCACACTACTAATTATAATAGGGCAGTCACGACGTTCGAAAAGCTGAACTAACAAAACAGTAATGGCGCCCGGCAGGAGTTCCCGGCGAGGGGGGTGTGTTCTCCGACAGCGGGCTAGGGTATCCTCCCGGCAAGCATGCAATAAGGGAGGCAGCTTTCTCGACGGGGGGTTGGAGGAGTAGCCCTCAACGACAGGAAGGGACTGTAGGCCAGCTGACCACCCGCGCCACCCTTGAAACTAACACAACTCTAATTCCGAACCCTAATTCACCCTATTCAGAAATGCCCCTCTGGTCATGAAACATGAAGATATTCAGCGTTTAAGCAAAATAATCATGAGATTATAATCAATATTTTTAATCAAAGCTGTGTTGAAAAATACAGACTTTGTAAATATCACAAAAATATTATTTGAGAACTGATTGGGGTCTCGCTCTGAAAACAGTCATACGATTCCCGGATGAGTACTTGAATGTAATTATACGAAATTACAAAGAATTTAATTGTATGTTTTTGACATAATCATTTTCACGCACGCTAATTCTCGATTTGCGCTTAATGACAGCCCAAATCAACACTGTCATGTCCAACAGTATTTCAAAGTTGCTGTTGCTAAAGTGTTCTCACCCAGAATTATTGTTGCTGAAAGCTGTTGAGTGCTGCATACAATATGGGGATGTTGGAAGCGGCCTGTCACACCAATATTCTTGAAAGTGTATTATAGTTTTAACATGTTCTTACGAGAGTCTGTCCCTGTCAGAAGTGAAGGAACCGGGGGGGGGGGGGGGGGGGGGGGGTTACGCCTCACTCCGTTCCACACAATGTTTTCACAGATGTGCTTAAGGTGCAATATAAGTAAGGAAAATTCCGCGAAATTTAATCGAAAAACAATCGCGTAATTCTGTCATGATACCTTGTAAGTAATATGGCAACTATGCAGTCTCCATATTATGACAGTCTGTGGTGTGAAAGGGACATACTCATTATTTTATTTTAGACGGAATTGTATATCCGTACATTTTCGGCCCTTTTGACCTTGACCTACACGTAGACAGATAAAAAACAAAGCAAAGCCCAGAATTTTGGAATCTGCCTTGACGCTGCGCTTCGAAGAATTTTGATTTTCTAGCTTTGTTCTTCGATATCTAAAGAATATTTGGCCACGAGCTGTTCTCGTGAAGTATTGTATTTGATTATCAGTTCTGGCACTAACACGGTTTCAAACTTCAGGCTGATGGCTGCTGTCAACTCTGTGAGTTGGATGCATGTATACATTTCGTGTTCTTTACAACACGGCCTTCATTTTGATGAAAAATTGTGGTATATTTAACTTTTATTTATGAAATATCAGACTTATGAATTTCAAAGTAAACTAATTTTCCTAAACCCTTTACTCAAAAGTAACGGCCAAAACCGGCCAGCGCTATTCACAAAAATCACCATACAATGTTCATTATTTTTTCATTTTTTCCTCAAAAACATAGCTTATGACCCCTCATTGGAACGAGCTCGTCGAGCTCGTTCCAATGAGGGGTCAAAAGTTATGCTTTTGACGCAAGAATGAAAAAAAAATTAGTTATTCCAGAATTTTATATGTAAGAGTCGTCTGCCTTTCGTGTTAGGTAAAGGGTTGATTATATTCCACTTTAATGATTACACGAATTTGATAGTATGCAAAAAAACCCAAATATGCCAATAAACGGGTAGGCTTGTGCTATATTATTTACAAACAGATTTTTAGTTGCATCTGGGCAATGAATTCCACCTTCGTCTGTTTCAGTATATTTATTCTTCATCCATGCAAATGAGTAGGAGTGAGATTTTGAGCAGTCTATCTATAGAGTGTTCAAAATTTGCTAATAGCAGGATTTGATCACCAAATAGAGAGCTGAGTAGTATAGACAGAAAGGCGGGTATACCCTGACGTAATTTCCTAGCAAACAATTAAAATATACGGCGTGGCACGACATAACATCGTCAGTGTTTCTAGGGTACAATATATTTACCACTAGCACCAAATAGAGAACTGAGTAGTATAGATAGAAAGGAGGGTATACCCTGACGTAATTTCCAAGCAGACGACTATAATACACGGTGTGACACGACATAACATCGTCAGTTCTTTTTGAGGTATGTTCACAGAACGACACGCGTATGTGAATGGGTTAATCGATATGACACGAGTGCCAGCGCGGAAGGATAGAATGAGAGGCCCAGGCCTCGAGTTTTATCCTTCCGCGATGGCATAAGCGCCATATGGAATAACCCATTCACACACGCGTGCCGTTCTGTGTTTATTACACGCCTTCACGTCTATATATAAAAAAACAATTATAAGAAGAACATTCAGCAATTCATTTGACAGCTATCAACAATAAGAACACATTTTATCGCCAACCAAATTTTCGAGGGGAACCCGTGTTACTATTTCATCCCCTGAGTTCCAGTGCGTTTTATGTGCCTACCGCTGGCACAGAACACATTGGAACTCGGGGCGATTTTCAGCTATCGCTAGCGATTCAAATTGTACGATTTGTAGAAAATTCCAGTGAAATTTCTCTTCTATTTAAAAGTAGTCCGTCGACGATTTCCGTTCCGCACATATGTGCGGAACAAATTTTCAATTTCCCCACGGTTTAGTGTTGCTGTAGATGGGGATTTCATAGGACAGGTGTGTAATAAATTTCCCGCTAGAACCCCCCCCCCCCCCTCCCACCACCCAACCCCACCTCCAACACCTTTTCACGCCGTCCATACACTCCTCAATACTTGGGAATCGTATTGTATTTGTATTTTTAAATTGTATTTGTATGGGTCAGTGTTTCAAATCTTCTTTCTCGGGACTGAACCATAGTAATAGCATTACAGACGCATTTCTCAGCTAACGAACCTTGACCTTCGGGTTCAAACTTGAGGTCGAGTAACTGAACCATTGCTTTCAATTTTTCGCAGGATTTGACAGTTATTATCCAATCTTGTTCTCCTCTATGTGTGTGTCTGAGTGGTAACATATACGTGTACTGTACAGCTCTAAACTGTATAAGGTTTTTGACGAAAATTACCCTTTCAAACAGGACACCCCGAATGGAAACACTTTATACTCTAAAGTATACAGCGAAATGGGTGAGGCTATGTTGTATTTGTGGGGAGTTTCAATTACAGTTTAATCCTACAGTCCTATAGGTCTGCAGAAATGTAATGTTACTTTATTGTATTGTCGGCGTCTCCCAACATTTGCATTACGGGTTGAAAGGGTTATTCCCAGGCTCCCAAGCCACAAGTCCAATTCACCAAGGAATCCAAAACTGTTATAGCCTGGAATCAGTCTAGCCCCGAAATAGTCCACCGGCTATGTTTAGATTCAATCGACTGGAATATGTTATGGTCTGGGACCAGTCTAGCCCTGAAATAGTCCGTTGGCTATGTTTAGATTCAACCGGCTGAAATACGTTGTGGCCTGGAACTAATCCTGCCCAGAAATAGTCCGTCGGCTATGTTTAGATTCAATCGACTGGAATATGTTATGGTCTGGGACCAGTCTAGCCCTGAAATAGTCCGTTGGCTATGTTTAGATTCAACCGGCTGAAATACGTTATGGCCTGGAACCAGTCCTGCCCAGAAATAGTCCGTCGGCTATGTTGAGATTCAGTCGGCTGGAATATGTTATTGCCTGGAACCAGTCTAGACCTGAAATAGTCCGTCCGCTATGTTTAGATTCAATCGGCTGAAATATGTTATGGCTTGGAACCAATCTAGCCCTGAAATAGTCCATCAGTTATGTTTAGATTCAATCGGCTGGAATATGTTGAGGCCAGGAACCAGTCTAGTCCTGAAATAGCCCATCGGCTATATTTATTTATATTTATTTATTTATTGGTGTTTAAGGTCACATATTTCTGCACAATGGCTAATCATGACCATGAGAGTTTTACGGGTGGAAGAACCACCGAGCAACGGCGAGCAACTATCAGCTCCCCAACATACCAACTCCACACAAGCAGGGTTAGCATTGGTTGAAGACAGGTGCACCATCGACGTGCAGTACGCCTTAGTACACAACGCCACCGTGCCCCCACGTGGGCAATGGGGGTGAAGTGTCTTGACCAAGGACACAACGCGATTGCCGCATGTGGGATTCGAACTGAGGACGTCTCGGCTTGCGGCCTGCACCTCTACCTACTGAGCCACCGCGCCCCCATCGGCTGTACCTAGATTCAATCGGTTGGAATATGTCAGTTGGTCGAAAAAGCGAACCTTCGGTTCGCTTTTTCGACGAACTGAAATATTCCATCTCACTGAATATGAAAAAATCGATAAACATTCATTTTCTTTGAATGAACGTAAGAAATGTTTACGAATCCAAACTTGATTTGACCGAATTTTTTGTATTTACCATTATGAATAGAAATTCACCACAGATGTGATTTTGTGATAACGCTGCTCAGTTCCATCTACAATTAATATCTTGATGTTTTGAAGGCGAATTAAATACTTATTGATTGGAATATCTATACCCGAGGCACGAAAGAATACCTGTATTCCTCTGTGAGTAAAGGAACATCACATTGTATGAACGATCGTAAACAAATAGCCCACAACAAGAATCAGACTGGTGGCCAGTGAGAATTATGTAAAGCTTAGGCGGATTAACAACGGGATTTATGAAATGCTTTAAATGACACCTCACTATACGGTTTGAAGTTAAATATTTAATATGATGGAGTTCACCCGTTCTTGCTAGCATAATTATTTCAAAGAGCTCACCTAACCTGAGGAGACTTCATATATTTTTTTATCTGTATGCAGTTCTGTGATCACCCGGTCGCGACACAATTACTCCAATGGCCCGAGATTTCAGAAACAAGCTTTTGGGAATTTAAAACTGAACTAAGAACAACCGATGAAATCAACATCTGGGATTCAATGTTTTCGCATTAACGTTTTAACAAGTGAGAAACTAGCGCGCTGCATGCTGGGATGTAACCAGACGGAAAATTTCGCCCGAATCGTGATCCGATCAGCATTCTCTCTTTGCTTTTGTGATTACACCACTGTATATCGGTGTTATTGAACATGTTTATTTTTCTTTTCCAAAATCGAAAACATATTTTACATCCTCTAAAAGACGGACAGTTTGTATTAAGAGCAAAACCTAGAGACCGATATTGGGTGTGGCTGCATTCCACCAGAAAACTGTTCAGTAGTTCAATGAAAAGTGGGCCAATTAATATCTTTTACCCTTTTCTTAACGAATCGGCTGCATCGACCCACGTAATTTACAAAATGAGCAGTGGAAAAAAACTTTTCAGAAAATTTCAACAAAACCATATCACGTGACCCCTCATTGGAACGAGCTCATCGAGCTCGTTCCAATGAGGGGTCACATGATACAGTTTTGTTGAAAATTTTTGATGCCTTGTGATTTAGGTAAATGCTTCTTTAACATGCAGCCGATTGGCTGCATGTTAAAAATATTATCTAGTCTTCCTTAAGACTGACTCTTCCAAGACGAGTTATCTTTCGGCTTCGACGATGCCGTTTTTCAAAAAGCAGGAATGATAGAGTTGAATGAATTAAACGCGTTTCATTCTTGAGAAAAGGCGTGTTCCGAACATGAGCACTCATCTTTTCGTATTTCGTATGCTCGAGCATCCAGCAGTAACATTACCGTAGATGTAAAACCCAGTATCAATATACATTACACAGTCAGATACTGGGTTTTGCCTCATAGGGCTCGAATTTTGTTCCGAACCATTTAGGGTCATGCACCGACAGTTAGTTGCCAGACACTCTACTGTCTTTTTACGGTACAAGGTCTGAAAAAGTTTCACCCCACCCCCTCTAACCCATCTGCTTCTTTGAATTCAACTGAAAAGAAAACTGAAAAATGCGACCTGTAACCCATCAGTATGAATTTGAACGAGCATATGAAATTTTGTGACAATTGGGAAAGAACTGAGGCATGTAGGCCGTGCTAAACGAGTTTTGGACAGACTCGCGGTCTAATAGACGCCCACACGCCGTCATGGCAATAGCTTACCTTGACTTAGCTAAGAATCAGAAGAACTAGTTTGTACTCTGTGTACTACGTGCAAGATTGAAAATCTCACCATTTGGATGAGATGCCTTTTTGCTCGGATATCTGTAAGATACTTTTAAAATCTTTTCAAACTGATAATATTACTGAAGCTTGTTTATATATAGGAGATATGAGTAAGATTATGAAAGCATACCAAAGGCAATGTACCACTTTCATTTTTGATGGGCAAAAAACTTGTACATTCGATAAAACTATACAAAAATTCGGCTCGTCTAAACGTACAGCGGTGTAATATAAAAGCGGTATGTGCTGACCTTCTCTTTTATAATAAAACAGACAGAACGACCGAAGCGGTCCAGCATGTACAGCCATGACCGGACTCCGATTTTTCCTTCCCCAAACTTTTATAAAAAAAAGAAATGAAGAAGCATTGCATTACGGGAGCCTCCCAATCTCAGATTTCGGCCTGAAATGAATCTCGAATCGAATCACGAAAAGGATTTCGAATCGAATAGGATCTCACCGCTTTCAAAGTTGTGTAAATATTGCGCATTCTTGTAGCGTGGGCTGTAGTAAATATTGTCAGTCTCTGTACTCAACTATTGTATTCAACAGAGACTCATCTGTTTGGGCGATTCAATCAAAAAGCAAAAAAATTCCACAAACGGAAAGAAAATAGTTTCGAAAGGGAACCTCATTGAACTCTTCGGCCTATCATCAGGTCTGTACTGGAGGCATGGTGATAGAAGAACAGGCCTGGAAATGAAGGTCTTATATTGCACCGTTGGCAGGTTACGCAATACAGTATGGTGGTAAAAAGGTGTTACGATGCTTCTCCGCCTTCTCTGTTTAACTACTCCTGCTTTTCTGTTTTACATCTTAACGGGATTTCCGCCAAATTAAAATAACGCGAACAAACGCGCGATCTCGTCAAAGTGAGATCGCGTGTTACTTGTTGCTATTTACTCAGGCGGAAATTCTTTTAAGATAGAAACAAAATGCTATTCTATTCATAATGTGGATGTGTAATGCTCAACCTTTGAGTCGAGATACTCCCGAAAGATTGTCAAGTCTTTCTGACAAAACATGTGAGATTAGCAATATAATATAGCTATTTTATATTACTTTGTCGTAACCTGCAGTTCGTTCGCGTATTTTGCAACTGACGTAACCCACGTAACCCCCACACGTAACCTAAACGATCGTTCGCGAGTTAATTCCAGGCCTGAAAGAAGAGATCAAGAGAGACACTAATGTCTTGGTTGGATTTTGTGAAGATCTCGATGATTCGAAAGTTTCGAAATTGACGTCACTCGAATCGAACCGAATAATCGGGACGATTTCGAATCGAATCTTCGTAGGGATCTGTGCAGTACATGGAGAGTGTATTATCACTAAATTACCCACAGAGTGGAGATTCCACTCAAGCAATAATTGAAGTTTGTTGCAAAGCATAACAAACACAAGCAACGTTCCATCCAATGGACCTCCGGGTTAAACCCGGAGGTCCATTGACTGAAACATTGTTTTTGTTTTTTGTCCATATGCATAGAATTTGAAAGTGATTGTTTGAGTGATAATTCCACTCCACGGGTGATTTAGTAACAATCCACTTTTCCGCATACTGTATATACATTGTATTGTGCCAAATGGAGGGTTAATCATTTTCCAGCCTTGAATTTCATGTCGAGTAGCTATTTCCAGTCCAGTATTTGACGTAACGTTACCGGTGAGTTGGAGATAAAATGTTCTAATAAAAACGAGAAAGCTCATCTCATGTCTGTAGATGTATACTGTTATTTATAATCATTTGGGTGAGGTGACATGTAGGACCACCGGACCGAGTGCTTCCTTTATATTATTTATGTACACATATAATAGTTAATGTAAAATACATGACATTTTTCTATATTACTTTTACACACTCTGACAAGTAACGACCCGATGAAACCTCTTAACTGAAAAATAAATGTGTGAATACACTAAAGTGACAACAGTATTATATATTAGAACCTATGGAATCTACTTTACATTTCAAACTTTTATGTGTATATATTTTTAGCCAGGGTAATTTCGGTTTGTGAAAAATACTTTATATCTATACAACATAATGCAGTCCACATACAAAAAAAAAAAAAAACAACAGAAGATTGACACAAACTACAAGGAAAGGTGGAGTTTCATACATATAGGTCCGGAGCTTGGATCTCCAGATTTTCTGACATTGTTGGTTACAATTTCCCGATAGTGTAACAGGGTCGTTGACGTCAGTAGGAAACTTGACCCCAAACCAATATACTTCTTTAAAACAATAATAAGCGAAATATTTATAATTATTTTAAAGAAATACTGTCATTTAAACGAAAATAACCCTTCAAAATAATAATACATTAACCTTTTTCTTACAGATTACTACCAGACTGCCATATACTTTTTGTCTTACGAAAAACGTACCCGGGAGCCCGATAAACAAAATTGGGTATCTGACGATTAAGCATCTCAAACGAGATCATACAAAGCCGAAAACTAATTTAAGTTTGCCATAATTTGTCACTTTGTTACAAGGATTACTCCAAAACAAGTGTTAATTGACAAAAGATACTGTACAGAACGCTTCTAGGGAACATACTCGGCGAAAAACGTGTGTGTGTGTGGGGGGGGGGGGGGGGGGCTAAATCCCCCTTAGAGCCCTCGTCTCCGGTCCCCATCGTCCTTGGTGCTTCATTGGTGGAAATGTTAACCCGTCCATGATGATGGCTGTTCTCTAATCGGTCCTCTTTATTATATATAGGTTATATCAAAATTCAAGATTTTATTCCCTGGTTAAGTGTTTAACCATATGAAACAGAGAAGCCACGTTTGCGGTCCAGGAACATGATGCGTCATATTTTAATTAAGTGGGATGGCTGCTACGGTAAAGTTTGGGGTTGACCAAGTATGCACGTTGAAAATATTAATTGGTCTTCCCCAAATAATAAAGATGGACTCTTTTCCAATTGCTTCCATTGAACTGACAGGGAAGATCCCACCAGGGGTGAAAGGGATAAATAAATGCGGGTGTTCTATACAGGAGTAACTTTTTCATAGATGCTTTACAACACTTCATAGATAAAAAAAACAGCAGTATAACTATACAACAGAGTATTTTGTCACATCCTCGCTATCGAAACTATCTTTAAACTTAAATAAACAAAGGAACAAATAAAGAAACAGAACCCCCCCCCCCCCCCCCACCCACCCCAAACCAGATGCTCAACTGCCACTCCAATGTAAGGAAACCAGAGCAAATTTGACAATGGTACAAAACGTTCAGTTCCACGCTATCCAACAGAAGGATTAATTTAGCTCCGATTCCCCACGCGTGGATGAGAGTTTACAGAGGCGGCGGAACCAGGGGCCACAGGGGGTACGTGCCCCTCCACGTTTTTCCCCAGATATGTTTCGCGGTTACACAATGAGTAACTGCGATGGGCGCATGCAAACGTGTCAAAATACAGGCATTCCTGTAACATTATTTGCAAATCATAACAATATTTAACCAAAGAATCCCACTTTCGATTACTTCGGTCCGTTTCTTCTACTTCAACTATCTTCCAACCCGAAGGCTAGTCTTCGGGTTGGAAGATGGCTGAAGTGGAAGAAACGGACAAGACAGTGACCACACAGCGGTATATTCATTTAACGAGAGACTATAGCGGGTCATGGTACTTTTACCAATACACGATTGTTACCTTTCTAACACTGGGTCGAACCATGGTAGCATTGTAAATTTGTGCCCCTCCATCTTTTCTCGAGCTTCCGCCGCCCCTGAGAGTTTATGTAAGGTGCTAGAGGCATACCTGTTCAAACCATCAGTCACGGTCTTCTTTGTAACTCAATTTTTATTACAAGCACCGAGACCAGGGGCACGCTACCAGTGGCGTAGATAAACGGGGGGGGGGGGGGGGGGGGTCCCCCTCCCCCCACCAGAAGTTTTGTCGGAAATTTTTAGGGACCATTTTTAGGCGAACTTATGCCTAATAACATTAAAATGCTGGCTTTGGGGATAAAAACATGCCATTTTGGGTAAATGTTGGGTAAAAAAGACCAATTTTCAGTACATTTGCAGTAAACAACAGATTCTTTCTGTTTGTTTGGGTTTTTGTTGTTGTCACACTCTCGGAAAATTTTCGGTCTGTCGGAAAATTTTGGGCTTGACCCTCCGCCAGCGAAAAGCTATCTACGCCACTGCACGCTACTCTTCGCAATAACACATAAACTCCGATTCCCCACCAACACCTGAAGTAGTGGATGCCCTTATGTTAAGTATCTCCAATAATACCGTACTCCATGAATACATTTACAGCTCATTTGCGGATCTCACTCTGTATATATAATATATGCGCTGTTATAAATTGACTCCCGATGATGAGAAGTGGTATACTCGCCCCCAAATCTTCGCTACCCAAGCATGATTGAATTTGGCACGTTCCCCAGCCCCAATTTCTGAATCTACAATTGAGCTGAACTTGTAGGAGTAGACCAGCGTCTTAGAATAGCGAATGTTTATATAGAAATTTTCCTTCAGCATCAGTGCCAAAAATTCACATTAGATAGTCGCATCAGTGTAGACAGAACAACAAAATGAATATATCGCTCATCACAGACGAAGCAATTATTGAATTCCAATGTTGTGTTTCGGAAGATATATCGCCAGCTTAAATGCAGGTCGGTCAATACCAACTGCATAAGGTTACAATAATATTGGTAGAAGAATAAAATGTGCATTAAACCGAAATACTACACCGATATAATAGGTTTGTGAAATATCAGTTCCAAAAGAAGGAACTATTTTGATGTGAATTTGAATTCGCGGGCATTCACACTCAAAGATGATAACACGCATCTCCGCAATTGCACCTTAGAAAAAACAAAATGTGAAAAATCTTCTGCCCAGAGAAACCCTTACCACTTTTATCGGATGGCGTGAAACTTTTGCTTGGATCGGGCTTCAGGGTGGTTGAGAATGAGACCATCGAATGTGAGAAGTGTACAGCCCATCAATACCTCTGCCAGGGATGGTTTGACATGGTCATTTCACCCGATATTTCGACCGAAGATGTTCCAGCCAAAGGACGTTTCGGCCAAATGACTCTATTGATATTAAATGAACATGTAATAACATTCTTAAAAATGACATGAACAGTATAGCATGTATAAATTATTACCAGGAGTTTTGACTGTGCAAGCAGTGTTAAATTCCCATAGAAAAGGTGCCACCTTCCCGGTTTACGCTCCATCCAGCTAGCTCCGGCAAGTGGTATACGTAGGCCTTACTGGATATATAGTATGCTATGATATGTATATTGTTATAGGTACACACATGACTCTGGGGTGTACAGTTTGGGTATGTGATGGAAAAACTGTAATGGGGAAGGTTGGTTTCTTGAAAGTTTTCCCCGCCAAACGGTTGACGTTGCCAATGACGTCGTGAAGTACAATCCGTCATTACGTTGTTCGGGCCAGAGTGTGTCAGCCTTTAATAATTTAATAATTATACTTTACAGAAGAATTTCTCGCTGTTCCTAACTTCCTGTATAGAACTGTATACAGTCTCTCGCAAAGGCCTTTCGAAAGCGTATAATGTTCTACAAATAGTAACGTAAACAAATCGTAACTACGCTCGCCCTTGTATAATGCAGTGTAAGATACAAATTTTGTACCAGAGGCCCATGATACACGATGCATTCAGGTAATTACGGACCTAATATATACTTATTGTATATCACTGACAGGACGTCTCCTGAGTTCCAATGTGGAACCCAGGGGACGCTGAAAAAAGTACTGAGATTGGAAAGTTGGAAGGGTACTGCTAGTTTTCGTGCTCGGATTTCGTTTGATGTTTGATGATGTGAAAGCTTTACGTTGTGACTGCAGTAGCAGCGTAACAGCTGTCACGTCATCAAACGCCACGTCCCCGTGGGAACCCCGGGAAGTGAAGCAGTGCTTGTTTCTGCGATAAACAAACTCTGTTTTACTGGTAAAATAATACCACGTAACCAATGGCTGGGGTGGAAGTCCCCTAAAATAGGCAACATAGGTATAAACGAATTGACTGGACTTGACTTTATATCTATGTTACGGTCACGATAAGCTATTGTAACATTAAACATAAATAAATAAATAAATAAATAAATAAATAAATAAATAAATAAATAAATAAATAAATAAAAAAAAAATAAAAAAATAAATAAATAAAAGGCCCCACGGCCTGAAGCGCTCATCTTGAACAGAACACAATATAAGCAGAGTCCAAGAATGAGTCTACATTAAGCAA
This sequence comes from Pictodentalium vernedei, assembly GCA_031216915.1. Taxonomy (NCBI): domain Eukaryota; kingdom Metazoa; phylum Mollusca; class Scaphopoda; order Dentaliida; family Dentaliidae; genus Pictodentalium; species Pictodentalium vernedei. The sequence goes on along the minus strand of CM062288.1, from coordinate 185,373,791 downwards.
TCCATCTCCATAAGATACACTGTCAATCCTTGACTCCCTCGGGAGTGACAAAAATAATCCGGTCATCATGCCTTTTCTTCAGTTGATCATAATGTACAATGTAGAGCTCACCTATGAAGCCCCTTGATATAACCTATGTGGATTAATCTTAGTTACACACCTCTAGAGGGTACTGAATACAAATTTTTTAATTCTTCAGCAACACGGCCAATTCCGGATCCCATAGGGAGCCCAAATATTAACCCAGGCTCTCGATTTGAACACAGTTGAATCTAACTTCCCTAGAGATGTTATGTACCAAATATGAAAGCATTCTGACTGTTGGATCTGAAGAAGAGAAATTTTAAAGAAATTTCTTCATATTGCACTAAGTTAAAATTTGGGCTACCATAGCGAGCCTAAATATTAACCTATGGATCCGATTTGAACAAACTTAAATCTGATCCCCCTAGAGATGTTGGATACCAAATATGAAAGCATTCTGACTAGTGCATCTGAAGAAGATTTTTGAAAAAATCCCTCATATTGTATTAAGTTAAATTTCAGGTTCCCATTTGAAGCCCAAATATTAACCCAGTCACTCGAATTGAACAAACTTGAATCTGACCCCCCTAGAGATGTTGCATACCAAATATGAAAGCATTCTGACTGGTGGATCCGAAGAAGAAATTTTTAAAAAAATTATCCCCCATATTGAACAAAAGTTAAAATTTGAGCTTCCGTAGGAAGCCCAAATACTAACCTGGGGACTTGGTTTGAACAATCTTGAATCTGACCCTCTTAACAATGATGTAAACCAAACATTAAAAGATTCTGACTGGTGGTTCTGAAGAAGAAGATTTTTAAAGAATATTCTCCATATTACCCTATGTTCAAAATTCAGGCTCCTGTATTGAGCCCAAATATGAACCAATGGGCTTTATTTTAACAAACTTGTATCTGACCCCCCCTATGAATGCTGTATACCGAATATTCTGATGATTGGTTTTGGAGAAAAGATTTTTTTTAATTTTTGCAAATATGCTAACTCAGCATTTTTTCGATGCCCATTACAGAACACCCTAACATAATCGATGGCAATTTTTTTTACCATTCAATTCTACTGGTCCTAAGGATACTTCATACCAAATAACAGCTCTCTGTTCCAGGTGGTCTGGGAAATATGGGCGTTTGAAAATATTTCTATTTTTAGATCCCAGGGTTCCCATGGGGATGCGGGATTTTTTTTGCATGGGTCAAGTACTTATGACCCAATAATACCACAAACCAAATTTGGTTCATACCGGACCATCGGTTCAGAAAATAGAAATTTTGGGCGGGGCCAAAAATCTTACCCCTCCTCTTACAAAGCCAAATATTACTTCACGAACTTCGTTTGAACAAATTTGATTCTACACCTCATATGGAAGCTCGATAGCAAATATCAATTCATTGTACACACTGGTTCTTGAGCAGAAGATTTAAAAAATATTTTGGAGCATTTTCCCCCACCCCCTCCCTATGGGGCTGGGCATGTTGAGTTGAACAAAAATGAAATTCCCCGTTGGGACCATCACTCACACAAACTTTCACTTTAATTGGCCCAGTGGCTTTGGAGGAGAAGACCAAAATATGGTGTTGACGGACGACGGACGACAGACGACGGACGACAGAGGGAGAGCGATGAGATTAGCTCAGCTTGACTTTGTCAAGATGAGCTAAAAAAAACAGTCAAAGAATCGAAACTCAAGTTTGAGGGGAGGCAAGCGGATAAACGGAGGAACTAGCAAATGAACTGGCAGATTAATTCAGAATACCACCAGTCTCTTCGAGAGTTTGGTATAATAAGCAAGAATCCATATCTTATTGGTAATTGTGGGTTAGAAAGCTTTACACTTACCAGTGGTGTCTAAATTGGGCTTTTCATAAACTGGGGGCCGCGCGTATTGCGCGCTTCCTGCATATATTATATTTGCCTTCGACTCGTCTGAAAAAACGGGAGATTAAACTAGACAAGTGCGTCATAATTGCAGTCATACTCGGAACAGTACTCTCTTTTAACCAGATTCCATTTTTCCACTAAGTTCAAAGTGTTTGTACCACCATACCCACCGACCCACCAAGCAGTACCAGGAAATACATAATATTTGTTCACACTGTCTGTTTTATAAAACGGGACTGTCAGGAGAGCAACTGGTTTACTGGCCGCAAATTGCCCCATTTTGTAGACAGGTTTATTTTAAAGATAGATGTAGGTACAGCTCGCCCACCAAGGATTTTATCGAAAACGTCAAGTTCACTTGAATTTTTTCAACTTACACGATAGCCCATTCACGCCAGATTTTAATGGCAACTATCAGTCGGATACAGAGAGATTACGACTTTCATATACCAATTTAAAAAGCAAATTTAGTTAAGAAATGGGGAGAATTCTTAACCCTTTCTACCCGGTGTGTCTCCGTGCAGCTTGTGGCACGCGGGGGTGTTTTTCATAGCTAACTTCCCCTGAAAATTCTGTGGTCTCAGTCTGACCCCTTCTCCACCCCACAAAAAAGAACAAACTGTCCACGCCACTTTTAAAAAAATATCCTCAAATCCGTGCCTTCCTAGACGCCATTTTTATCATCATAAAATAAAGAATTCAGCCGATTACTGAGCTGCATGGAAACCTAATCTGATTGGTTCATTTCCTAATTTACTGTCAGGCGGTTTAACTATACAACTGATAATTAGAGAAAACATCTTCGTGATGTGCAGGAAGAGGAATTTGCGTCTAAACAAACGTGGTCCTGTTTTTACTTTAACATTTGGAATTCTTTAAAAATCAGTGCCAAAACTTCTAAGTAGATAGCCCCAGCAGTATATTTAGAACAAACAAATAATTGTCTCGTCAATTATTAAATACCAGTGCTGCACTGAGAGATAACATGGCAGCCATTCAAACTGTTCGTTCAATCAAATCTGCCTTTAGTACTTTCATTGCAGACAATAACCCTTTCTGTGTTCCGCCCATGACATGTCATATACCCTTTACGTACTGAAGCAGGCAGGCAGGCAAGATGGTTGCCATGACGGCCATATTAGATATGGCAGAAAACTGATTATCGAAAGGAACTTTCGTCTAGTCACCACTAGTCCACCATATCCATGGTGGTGCGTTTTTTCTTATAAAGCACACCTCCTCCGGCCTCGTTTTGAAGTCGAAACTGCTCCCACGTCGAGCACTGGCAAGAGAAAATTGGAAATTCCAGACAAAATCCTTGAATGGTATTATCACACCCACCCACCATTTACGCCACTAAAGGCCAGGGTTCCCCTGTCACACAGATTGGATGGTTGTGGGGTTTTCAAACATATTGCGTCTAAATTAGCTTTATCTTGAAGAAGACCACTGGGTAGTTTACCTAAGGTAACCGTCCAAATCAGCAACAGCTATTCGCAGAAGATCATTGACATTTGCATTGAAATTTTCAAACTTTTTTCCGCATAAACATTGCTTATGACCCCCATTGGAACGAGTTCTTTGAGCTCGTTCCAATGAGGGTTAACAAACTATGTTTTTTAGGAAAAAATAGATTTTTTTTTTATTCAATGACTTTGTAAGACTTGTATGATATCATTTTTGATAGATCTCTGACACTGCGACAATTACCACTGGCCAATGGCCTCGGAAGTTTGCTATTTCACACCAAGTAATGGGGGATAATTTTGTATTCATAAGTGCTCACTATTGAAGAGTTATAGGTAAGTGCAGGGTTCTCCGTTATTATTCCCGACAAGGTTTCAAGAGAGCTACACTAACATGACGCGATAATAACAACACACGATGCTAGCATTTCTCAATCACCAAAGTTGAATGATGGGACGTCTGTCAGTTAACATCTGAATAAACCATTACCCTGCGTGTCGTAATTATGTTCAACAATGTTGAACGTGATAGAAGACATAAAAGCTTTCATCGACATAAGGTGAGTTGTTAAATGCTGAGTGTTGTCAATGTTTGCTCAAACCATCTGTCAAGGCGATGCAGTTTTTTTTCCTAAAAGAGTCTGGTAGAATCCATAATACCACCACAATTGTTAGAAGCGATTCAATGAACACATCTCAATGTGACGTAAAGTATCACTGCTCGCGGTCTTTTAATCAAATTCTCGAATGTCTCTATACACCTGGGTGTTCCTAGCTCTGTTGGAAGAGCGCAGTAGAGCTGGGTGGTTTCCATTTTTCGGATTCGGTCCGGTTTCAGGACAAAAACTCGGTTTGGGTTCAACTTTTGTATGTGTTAAGAACATGAACATATAGTAGATAATACTTCGGGCTCCTTAACCCTTTGAATCCTGGTGGTATCTGCCACTCCAATTCAATGGCAGCAATTGGAAGGGTCCATATTCCTTATTTGGGGGTGGACCAATTAATATTTTCAACGTGCAACTTTGAGGCTGCACGCTGAAAATATTGATTGATCTACTCCACACATTCACTTAGCAGGCATACTACTCACATGAAATTATGGCGTATCATTTTCCTGGGACGGAAAAGCGGCCTCTCGGGTTCAGAGATTAACTTGGAAAATAAACCGCAAGAGTTTGTTCGACACCACTAACCACAAAAAGCACTGTCTGTAAATACCGCTATTGGGTTCATCCCAGCTCCCCGTTGATTCTTCTTAGGGGTTCTATAGGATCATTTGCTAAGCCAGCTGAGACAGAAAAACACATAAATTAGTGTAACAAAGGAAGCAAGTTTTTTAAACGATAGCGTGTTCTCACTGTCCCATTTTCTCCCTTATTCACAGAAAAAGTAAAACCGTTGGGTCGGTTTTTGGTGGCTCTTGCGGTTTGGTTTTCCGGTTTGTCACAAAAGCCAGGACCGAACTGGAAAACACAATGAAAGTGTCAATGCACTGTAGCTTAATTTGACTGTGTGTAGTGTTTGATGAAAGGATAATGTTCAATGTTTATGAAATTATTATGAAATAAGACAAGAATTGTGATAATTGAAATATGTTAATTTCTGTTCCTTATATGCTATGTTTTCAATAAGAATAATTTGAGGTGTAGACTGTACTAAAGAAATGAGGTATGGGTTAATGTGGCCCTCACAGTTAATGTATGTCAACCAAAGTTACCAAGTTACAGTAAAATCATTCCAAAACGAGTCATCCTACCAAGTTACAATGAAATCTCTTCATAAATATAACTCGTAGACTTTGCTAAAGGAATCTTGGTCACGTGACGGCTCGGCGGTCACGGCTAACTGATCATGACCATAGAGAGTCTCATCTAGATATCATACCAAGTTATCCAACCAAGTTACAATGAAATCCCTTCATAAAAACAATTGGTAGACAGTGCTAAAGGAATCTAGATCACGTGACCAGGCGGCGGTAACGGCTGACCGATCGTGGCCGAAATAGGATAGCCTCATCTAGATATCATACCGAGTTATTCTTCCAAGTTACAATGAAATCGCTTCATAAATATGAACTGTAGACTGTGCTAAACGAACCTATGTCACGTGCCTCTGCGGCCATCCCGGTTGACCGATCACGGCCAAAATAGGATGTTCTCATCTGGTCATTATACTTAGTCATCCTACAATTTGCAATGAAATCCCTTCATAAATGCAAGCTGTAGACTGTGCCAAAGGATCTAGGTAACGTGCCGTCACGGTTGACCGAACCCGTCCAAAATACTACGTTCTCATCAAGACATTATACAGAGTCATTCTACGAAGTTACAATAAAATCCCTTCATAAATACGGCCTGTAGACTGTGCTAAATGCTTTCGGGTTTCGGACCAGCGCAGTCGTCACGGTTGACAGATCGCGACCAAAGGGGGGGGGGGGGGGGGCGTTCTCATCTAAGCCTTATACGGAGTCATCCTGCCAAGTCACAATGTAATCCCTTCATAAATACGACCTGTAGACTGTGCTAAAGGGTTTCGGGTTTTGGGCTCACATAGCCGTCATGGTTGGTAGATCGCGACCAAAAGAGGATGATCTCATTTAGACATGACCTCAAACCTGCATATGAAATTTCCTGATAATCGGACAAGAACTTCGGGGTGTAGCCTGTGCTAAAGAAAATGTGAACAAACTCACAGACTCCCAGACTGAAAAGCACCCAGCTCTTGTCGTGGTTGAGTTGTCGTCGTAGATTCTTGTAGATCCTGACGATGGTAGGGGTTGCTCACCCCCTATGTATAATAAGAAGACGGCGTTTTCACCATCTTTTGATGTTCTGTAACTTTTTTCTCTTAATTATATCAGCAGTGTGCTCACCGTGACAGATAAAACAGAAACCCTCCTTTCCATTAATATAGAAGTTTAGGAGTTGAGATTTGCTAATTTTTCTCCTGGGAAGAATAAAAACTTGCATATTACTGTAAAAGTATATTCTCTAAACAAAGAACCAAAAGTGTATATTAGTATTGGTAGGTGTGATACTGATAGATATTCATAATGGCGGATTATATGTGTACTAGTTTCTTCTAATTAGCTTGCTATAAAAGACAAGTTTTCTTTCGTTTAGTAAAAGTACAAAAGGAAACTTGACTTTATTTTCCACTGATATCATTGATGTTTTTGCAACAATTGCTTGCTTCTTAATCAGGGGGTGGGGGGGGGGGGGTGGAAAAAATTTGCAAAACACTGATGCCGGGGTGGGTGGGTGGTCAAGGAGGACAAAAACAAATTTTTTCCGATGCTTGCAAATTTTTTCCTCAGACACTTTTGGGCAAAATTGTATACCATAATCAGTGAAGTATCATTCAAGAACCAATAAAAAGACACTCAAGGTATCAGGGGATACCTACCATGGGTTATATACGATTATAAAACTGTTATTGCGCCTGAGCTATGATTCGGCTTATAGTGATACAATGTATGACATATTGAATAATGCAAGTTAAAATGCATCACTAACTGCAATTATCAAACACTGCACTCTAAGGATAAGTTATCTTGAGGGTGTTCCGTTTGATTAAATTTCTAATATGTTCACCCTGGTGAGATCGGCTGGCTTAGATGAGGAGCAAAGACAATTATGTGAAGTCAGGAACAGTTACAGATTTCAGCTGCAGGAATAATTCTGTACAACGATGTATCCAGACCTATTACGAAAACACCAATGACTCTTATTGCCATTGTAGGAAGTATGTAACACAAAAACTACTAAACATTGAACCTGATTGAACTGCTAATTTATTTCAAACACATCTGAGAACACAGGTGTCAACAAAATCATGTACCAGACCTTCTAGGGCTGGACTTAAAATAAGTAATAAATCCCCCCCCCCAACCCAGCCATGCTCCACCCAAACCTTCGTAAAAAAAAAACCCAACAATTTGTATATTTTACCAAGCTCTCTGAACTCTGTCGAATACCATATATATTGTTGGTTTCTACAACATGTCTAAACATATAGAGAGATAACTATAGGTAAAAAGTTAATGATATGACATTCAAGAGTGTTAATGAATTACAATAGAACATGCCTTAAGAGACCGATGTCCTTGGAGACCATGTTTTATATGGACATACCAGCTTTACTCTATATTTGATCCGTTATGGGAGACCATCTGCCTTAAGAGACCACTTTGGTCTGATAAAACGGATGTTCTTTCAGGACCTGTCCTACTGTACAAGGTCAATCACTCAATACTGTATGATAAAGTTGGTTATGGTGCAGTATGGTGGGAAGGATGATGCAGAAGCATGTATTTAGTTGGGGTGGGTGGTTCAGATAACCCCGGAAAAAATGGTAAAACTAGGAAAAAAATTACATGGGATGGGTGGGTGGGTCCTCCGCCGGTCAAAAACAAAAAATCGGCATCGGTGTCTGCAAATTTTTTCCTACCCCCCCCCCCCCCCCCCCCGTCTTAATTGGACCTTCCTTGCTCGTCTACTAAATTCAAGGGGTATAACTTTATCGAAAGTCAATTTACGTGACGGTATAAGTCAGGGATGCAGATGTTGTTTTCATTCATCTTCTTGAATCAGTTTTCATTTCGCAATATTTTGTTTCTGAAATCTCGAGCCATTGGAGTAATTATGTTGCGACCAGGAGCCCATACTATAGAACTTTTACAATTGTATTTTCTAGTTATGACTTTAAATTGGATGAAATGAATCATTAGCATTTTCAAAGATGTGGCCATTTGCCGACTGGCAAATTGCCATATCTTTTAAAATACTAATGATTGATTTTACTCCGTTAATGGGTAAAAAATACAATCCAAGAAAATTTAATTGTAAAAGTTTTATTGTACTGACTCCAGATTAGAACCCACTCAAAACACAGGCTACTTTTTTCATAACTGTACTGTATATGCGCATTAAATTTTCAAAAAAAGGTTTGTATATGAGTCGTCGTCGAAGAGCTATTCCATGGCACTGGCGTTACCAGAAGCGAATAGGTGCATCGGGAAATCAGGAGATTCCCGGTGGGCAGGTCGACCCTGTCGTCAGTCCAGTCCATTGAACTGTGCCTTTGTAACTTATTACGATACAACATCCCCCACATGACGAACCAAGCTCCAATACGGCCATCTATATGGTATGGGTGAAGGCGATGTAACAGGACGAGAAGCGTCTGTCCACCGGCCATCATCAGGGCGGGCGCGTCTTTAGTTTTGGACACGGCCCCTTTCGAGGCCACTGAGCTAAGTATGGTGGGAAGGGCGATATACTATTTTTCCAGACCGATGATTTGAGCCAGTCCACTTCTTGTCGTTACAAAGATCACACCTCAAAACCTGTCAAGAGAGTCGAGGTGAGGTGTTAATATATATGTGTGTTATATAAAATTAAAATCTTAATTTAACAAAAAGGTGTAACGTAACGTTGGAAAACTCGTCTATCTTGTGAATATTAGTATATGACCGACGTATTCCAAGCACGGATCCAGTAGTCAATACTAGAAAACCTGTACAATTGTATTTTCTAGAATTGTATTTTTTACCTATTAATATAACTGACTAAAATCAATCATCAGCATTTCAAAAGATATGGAAATTTGCCTACTGGCAAACTGCCACATCTTTGAAAATGCCAATGATTCATTTCAACCCATTTAAAATCATAACTAGAAAATATAATTCTAGAAAATACAATTGTAAAAATTCTAGAGTATTGGCCCCAGGAGGTATGTATAGTTGGATGTTGTGTGTGCTCGTATAACCCGCTACCTCGGCATTTACATGTCCCTTATTTGCCTGGGAAGGGAAATTGTTCGAGTTTCCGTCCAAATGTTATTATTATTTGGGAAAAAAATGTATGACGTGAAACATCAACAACAAATTACTCTGCTTTCGTTCAACCCAGTTAAAACACATCTGAGTGATAACCGCAAATTATATCCATTTTTCCTGACACCAGATACCTGGAAGCTCTCTTAAGGAGCTATTGAAGTTGAAAGTTTGTGACTGGTATTGTCGATGATGGGAAAAACTGGAGGTAAATCTTTTCTGTGGCCACCAAACACATTTTGACAGCAACATTATACAGGCATCGCCGTTTCGTACATTACGTATCAGCTTAATTTAATATACAGCTTCTTGCAAATCGATATGAATCTCAAACAAGAGAATTCCCCAGATTTGCTTTTACATTACAAATGATAAAAAACTACTATATGTCATTATCACAGGCTTCCAAATGTGATACATCATCTCTGACGATTATATTGATCAAAACTGAGAAATAGATGAGCAGGCAATGGTTCCCTAAAATGAAATGCTGCTACACTTCAGAATTACTACTCCACTGTTAACCCCACAAGCCCAAGGACGTATGAACGGCAAGTGCCCCCAGCCTTTTTCAAGAGAGAGAGAGAGAGAGAGAGAGAGAGAGAGAGAGAGAGAGAGAGAGAGAGAGAGAGAGAGAGGGAGAGAGAGAGAGAGAGAGAGAGAGAGGGGGGGGGGGGACTTTCCCCATTTACCTAACATGAAAAGCAGACGACACTTGCAAAAAAATTCTTGAATAACTAATGTTTTTCATTTTTTGTCTCAAAAACATGGATTATGGCCCCCTCATTGGAACGAGCTCGTTCCAAAGAGGGGTCCTAATCTATGTTTTTGAGACAAAAAAAAAAAAATGAAAAAATAATGAAAATTAATTTTTGAGAATAGCGCTGGCCGGTTTTAGCCGTTACTTTGGGTAAAGGGTTAAATAATATAATTATCGTTAATAATGAAAAGTAAAGTACATTATCTGTACCTATCCGTCATTGCAATCATATTGGGAATTATCAGGAAGGGAGTCACCGATTGTTTACTCTTAAGATGTGACTAAAGTAGGGACATGCGAACCTTTAGGCTCGAATTGAATCTCGAAGCGAATCTCGAATCCTGATACCAGTCAGTCAACAGGTTGATACTGTGATAGGTAGATTTACTCCAGCATACGCGTGGTGGTATATATACTATTAAAAAAAGTAGGGGATATTTGATAAAAGTGAGATATATGAAGAAATATATTTATATTTTCATCAAACAGACAGTTGAGGCATTGCACTGTGACATCTGGTGAATGATTTCAGCGATAGTTGGGTGTCTGACAAGCACACATCCCACGCACTGAGCTGTAGAAGACATGGACGTTCAGTCAGAGAATTTACCATATTCAGTCCAAGACCTCAATACCTTGTAAATCCTCCTCGGTTCGCGAGACAAGCACGGTTTGACGTGGCATACTCCTCACCAAACGTCCAATATCAGCTTGACTGATGTTATTCCATTCTTTCTGCAGTGCAGAGGCGAGTTCCTGGATATTGGTAGGGAGTTGTTGGCGTTGTCGTTCGCGCCTACCAAGCATATCCCAGACGTGCTCTATTGGTGAAAGGTCTGGACTTAGTGCTCGCCAGGGCAGTGTAGTGGTGTTCTGCTCCTGGAGGAATTCTGTAGCGACACGGGCCCTGTTTGCTCTTGTATTGTCATCTTGGAAAATGAATCGACGGCCGTGACGTCACGCAAATGGCACCACATGAGCTGCTAACACGTTGTCACGGTAGTACTTGCCCTGTGACACGCTCTTGGATGACATGTAATGCTGTTCTGCTTGTCATGGTTATGCCTCCCCACACCATAATCGATTCACCACCAAAACGATCGTGCTGCCTAACGGTTACGTCATGGTATCGTTCGTTCGTCCGCCGCCACACTCTGTTTCGCCTGTCGTGGAAGTCGAGAGTGAACCTCAATTCATCGGAAAACATGACGTTGCTCCACCGACGATTGTCCCAGCGCTGTCGTGCTCCACACCAATTACGCCTTGCTGCGATGCGACGTTCAGTCAAACGTGGAATTATTCGAGGTCGTCGAGTGTACAAATTCTAGCAGTGCAGGCGATTTCGAATAGGCTGACCACTGACTCGCAGTCTCGCACATCTGTCGCTCAGTGCAGCTGCTGTCCAATTTCTGAGGCACTTTGATGGCGGTTACGAAATGCTATGGTTCGGGTGAAACTATCTTGGTTAGCAGTTGTCGTCCTTGGACGACCTGACCGACGTCTGTCATCGACATTGCCTGTATGACGGTAGCGTGACCACAACCTGCTAATCACCGATTGAGTAACGTTTAGAATTTCAGCCACTGCAGTCTGTCTGTTGCCAGCTTTCAACATGCCAACGGCACGTAAACGTTCGTCACGTGTCAGTCTTCGCATACCTCAAAAGTTACGTTTCGACCAGACAGAAATAATTGACGAACGAGTTTATACCAAGAAAAGAACGATGAGACCTCCGAAAAAGCCCGTCCAGTACAACATTAACGCGGCGCTCGTGCGAAAAACCTGCACGAAGTTTTCGTGGGCCGGGGATCTTCATAATCCACACTAAACTTATTAACATATTGATGTGTCCAATCACTCGTATCCAATACCATTTTCCGAATATCCCCTACTTTTTTGAAGAGTATATTAGACTGTTGAAATCGTGGTGAAAACTGCGAAAATGGTGAAATTACGATGTAACCTGTTTCTTTGGGCTATAGAAAGTTTTCTGTTTGAGCTCCGTGGATCCATGCAGAACAGGGGTAGCAAGCAATTACGCGAACGTTAGTTTCTATCATGAAAGAGGCGGGGCTTTCGAACGTAGTAACCCCTTGCATGCTGCTGGGAGATATTCCAACCTGGGACAAGATTTCTTTTGCCACTGATAAAAGTATAATTTGGGCACATTTAATCAAATTTTCCCTCTGTAAAAGGCGTGTTTTTTTTTCAACGTACGATTTCTTGAAATCAGTTGAATTTTTCATCAAATCTAGTCATGGCTGCTTCCATGCAGCCATGACTAGATTTGATAAAAAATATTTCGGAAATACTCGGTTTAGAGTAAACGTTATTCATGTCGAATATGGCGGACGTACACGTCTTTTAAATGGAAGTGAGCTTGGACTCGAAAATGTCGAACCTCGGTGACTGGTTTCGAGCTGAATCGAATCATGGCCGCAGCTTCAAGCCGAATCGAATCTCGAACCGTTCGCGGGTTCCTAGGACAAAGATTACCTTGTTTGATTTGTCTCTATCATGGACTTTCAAGTTGAGAAAATGCACATGTTTGGCTCTATAATTAAAAAAAATTATCCAATGGGCCGAAACATTATTAAAGAAGAAATATGTTAAATATGGAACCAAAAAGGTGCATTTTTTTCAATGTAGAGATACGCGATTCCCAAACATATCTTTTTGTATTATATTCCATCCATGCCTGCCACTAAGGCACATGGAATATCGCTTATATGTACCAGTGTGGGGTATCCTTGTATGACCACGCCCCCTTACAGTTTGAAATATTACCTACGTCCCTGTTCAATTCAACTCACAAAGTATCGGAACTAAACTGAATGTGGAGGGGAGGCACTAATCATCTTTATCGATTTGTGCCTCAAACACATAGCTTATGGAACGAGTTCGGCTGTCATGGGCTATGTCTTAGTGACAAAAATAAGTTGTTTTTAGTTATTCCAGTTTTTTGACGAGTGACATCTACTATTGAGGTTTAATCACTGAAACGGGAATTTCACGACTCTGCGGCTCCGAGTTCTGAAAGTCAATCACGATACCAGGAAAATATAAAGACCATGGTATCAATGAATGCGTATTATAGTTTATGAGATTACAGCAAATATCAATTTCTTCCGAAACCAGCATGGCAACTGGAGCTATGTAAACTCGCGAACGGGAATTTCCCGTTTACGGTTCTGAAAATCAGTGCTAATGCCCGGGAAATTCTAAAATCGGGAATGAAAAGTTTCCGAACGCAACCTTTAATTCGCCGTTCCGCCCTGTGAATTTCCCGGGTATCGGGTCCGATATTCAGAAACGAGAACTGGAAAATTCCCGGTATCGTGACTGACTTTCACAAACGAGTACCAGAAAATTCCCGTTACCAGGATTAAACCCCATATTAATATTTACTATTCGTATTTAGAAAGCAGCTAAATAAAATCAATATAAAAATATTGATTAAAAAACTCTATGAGTAATTTTTTATTCACCAAAAGTGTGTTTGTTGGTGTATGAGCGTTTTGTGGAGGGGCATATGATCTGAAAAAGTGTGGGGTCATGATCCCTGACCTCCTACCCCACCCCACACACAATTCTGCAGCCAATGCTATCAGCAAAGGTGAAATGAAATTAAAAAGGGAGTGCAGTGTTTATGTTGTCTGTTGTTAATAAATCGACGGAGTGGAAAGGAAAATCAATGTCTTCGTTAAAATGACCGTCAGATGTGACAGCTATTATTGGCTGATGATGTCCACTTCACAATGGTCCCATGGTGTAATCTATCATAAAACAACCATAATACGCGTAATTTGAGAATATAACTATTAATTTCACAAACGTATGAACACAAGCGTAAACACGCAACAAGCTTTAATGGAATATTCACTATCCATTATAGCTGAAAGGAACAAATGCAAATTACGGGGTTTGGCTTCATTAATTCTATTTCTGTTGGTAACAAAATTGACGAAGAAATTATTTTGATTCTGAAGTCAGTGATGTGGCCAAATATAACCAGAATGGCGATATCGTAAAGCCACATCCGTAACGTATTTCACTAACAATGTAGATCTCTCTTGTCAGAGTAACGAGCGTCTACTCGGGTGGATAAACATTTTAATTGGCGTTTAAGTAACACACTATCTCAAGCATCAGAGGTTATATTTCATCTAAGTTTGGGAGAATCCATTTGGATTCTTGCGAAAATGGTTGGGAGTATCCATACCTGCTATGAATGTTCCAGGACCCCAAGAGGCCACCATGGGTGAACCTCTATTGTATACTGATAACACATGTTAACCCTTTACCCAACACAGTTTCTTAATTTTTTAAACATAAACTGAATTTGATTATTTAAAAAAAAAAAAAACGATATTTACCAAGAAAATCTTACAAATATGGAAGTCATTGGAACCAGCTCATTGAGCTGGTTCCAATGGCAGCCATACTTGTACAATTGTATTGACAATATGTCAGGATATTTCAGGTCATGTTAGCCTTGTATTAGTTAATTTGCTGCCTATATGTTAGATGAAGAGTTAAATTGACTTAATTCCTATCACGCGAATCCTAGCAGAGATGCAGCAAGAATCTACATGGATTCTCGCTAGTTTTATTGCGCGAATCTTTACGTGAATCGATTCTCGGATTCTCGTCGAAATATAAGCCCTGAGCATGGACGCACCAATCAAAAATTTAAGATAACCCCACAAATGTTATGCTAAAAAATGCATAACCCTTTTGAGTTAAAATAACACAATCCCACTGCGCTCTCTTTTGTCGATGTTTTTTCTTGTTTTACTGGAAGAGTGCTTAACTTTTTTGGTCATCAAAATTTTCTCACTTGTTGACTTGTTACTTTATGGGAAAGTGCCACTCTCCTATACAAATTGTGAAATGGCAAATCCATACAGACTTAGTAATTTCACTTCAAAGATAATATCAAAGCACTCCACAGAATAGGAAGTTTTTAAGTTGCGGCACGTGCAAATATGGGCATATTGCACTCTACCATTTAATGAACACAAAAATAAAATGTCTACCCTCAGCATTATTCGATTGGTATTTTTTTCGGGAGTACATTGTGATGTCTCCACCACCTATCGCTTCGACTTTCATAAGCCAAGTATTTAACAAGTATATAACCTACACAATTTTGGATAACCTTTGGAGGAACTTAACGCAGGGTTATACAATTTGTGCATCCCTGGCTGAAGTGAGACTAAAATGCTCACTTAGGTCAAGTGGTCTATTCGGATGAGTGAGGGCGTGTAAGTGGGTTGGGTGAGTTGGAGACAATTTTGTCAATATCGAACTTGACCGATATCTTCGCACAAAGTATGCCTGTATCAATTCCGATTAAATTTGTTCAAGCTATCGCGTTCACAGTGTCATCTTCAGACAAACACAGAATGTCCAACAGAAAGGAGCTGTGAATTCCGCCTCTCTAATGTCTTCTAGAACAAGCCCAAATATTACACAAGAAACGTGCCTCAAACAAACCCGAATCCACACCATTAAAGGAGACTGTATGGCGCAATCAAATCAATGCAGGCAGAAGTTCTTGAGAAAATTACCATTTAGTTTTGCGCACTAAATGATGTCCCAAGAGGCAGCTGACTGACTCTACTACTAAAATGGAAGCAAAATAACAATTACCAGTCGCCTGCAGTTCAGAAAATAGGGGATATATATATATATATTTTATTTTATTTTAGATCCTGTGATTCCACGGGGGGGGGGGGGGGGGGGGGGGGGGGGGATGGGGGCAACTGTTTTTGCAAAAACCAAGAATATGTCACCCCTAAATACTGCATACCAATTTCGGTTCAAATCGGCGGATCGGGTGGGGCCCTCCCAGGACAGGCCCAAACATTTGGGGATTTTCGAAAGTTGCTTTTTATCTGGCCGCGAATAACTAGTAAGTAACCAGTGGGAGGGCGTGAATGTTTTGTGTATGGAAGTGACTGGCTTTGGTGTGATACTTCTCAGAGAGACCGAGAGGAAATGTTAAAACGGGACATAGGGACATCATTATGCATCATTTGGGTGCGCGGTAGCTCAGTCGTTACACGCTAAGAATCAACTCAAATCAACACGGTTGAGAGAATATGAACCCAATTGGGTTCATATTTCACCCAACCCAGTTGATTTAGGTTGATTTTTAACCCAACTGATTTTAAAGTGTACGACTTTGGTCTTCAACCCAACGGGTCAATACTTCGATCCACACTAGGAGTAACTGCGTCCAACACGATGTGACTCTGGGTGTCGAAAGGGTCGTTAATCCCCCAAATAAAATCACGCATCATTTAAAGAGTGGCGGGTTTAGTCCATTCGTGTATAAAATCGAAAACCCGACCATGTTGGAATCTGCTTTCGTTGAGACACCATATGATCCATCAGTGTAATGATTATTGTCTGTCTTCTTTTTCGACTGACACCAGGTCAGTGAGTTTATTTTGAAAATGGGAGTTGTTTAACTTGGTATATTTGTGTATCTATTACACGAACTGAATAGCATCGATCGGAAAAGTTATCAAATATCAGTTATCCGTGTTCTCAGCGTGTGGCGAACACCTGTAGATACAGCAATTACAACTCACATGTTCAGTATTCCATGACTGAAATTGTATAATTTAATTTTTTTTTATCTAATTCTATATTTGTGGAGGAACAATCATCCCAGAGGTCTGGAGAATAACATGTGCTATGCAAATTTATTTCATCATACATGTATGTTTACACCCCCGCTCCGGAGATTATAACCGGAAGTCAGCTCTATGCAATATATCTTTCGTTTACCTTCGGAATGCCCTTGTTTGTTGTAAAAATATGACACAATGGCCTGTATACTGTCCGTTTCGCTTTTGCATTGTAAATTATGTTGAGTATATGGAGATCGTATGATCATCACAATTACAATGCTCAAATGAGACAATTGGTAAGTTTATCTAATATCTGTGGATCGGATCGGTTTGGACCAGCGATGCTTTCCGAAATTAAGATGTGGGAGTGGGAGAACGGCCCGCGTCACGCGTCAGCAATTGCTGCGCGTAGAGCGCCCGTTTCGAATGGGCGCTCAACGCGGACCGATGGCTAACACAGGGCGCGTCGTTGGGGAGAGCCCGAGATGAGGTATCCTCCTCTCGTAAATGGGGTCCGGGGGTCCATCTCCGGGAAAATGTTGAAATTTGGTGCCTAAGGCTCTTCGGAAGAAGTGGGAATTGTTTGTCTCGGAAAAGCTGCGTGAGTTACACGCAGCTAAAATGTGTTTGTTGCGGCTACTGGGACGCTTTGTTCGTGAAGATCAAACGATTACAGGCCTTTAATTGTAAGGATATGGCGTTCCCACTCATAGGTCGGGGAACGGCGTCCACCCGCGTTCCCATAGAAAAGCATCACTGCTTTGGACCTGGACCTTTCGAACTGTCCGCCTTCTGGTCATGGGTGCTCCAGTCAGGCCCCCATCACTAATGCGTACCAAATCTGAAACCTTTTCTGTCAGTTCTTCATGAGAAATAATATTATAGTGTTTTTCCATAAACAACAGTTTTAAATGTGTGTGTGTAATGTTGGCGCGTCCTGAAGCAATCGATAGCATTTTAGCCCAATTTATCTACTATACCAAAGGATTCTGCTTCCTACTAAAAACAAATTTATCTATCTTGTGTAGTTCTAGAAATATAAGCGTTCCAATTTTTTCCTTTTTTTTGCTCCTAGGGTTCTCATGTGTATAGCGGAAAAAAACTTTTTTGCACAAATCGAGTGCGTGACACCCAATAATACTGAATATCAACTTTTGTGCAAATCGGCCGACGGGCGGGTTGCGAATTTGCGAAAACTGAAATTTTAAGAGGAGCCATAAATTTTGACCCTCCTGGTGATCTAAAATATTGCCAGATAAATTTTCTTTCAGCAAACTGGAATCTTGGTCACTGAAGGAAGTTGCATATCAAAGTCCCACGCATTGTGACTGATGCCTTAGAAGATTTAAAAAAAGAAGTTTGGGTATTGACCCACCCATTGTGGGTGTACCGCTGACAACTTCTATCAAACAAACCTGAAAAGGTATCCTCAAAGATCATTCGTACCAAGTTTGGCTGGATTTGGATTAGTGGGTTTGAAGACCACCGATGTACAAGTTATCAGGTTACGGACGACAGATGGTGGACGCCAAGTGATGGAAAAAGCCCACATTAACGTTTAGTCAGGTGAACTAATAAAAAAGATTGATGATATTATCCTATTCTCTCCAAAACCTTGATGGTTTGGGGTAAAGCGGGTCACTGGAGGGCATGAGCCTGAGGCGTTCAGTGGAGTGAAAAAATGGTTAGCTTATTTCTTTTGAAACGAGAGATTAGCGAAGCGAACCACGATTGTTCGCACAACGAGTTCATGTTTGAAGACTGTTAGTCCATATTAACCCTTTAGACACCACGTTTGCGAATAGGTGCACCCTTAATCCCCCAGACAATACTATTCCCAGACAAGAGCAACGCGAAGCGTGGCATATGCTCCCGAGCGGTTTCATTAAAGGGTAGGTAAGTCTCTCGGAGGCAAAACCAAAATCAAAAGGAAGCTTCCTCTAGACACCAACAATGCATCACAAAAAAATAAAATAGATTTGAATCAGCATTCATAAGTTATGAGACAGAAACCAAATTTATGATGGCCACGATGGCAGCCATATAGAATTGGTTATCTGACCTAAAATCGAAATGAAGCTTCCTCTAGACACCAATAATGCATTTCTAAAAACTGAAACTGATTCAAGTCAGTATTTATTAGTTATTAGACGGAAACCTAATTCAAGGTGGCCGCCATGAAAGCCATAATGAATTGACCACTGGTGGCCATCTTGGTTCAGCTGACTGATTCAACATTGAAAGGAAGCCTCCTCTAGACAGCCACAATGCACAATTAAAAAATTAAAAATGATTCCAGTCAGCATTTATTAGTTATTGGTCGGAAACCAAATTCAATATGGCGGACATGGCGGCCATATTGAATTGGCTAGCTGATCCAAAAACTGGTACAACATTAAAAGGAAGCTTTCTCTAGACACCAACAATGCATAATTCAAAAATAAAAAAATGATTCAAGTCAGCATCCATTAGTTATTGGACGGACACCGAATTCAATATGGCGGGCATGGCGGCCATATTAAATTGGTTAGCTGATCCAAAATCAAAAGCAAGCTTCCTCTAGACACCAATAATGCATAACCAAAAAATGAAATTGATTCGAGTCAGTATTCATTAGTTATTGGGTGGAAACGAAATTCAAGATAGGCGCCATAATGAATTGGCCATTGACAGCCATCTTGGTTCAGCGGACTGGTCCAAAATCGAAAGGAAACTTTCTCTAGACACTAACAATGCATAATAAAAAAAATACAAATGATTCCGGTCAGCATTCATTAGTTATTGGACGGAAACCAAATACAATATGGCTGCCATGGCGACCATACTGAATTGGCCAGCTGGACCAAAATCGAAAGGAAGCATTGTCTGATCATCCACAAGTGACCCCTACAATTATGATTTGATCAAATAAGCGGTTCTTTAGTTATCTGACGGAAACCAAAAGTTAACGGGCAGATGACGGTCGCCGGACTTGGCTAGCTAATCCAAAATCGAAAGGAAGCTTTCTCTAGACACCAATAATGCATAACCAAAAAACGAAATTGATTCCAGTCAGTATTTATTAGTTATTGGACGGAAACCTAATTCAAGATGGCCGCCATAAAAGCCATAATAAATTGGCACCTGGCGGCTATCTTGGTTCAGCTGACTGGTCCAACATTGAAAGGAAGCCTCCTCTAGACAGCCACAATGCACAATTAAAAAATAAAAATAATTCGAGTCAGCATTCATTAGTTATTGGACGGAAACCAAATTCAATTTGGCTGCCGTAGCGGTCACATTGAATTGGCCAGCTGGACCAAAAATGAAAGGAAGCATTGTCTGGTCATCCACAAGTAACCCTAAAAATAATGATTTGATCAAATAAGCGGTTCTTTAGTTATTTGACGGAAACCAAAAGTTAACGGACGTACGACGGACGGACATGGTGAAAACATAATGCTCCCGAGAGAATCTCTCTGGGGCATAAAAAGGGAATCCATCTTGTAATCGTAGGGGGGATCAGTAACAACTTAATCATACAGCCCTTCAGGGCTACATAATTTAATTATGACTCATCCTTCTAACTGGATCTTGGTGCTGTATCGTCTGCTCCTTGACAGCCTGATTTCTATCCACAAAAAATGTTTGCATACCGTTTGGAAATGAACAGGATCCGACTACGATGACAACATCCTGTTCCTGAATGCCTTTTAATAATTTCCAAAACATAGCTTTATATATGAGTCATATGACACCTCACTTTAGCGGTCTAACTGAACCATATGCTTATAAACAATACAGAGGTGTGATTTATTGCTAGTTGGCGACTACAGTACGGCCACCGTGGACTGGTCACTTTCCATGGGGTGGGCAGTATTCATACGGACGCAATAATATTAGATTGCAAACACTACTTCAGGCCTTAAAATTCAACCCGATTTGCGAGAATCAGTTTGGATTCTCGCAAACTCCTGTGCGAGAATCAATTTTCAGTTCTCAATTCAGAAATTTGATATACTGTTATACTCTTGTTCTTGTGAGTACAGCCAGTCCATAATTTCTAATAAAAAACACACCTCATATTTATATATAAAAATATTTACTGCAGTTTAACTATAAAGGGCCTGTTTCCTATTTTTGTATAACTCTTGCCCTGTGTGTACAGTAGAACACGTGTTCCAACATACAGATAGTGCACTTGCTGATTTATTTATTTAATGGTGTTTAAGGTCACATACTTATGCACAATGGCTAATCGTGACCGTGACAGTTTTACGGGTGGAGGAAGCCGGAGAGAACCACCGAGCAACGACGAGCAGCTGCCAGCTCCCCAACATCGTAACTCTGCACCGCAGCAGAGGCAGGGTTAGATTGGTTGAAGACATGCGCACCATCGACGTGCAGTACGTCTCAGTACACAGCGTCATCGTGCCCCCATGTAGGCATTCGGGGTGAAGTGGCACTTGCTGATAGAAGTTACAATACCTTGGCAGTGGTTTCTGGTGAAGTCTTGGCTGTCTGCATAGGCAGCCAAGATTTCACTAGACACCACTGCTAATTAGAGGAAGCAATAAAATAAGAAGAATCCTCGAGGCATTTAAGGACACTTTTAGAATCTATGACGAAAATCAAATGAACATTTTGCGAGAATTAATGTTGATTCTCATTGTTTCCCTTGCGAGGATCATTCGCGAGAATCGATTCTGATTCTCGCATGAATTTAAGTCCTGTACTTACAGGAATAATCATCAAAAAATTAATTAATTAAGCACTGAGTACAACCCGGTGCTTCTTTAAATACGATTTTGCTGATGGTGATTTTTATTACCTGGTAAACGCATGCATAGACATCACTGATTACGACCAGTCCACGGCGACTGTACTGTAAATTGCCGCAAAGTAACCTTCTCAATCAGGAAGTACAGTCTCAGAGAACAATCAGCTAATGGACCACATGCTTCACAAACAGTTTGCTCGTAATTCGTGTTCTTTTTTTGGCTCAAACATGACAATTGGGCGGAAAAACTTCCCTTCTATGATTTAGGAGTATATGGCATTCATGTTGGCTTGCAAGTTCGTTTCTTAACACAGAATTTTGTTCTCCAGGAACCAAAATAGGTTCTGCAGTTTGTCCTGATAGGGGAACCAACATTGGTTTAATGGAAGTAAACATACAAATGTTTTGGTTCTTCTTTCTTTCACGTTAATTAGACTGTTACTACCTGCGAACATTACAATTTTTTTTATAAAAATTGTAAAATATAAAACCATGCCAAGTTGAAGTTTTAAAATGGTGACGAAGCAACGTCAGAAACACGTTTTCAATCGTTCCATCGCGCATGCGTTAAGTTGCGCTACAACGGTGATTTTTTTTCTTTCTATAAATAAGACAGGCAACTCTACATGAAATTGACTTGTTCTAGTGCACATGAGAACTGGTTTGTTTGGGTTCCTCGATGAGTTTTGGTTCCACTTGGATTTCTCTGTGTGTTGGATTTTAACAACACTTTGAACATCCGATGTCATGTCGTGACGAATAGTTTTACGGATGCAGGAAGCCGATATACCCAGAAAGAACCACAGAGCTGCGGCGAGTAACTGTCCGACTCTTGAACTTACTTACCTGTCACAAGCAGGGTAGGCATTAGGGCTGTTTTTTGTTTTGTTTTTAGGTTCGGTTCCGGTTTTTGCGGTAAGCCGGAAAACCGAACCTCAAGACCCATCAAAAACGGCCGAACGGTTTTACTGTTTGTGTATAAACTGATCAAACAATCTAAATGTAGGGAACTGAAGACCACAATGGGCTCTCGTCACTTAGTTTATCCGGTAAAGGGAAGAAAAACGTAGTATTCTGTTTGTCACATTTTCGCCCTTACTAACTCGTACGAGTCAACTAACGCGCGGGTGGAAATTCTGTCAAAACGTAAACAGCATGGCTGGCGTTGTAAAACCAGAGAAGTCTGGAAAGCATTAGGCCAACAACTCTTTTTTTCCCATAGGTTACCGGCATAATATATAGCGTAACCTGTTAACGGATTACGATGTAAGCTCTTTATTTCCATGCTTGAACCATTCAAATTTTTGGATAAAGGAGGCCAATACATAACATGAAAAGAGACCTGCGCAGGAGATATAGCTGGGTGTTTGGGGTACGGTATTATCCTGTAGTGGATTTCCACGTATTATCTCTGATAATAACGTGTGCCCGGCAGGGCCGTACTATTCATAAGGCTGACTAGGCTGAAGCCTAGGGGCCAGCAGGGACAGGGGCCCGCCAATGTTTTTTTTTGCTGAGGCACTGTTACCAGCGCCCTTAGGGCTACAATGGTTAAAGGCACTTTGCACTCTGTGCCGTAGCGATACATGTACATATGCATTTATCCATATATATACTCTCATAAGTATACTATATGTATATATTTATATATAGTACATTATTTTAATGCTTACTTAAATAATATGTCAAGTTGTGAGCTGAATTCTTCAAGAGACACGCAAAATGGATGTAGGGCTATGTACTGCGGAATAGTGCCTACCGTATCAGGATCAGGCTGTCCACAGGCACCTGCTTCGGGATTTATGAAGAAGAATTATAATATTTCCCCCACTGCTTTATAAAAATACAGAGAAGGTTTGAAACTCGGAAGTTCGGATATTCGAAAAGCAGTCGCCTCAACTTTTGAAAACTTCGTCTTTCAGTCGATTCTCGGAAGATATTTTAAAATTTCACACCTATCTTGCCCAAATTTTTCTATCTATTCATTTCCCTAGCGTTTATATCGAGTATTAAGTCGTAAATTTGTTGAAACGGTACTTTTTTCCAAACAAAATCCAACTTCGATGTGCATAGTTCCGGAAGTATTCGTCTGCAACAGCCTTCATTCAGGAGAGAAGATCTGATTGGTCAGCAAATGCAGGTGAATTTCTATTTTTGATTCGTGGTGGCAAATTCAAACTGCAAAACTCAACTTGTCAAACTCGAGAAGAAAACATGTCTCAGAACACTCATGTCATTCAGTGGTAATTAAACAGCTACATACGCAAACCATCCTCTATTTATGTAGCTCATTTTTCACCGGACATCAGTGCCGTATTAACCCATGGCCGGGCCCCTAGGCTTTTAGGTACTTTGGGACGTGTCCCCTCCGGCACTTCAATCTTTCATCCCACTTCAACTGACAGCCCACAGGCACCTGCTTCGAGATTTATGAAGAAGAATTATTATCTTTCCCCCACTGCTTTACATAAATATAGAGAAGGTATGAAACTCGGAAGTCCGGATATTCGAAAAGCAGTCGCCTCAACTTTTGAAAACTTCGTCTTTCAGTCGATTCTCGGAAGATGTTTTCAAATTTCACACCTACCTTGCCCTAATTTTTCTATCTATTCATTTTCCTAGCGTTTATATCGAGTATTAAGTCGTAAATTTGTTGAAACGGTACTTTTTTCCCAAACAAAATCCAACTTCGATGTGCATAGTTCCGGAAGTATTCGTCTGCAACAGCCTTCATTCAGAAGAGAAGATCTGATTGGTCAGCAAATGCAGGTGAATTTCTATTTTTGATTCGTGGTGGCAAATTCAAACTGCAAAACTCAATTTGTCAAATTCGAGAAGAAAACATGTCTCAGAACACTCATGTCATTCAGTGGTAATTAAACAGAAAATTTTAAATCGTATTTTTCGTGATTGGGATGATTATTTTTATTGCTTTCAATTACAATAAAATAAATTTATCACAAGTACAGAACAATATTGCAACCCTTTAACCGCCGGAGGGGGGGGGGGGGGGGAGGCATTGCCTCACTCCTGCACATTATGTACATGTTGTCAGGACAGGATTCTACAGAGGGGCAAATGAAGAAGGGGGTAGTATAGACTAGTTGTACATGTATATGGGAGGGGACCATGCGGAAGACAGCATATTATGTCATAGATTATATGATAAAGTCGAAAAGGGCTAAGTAACCCCTCCCCATTTGTGTGTGTGTGTGGAGGGGGTGAGGGGACATCCAAGACAGTTTTGCAAAATAATTTAGCCATTTACCAAACTGGAATACTACGAACAAAATTACTGAATAACTAAAAAAAAAATCATTTTTTGTCTTCATATCTATGACCCCTCTTTGGAATCTCCTTCCAGTGAGGGGTCATAAGCTATTTTTTTGAGACAAAAAAAAAATAGAAGATAATAAAATTTCGATGGAATTTTCCTCTGTTAATAGCGCTTGCCATTTTTTTGCCATTATGTTGATTAAAAAGGTTAATGATTTCAGAGTGAATCTGCCTTTTCTCTATGGTGGACCCAAATAATAATAATAATAATAATTTTGGTAAATACATGTAAGCACAGGCAAAGTGTCAGCCACTGGACCTCGGTCACCTATGGGTTAAATTTGAAGGTCCCTTGCCTTAATAAACACTGCTTTTTGCATAACTTGAGAGTATATAGGTGTGAGTGGTGTGTGTGTGTGTGTGTGGTGTGGGGGGGGGGGGGGGGGGGGGGTTCATAGTATTCAGTGGTGATGAACTCTTCTCCTACAGCAGGTCTTCAGCATACCAGCTTGATATAGCCTGCACCCAGATTCTACAACAGGAGTTTGGGCAGGATAGGGGGGGGGGGGGGAGGGGGTGTTTTTTTTTTTGGGGGGGGGGGGGGCAGCAGGATATCAGTGACGTAGATAGCTTCTCGCTGACATGGGGACAAGCCCAAAAATTTCCGACAGACCAAAAATTTCCCAACAATTTAACAAAAAGCTGCTTTCACCCCCGCCCCCCCCCCCCCCCCCCCAAAAGCCCATATTTTAATGTTATTAGAATATTAGGCATAAATTCACCTAAGAATGGTCCCCAATAATGTTCCAACCCCACTAGAAATTTGCCGACAAAACTGCTTGGGGGGGGGGGGCAGTCATTGTATGATTGTGGCCTAAGGGGGCCCTTCCCTCACCACCGGGGCTGTGAGGGGAAGGCGCCCCCAAGGCCACAGTCAAACAAGGACTAGGGGGCACAGACCCCCCCCCCCCCCCGACCCGCTTTATCTACGCCACTGCAGGATATGCAACAGGCATATCTTAAAGACTGAGATACTGAATAGGGAATGGTATGGGTGTCTCCCTATCATTCAAGGAGGCCTCTCCTCAAAAATTCTGCAATCAAATTTCTGGGAGGAAATCTAAGGTCTGCAGGCGGTTTCTCTCCCCATTTTGTGATTGTTTGTTACCTGACACCTGTGCTGGACCAATTTTGAGATACAGTATCATACATCTGCATACATTTTGGAGCGCCCAGCAAAAGCCACCCCATGCCCTGCAGTGACCTGCCCCCGCCCCCCCCCCCCCCCCCCCCTG
The DNA here is from genome assembly GCA_031216915.1 of Pictodentalium vernedei. NCBI lineage: Eukaryota > Metazoa > Mollusca > Scaphopoda > Dentaliida > Dentaliidae > Pictodentalium > Pictodentalium vernedei. Next base: position 185,347,828 of record CM062288.1, on the reverse strand, counting down.
GTAACTAGGCACCTACCTGATCAAATAGCTGTGCACTCAACATAACTTATTTCGTCAATTATCAGTAAATCTGTAGTTCGTATCTGCTTGCAGATGACAGCGTTTGACAGAACTCTACTGGTAATGTCCTGGTTGGAATATCTCCCATCTTCGATTCCGGACCAGCTGTGTAGCAGTTTTGCCTTCGAAAAAACTGGACTGCTGCAATTCCAGTTGTTGCAGTGATCTGCACTTTTATTTGATCTCTCAGCTTTTCAGACAATACTTTTATAATAAAGCTTTTGCCAGTTCCCCCTTGACCCAAAACAACAACATTATGCCCTGATTGCTTTGGTTTGCTCAGTGGTCAAACACCATTTTCGCGGATTTTTTGTCATGTGCTTTCGTCTCAAAACAAAACAGATACAAAAATAGAAATTCAACCTGCATTTGCTGACCAATCAGATCTTCTCTTCTGAATGAAGGCTGTTGCAGACGAATACTTCCGGAACTATGCACATCGAAGTTGGATTTTGTTTGGGAAAAAAGTACCGTTTCAACAAATTTACGACTTAATACTCGATATAAACGCTAGGAAAAATGAATAGATAGAAAAATTAGGGCAAGGTAGGTGTGAAATTTGAAAACATCTTCCGAGAATCGACTGAAAGACGAAGTTTTCAAAAGTTGAGGCGACTGCTTTTCGAATATCCGGACTTCCGAGTTTCATACCTTCTCTATATTTATGTAAAGCAGTGGGGGAAAGATAATAATTCTTCTTCATAAATCCCCGAAGCAGGTGCCTGTGGGCTGTCAGATGAAGTGGGATGAAAGATTGAAGTGCCGGAGGGGGACACGTCCCAAAGTACCTAAAAGCCTAGGGGGCCCGGCCATGGGTTAATACGGCACTGATGTCCGGTGAAAAATGAGCTACATAAATAGAGGATGGTTTGCGTATGTAACTGATGAATTAATGGAACAAGTTGAACTTGCTCAAAGAAGATCATGAGCTAAAGTTTGAAAAAGAAATTTGTTTAGTCAGATATTTGAGAATTTATATAGGCATTGACAGGGGGGCGCGGTAACCGGTTCTCGTCAGATCACCGAAGTTAAGCAAAGTCGAGCCTGGTTAGTCTCGGATGGGTGACCGTCTGAGCGATCGATTCGGACTCCCGCGTTGTGTAATTGGGCAAGGCACTTAGCTCCGATTGTCCACCGACGGGGACACGATGACGCCGTGTACTAAGGCGTACTGCACGTCGATGGTGCGCATGCCTTCAGCCAATCTAACCCTGCCTGTGTTGTAGTGCGGAGTTACGATGTTGGGGAGCTGGCAGCTGCTCGTCGTTGCTCGGTGATTCTCTCCGGGTACTCACCGGCTTCCTCCACCCGTAAAAACTGTCACGGTCATGATTAGCCATTGTGCATAAGTATGTGACTTTAAACACCAATAAACAATAAATAAATAAGTAGGCATTGACGTCTGTAAATTTAATTAATGAAGGGGTTAAGTATTATCTCTGATAATAACGTGTGCCCGGTCTATTCGCTTGTGAAAAAATAAGCTACAGAAATAGGAGAGGGGTTGCTTATGTAGCTTTAAACACCAATCAATGGAACAAGCTCGTTGAGCTTGCTCCAAAGAAGATCATGAGCTAAAGTTTGAAAAAGAAATTTGTTTAACCCTTTACCCAAAGTAACGGTAAAAACCGGCCAGCGCTATTCACAAAAATTGCCAATTAATTTTCATTACTTTTTAAATTTTTTGTCTCAAAAATATAGGTTATGACCCCCTCTTTGGAACGAGCCTGTCGAGCTCGTTCCAAAGAGGGGTCATAACCTATGTTTTTGAAACAAAAAATGAAAAAAAAAATAGTTATTTAAGAATTTTGTTTGCAAGTGTCGTCTGCTTTTCATGTTAGATACAGGGTTAATTTGGGATTTGAGAATTTATATTGGCATAGACATCTGTAAATTGAATTGATTAGGGGGTTAAGGCGTTCATTCCAAGAGAATATTTTTTTTTATAATTAGCTGCTTTCAACTAGAACCATGCATCCTAAAATGTCTATTACAAGTTTAAAAGAGCCATGCAGTTTTGCTGAAAAGCTGTCGATGTGAGACGAATTAGTTCAGTTGCAAGCGGCACACGAGCAAATATTCATTTTTTTGTTACAACCGAATAGCGAGAACAGATAATTACCATATTGAATGCACCTTTTTTCCGTATGATTTAACCCGAGGTGCATTCACGTTCGGTAAATCAGAAAATAATGTGCAAGAAATTAATTTAAAACAGATGACTGATGTCTGAATAATGTGTATATTACATTTTTCGCCTGCAAGCATACAGTGCAGTCGCCTTGGACCAATCATAATCCACGCGTGGGCAGTGATGTCCACGCATGCGTGTGCAAGGTAATAAAAATCATGAGCAGCAAAATTTTAATTAATGAAGCACCGGTTTGTACCCGGTGCTTCATTAATTAAATTTTTGCTGATTATTCCTGTAATTAGTGTTTGGAATCTAATATTATTACGTCCGTGGAAATATTGCCCACCCCGTGGAAAGTGACCAGTCCACGGCGGCCGTACTGTAATACAGTGCTGAGATCACTAGAGCGGGACAGAGAATTTAGATCGGAGCGTGACTCAATCGCAATCCAGTCGAAATTCCCTTTCCGTCCACCTCCATCAACGCTGTACTGTATCACTTGGCGAGAACACTGAATCCTAGATGCTATTTTCATTCGTTTTTCCTCTTCATTCACTCTTGATTTAGCAAAACTTTGTTTCTGAAATCTCAAGGCATTGGAGTAATTGTATCGTGACTGAGAAGAGATCTGATCACGATCTGATGGCGAAACGACATTTTTGTGATTGCAGTCCTCTAAGTTGAGATCCCAAAGCGGTGCCACGGTTTTGACATTGGTATAAAGCATGATACGTAACACGACAGTCGAACCTCGAAAACCATGAGCGTGAAGGGTGTGTGAGAGAGGATGGCCTCTTTATCATTGGTGGGGTCCGAGAGACGCACGAGAGCCGTCTCTCGGGAAACATTAAAAAAAGAGAAATTCAGACCACAATTCAGTCTCAATTTCCTCCATATCTGACAGCTATCCAACAATTAATTTTCTATGTCTGGTGCTAAGTTATTTCAGGGATGGCGCCCTGAATTTCCCTGACATGGGGGGCTATGGTCTCCCGACGAATTTGGCCGATTTCCCCGGCGGGGGACCCTCCTTGGCTGGAGGTGAGATTGAGCCCCCCCCCCCCCCCCGCCCCCACTAGCACCACCTCTGTCAAATTTAGTTTGTAATTGATCGGAGACTTTATTTACCATCCAAGTCCTATTAGTTCTTAATTTTTTGGACTGCAAAAACATAGCTTCTGAACTTAATTTATTATTTATTTATTGGGGTTTAACACTCTCGACAGCCGGGGTCACATTGTGTCGGGCGGGTTGACGGGTGGGGGAAGCCGGACTTCCTGGATAGAACCATCGAACAACGGCGAGTAACTGCCAGACTTCTGAGCTTAAGTGTGCATAGCTAAAATATAGCTTACAAAGTTACATGAATTATACCTCAGTGGAACGATCTCAAAGAGCTCGTTACAGGGGGGGGGGGGGGGGGGAGCATAACCTATATTTTAGAGGCCAAAGAAAAAATATTTTTAGTTACTCGAGAGTGTTTTTGCAAAGGCCCTCTCTAATCGTGTTAGATGAAGGATTAATACCTCGAGTGCAAAAAGACGCCATCTGTATTGTTGTACCCGTGGAACGATATAAATCTACAGATCCACGTTGTAAGTCATTAATGTCTATGAAAGCTCTGTTTTCCATGGGGGGTTGGAAGGGAGGGTAATAATTTGCTAGACGGGGGGGGCTAGACGGGGGGGGGGGGGGGGGGGGGCTGAATTTTCTTACATCACCATTTTTGTTACCCACATGAGGTTCTCGGAAATGAACACATACATGTAACTCTTATTTTGCATTTTACTAGCTATTTTCCATTATACTGCAGTGGTTAATCAAATATTTTACCAAATGTGCTGAGTACACTTCCGTAATATAATCAGTTGATAAAAAATTGTAAAACAAACATATGAATGAATTATTTTAAAAAAATGTACCATTATATAAAGCCATGTTTCAGATTTTCCTTTGAATCTATTTAGATCAACTTATCGTATATTGCCACTTGAAAATTGCCTGGTAATGATTGGCAATGCCGGAAGCTCTTCCACACCTTAAGGTTAACACGAAGGGTGATATCTCACATAATCTCAGTTACAACACCTCCAACATCAGCAAGCTTTCAGAATGAGTTTGTGAATGAGAGGATAACCGCCCAGCCCAGCTAGACATAACAGAGTCAGTGGAGGTTTTCCAAGGGGGTGCAGAGACTCTTTACGCCTAAACTGTTGAGTAACTTAGAAATATTTTTCATCACATCTAGTCATGGCTGCTGTGTAGCAGCCATGACAAGGTTTGATGAAAAAGTTCATAAAAATTTGACACAAGAAATCATTAGTTGAAAAATCTATACAACATGCTCTTGTGTTCTTAATAAACATACATGTATGTTTTTTTAATTTTGGGGAGTTTTCCACCCTGTATGCACCTTATTTGGGCTTGTATGTTTATTAAAACTACCCTTCCAGCAGGTGGGAGATCTTCAAATCAATAAATCTTCACTAGATTGTGTGATATTCTTTCGCTTAGCACAGTATATTCATTGTTGTAATCACGATGCATGAACATCACGTCCCATGAGTTCCAATGTGTTCTATGTGCCAGTAGGGAGGACCTATTAGTTTTCTTCAATATTTATTTATTTATTTATTTATTGGTGTTTAAGGTCACATACTTATGCACAATGGCTAATCGTGACCGTGACAGTTTTACGGGTGGAGGAAGCCGGAGTACCCGGAGAGAACCACCGAGCAACGACGAGCAGCTGTCAGCTCTCCAGCATCGTAACTCTGAACTCTGCACCGCAGCACAGGCAGGGTTAGATTGGTTGAAGACATGCGCACCATCGACGTGCAGTACGCCTCAGTACACAGCGTCATCGTGCCCCCATGTAGGCAATCGGGGTGAAGTGTCTTGCCCAAGGACACAACGCGGTTGCCGCAGGTGGGAGTTTTCTTCAATAAAACTAACTGTGATACTGGAAATGTGTTGACTTTTAGATAAAATTAACTAGCATTACTCCCCCACCCCTCAATGAATTTTCACCCTGTACTATTATCTGGGCCTGTACTTTTATTTAATTTTGATAAATGTTCCACCCTGTACTTTTATTCCTACCTGTACTTTTATTTGGAACACAAGAGTAGAGGGTAAATTTTGGTTAAACATCCTTAAATTTGGCCTTATATTTTAACCCTTTACCTAACATGAAAAGCAGACGACACTTGCAAAAAAAATTCTTGAATAACTAATGTTTTTCATTTTTTGTCTCAAAAACATAGGTTATGACCCCTCATTGGAACGATCTCGACGAGCTCGTTCCAATGAGGGGTCATAACCTATGTTTTTGAGACAAAAAATTAAAAAATAATGAAAATTAATTGGCGATTTTTGAGAATAGCGCTGGCCGGTTTTGGCCGTTACGTTGGGTAAAGTGTTAATAGCAAGAGATTTCCTGTCCTGGGCAGGAATATCCGCCAGCATCATGCAAAGAGTTAAGATGTGCCCGAAGATTCTCTCATTTGTTTTGCCTACACTATGGCCTTTAAAGTCGAGAAAAATGCACATTCTTGCCTCCAACAGATTTAACTATCGGTCCGATGGGGTTATTTGTTAAACATGAAGCTAAAAATGTGCATTTTTTTCTCAATGACGAGGTGCGAGAGTCCCAAACATATCAGAGAATGTACTGTATTTCTACCACACCACCGTGGCGCATGGTCCACCACTGGTAATAGTAATGGATCTTATATGTCCTGTTTCAAGTTGAAAAGCGTTTTTCCTCATTCATTGTTTGTTTTGTCAAGGGTTAATACTATACTTTCAACAGCCAAGTTCATGACATGACGGACAATTTTACTGATGGAGAAAGCTAGAGTATTCGAAGAGAACCACCGAGCAACTGTCAGACAATCCAACTCCACAACTTACTAACCCGACCCAAGCATGCAGAGTTCGCATCGACAGGACGTACACCTCGGTAAACACTACAGCTCTAGCGTGCCTCATACACCAGCAAGTGGGAATAAGTATATTATCCAAGGACACGACGCAAATGGCGCGGGTCATCCTGATTCACTGTGTAACGAGTATTCGTTCTACGAAACACGACTGGAGGACAACGCTTGCAAAAAAATCGTAAATAGCTAACTGCTTTCATTTTTATCCCCCAAGAATAGCTTATGACCCCTCATTGGAACGAGCCAGACGGGATCGTTCCAATTAGAGACAGGCATTAATCTAGTGGGCTGCTGTTGGGCGGTTCGCCTTCCCGGGTAATGTCTATCGGAAATTTTTGTTGTCCGTCGGAAAAATTGTTGGATGCTCGAATGCCAACATTTTCTCCGAAATCTACTAATTTGAACCAAACATTGACCATCTGACCAAACCACAATTTTCAATGCTTGAAAATAACTCGCGAACGATCGTTTGGGTTACGTGGGGGCTACGTCAATTGTAAAATACGCGAACGAATTGTAGGTTACGTCAAAGTAATACAAAATAACTTGATTAAATTGCTAATATCGCATGTTTTGCCATAAAGACTCGACAATCTTTCATGACTATCTCGACTCAAGGGAGTGCGGCGGCTCAGTGGTAGATTGTTGGACTTCAATGCCAGAGGTCCGAGTTCGAGCACCGCCCGGGTCGACCCGCGTTGTGTCCTTGGGCAAGGCACTTTATATCGGTTGCCTACATGAGGGCACGATGACACCGTGTACTAAGGCGTACTATGTCTTCAACCGCTGTAACCCTGCTTGTGCGGAGCTTGAACAGAGTTAGAATGTTGAGGAGATGACACTTGCTCGTCGATGCTCGGTGGTTCTCTCCGGGTACTCCGGCTTCCCCCACGCGTAAAAATGTCACGGTTACGATTAGCCACTGTGCGTAAGTATGTGACCTTAAACACCAATAAATAATAATAAATAGATAATCTCGACTCAAAGGTTGAGCATTACATCCACATTATGAATAGAATGGCATTCTGTTTGCATCTTAAAATAATTTCCGCCTAAATAACTAGCAAGAATTAACGCGCTATCTCGCTTCGGCGAGATCACGAGTTTGCTTTTGCTATTCATTTTGACGGAAATCCGTCAAGCCGTAAAACAGCATGACTGGCGTGATAAACCGGAGAAGGCGGAAAAGCATCACAGCACATTTTTTTCTGAGTTGATTTAATTATTCGGATTTAACGACACTTTCGACTGTCAGGGTCACCTCGTGTCGGACAATTAATTTTACGGGTGGTGGAATCCGGAGTACCTAGAGAGATCCACCGAGCAACGGCGGGCAACTGCCAGACTCCCCAACGCACTAACTCCACACAACCAGGGTTAGCATTAGTTAAAGAAAAGTGCACCATCGACGTACATGTACAGTGCGCCTTAGTACACAGCGCCACCCTACCTCCATGTGGACAATCGGGATGAAGTGTCTTGCCCAACCAAATAACACAGTTAACCCTGGAGGGGATTGAACCTCGAACCTTTCAGTTAGAAGTTCAATGTCGTAACCACTGAGCCACCGTGCTCCCTTTTTATGGGTTACCACTGTACTATTTCCTGCCAACGAGTTACGATATAAGCCCTTTATTTCCAGACCTGATTTTCATTGCGCAAAAATATCCCAATTCTTCATATATCTTTTGTATGAAAGGGCTTGATATCAGTATAATGACATTGACAATCGAGTAGTCGTGTAAACGAAAACATTTCGTGTTTCATTATTATGTCAAAAATTACTTTCGTGAACACTTTTCTTACTAATAACGTATATAGTCACGTGCTTCACATTCCATGCTGTAGTATAAACCAAACAATAGAGTTATTAAAGTGAAGAGGAGAGGAATATAAAATTTCAAATTTAATATTTATCCCTTTGAACCCCAGCGGCTGCTTTTCGGGAGGAGAATCAAGATATGTCATACTTTTATTTAGTAGGATGGCTGCTGAGTAAAAGTGTGGGGTGGACTAATTAATATTTTCAACGTGCAGCCCTAAGGCTGCACGTTGAAAATATTAATTGTTCTATCCCCAAATAATAAATATGGACTCTTCCAGTTGCTTCAATTGAACTGACATGGATGATACCATCAGGGTTCAAAGGGTTAATATTGCTCATTCCTTTATTTTCATAATGGGCTTTCCTTTCGTGCATACAATGACGTAGTTAGATTTAACCATTTAAACACTGTAGTTTGAAAATAGTTAAACAAAAGTAATTCATTAAAATATTAATGAACGAACTTTCACGACTTGCTTCGTTTGTTATTGCTTTAAAGAAGTGCTGTACAGTCGGCGTGGATTGGTCGCAATCCACGTGTGGGCAGTGATGTCCACGCATGCGTTTACCAGGTAATGAAAATCACAATCAGCAAAATATTAATTAATGAAGCACTGCGTTGTACCCGGTGCTTCATTAATTAATTTTTTGACGATTATTCCTATAACGAGTGTTTGGAATCTAATGTTATTGCGTCCGTGGAAATATTGCCCACTTGTGGAAAGTGATCAGTCCACGACGGCGGTACTGTATATAGAGTTATGTAGGTTTCGTGCTCGTACTGACGATCAACGACTCGGGAACACTGTCGGGAAATCTTCAACTCTCGCCCCACCATGTCGAGAAAGTTAGGGATCCTAGCTTCGTCCGTGACGAGAGGTCATAAGCTATGTCTTGGAGGAAAAAATGGTAAAATAAGTACGTGAACCCTTTACCTAACACGAAAAGAAGACGGCACCTGCAAACAAAAACTATTTTTTCATTTTTTTTTGCGTCACAAAATAGCTCATGACCCCTTATTGGAACGGGCTCGTTCAGCTCGTTCCAATGAAGGGACATAAGCTATGTCTTTGAGACAAAAAAGGACACAAAAATAATGAAAACTGAATGGTGATTTCCGTGTGAATAGCGATGTACGGCTTTGACCATTACGTTGGGTAAAGGGTTAATGACGACTTTATGAATAACGCTGGCAGGATAATGGCCGTTACTTTAGGTAAAGGATAGAATATTTAGAGATAGCGTTTCTGTAAATATGTGAGCAGGTAACGAGGGCAGTTTGGAGAGTTGACCAGTATGTCAACAAACAAATTGTAAGGGAAATACAAACAAAACTTACCAGTAACGAAATGACCATAAGTCCAAACAATGAGTGGAAGGAATAAAATACACTTAAAATCTGTGATAGCCATGAACTGATTGTTTGCGAACACACTGTTTAAAACAAGATCTCCATTTAATCTGAATGTGCTTACTCAACGTCAGGTGGCAGGCAGGTGGTTTCAGAACTTCCACGATCACCTTTAATTTTTATCCCTAAACACAGCACAAATCACCGAAATCTTTTGCACATAATCGAAGCGAGTGTGGAGAGGAAGCCTTTTCCACTCTTGCTTGTAAAGACCTAGCGTTACTCGAGTACATCATAACACAAAAAGGTCAAACACATGTACCCCTTTCAATAACAGCGCAGGATAATTATACCTCGTACATTTTCATTTTCTTTTTGTCGAGATAGAATTTTCAAGTTGATATTTTTATCATGGGTGCACAATGAAGTAAGAAAGTGATCCAGTAACAACCGTTGTCTCTCGTTTGGCGTCTTTTTGCATGCATTCAGCGCAGCAGGTGTTGCAAGTTGTTCTAATTTAATTCTATCCTCTGTCAACGTTTATTTATAAACATTAATCCATCATTTAATGTGAACGATACGAAAGCCTCTAACAACAGACTAACTGTAGCAGACGACCAGGCGAAAATGCAATCTTCCTACGGAATAATCCTGTACGCTTGCATTTGTGATTTCATTGTTCCCCTGAAAGAGAAAACAGCTGTTGATAGAAAGATACAGAAGTGGGAGAAAAACATCTCTAACGTGCTATTGTAATAACAATAATGTAAGTCACATGTGAAATTACTTCTGACAAAATGTCATTTGAATCTGAAAAGATGGGCGTGAAGAAAAATGACCTACCAAACACGTGAAACTGGTATATACGAAAAAACAATAAGTCATCACACCGTACGGTATTCACGTATTCGTTGTAACAGTTAAGGCAACACCGACTCTTACAAGCTCTCTAATCGCTTGAGAGTAAACGATACTATATCGTTTGTATTAACCGCATATGTTAACATTTATCGGACTTATTTTTTAACTCGATACGCCTTTTATAATAATGCCACATGTCCAGATATATGCATCAAACAGGAAAATAAAAATAGCTTCAAACCAGAGTATTTCACCGAGTTAACCCCCCCCCCCCCCCCCCCGAAAAAAAGCAGAAAAACAAAAGTGCACTAAAAATCACTGACCATAAACAATACAAACAAGCGATTGTGCATTGTTGCACTCCACGGACGAATTACTTCTCGTTTATTGCAGCTAAACTATTTCTTGGGCTGTTTTCCTGCTGAGAAAGACGGACTACGTTTTGTGTGATTAGGGGAGAATTACACCAGCTCTATTAAGCTACAATTTTATTAATGTCCATCCGTGTTCTTGTTTAATGTATTTGAACAACCAACTAACGTGCGGTAAGTGACACCGAGCCGCACAGCGGTGAAGTTATACAGCACGGTGTAGGTTGTTCATATCCATGGATACCTACTAAAGGACAGCGAGGGTGGTAACTGACTTTGTTCAAGCAATAAAAGGCACAGACTGCGGTAATGGAGGTATACACGGTGGACGGGAGGTATTCGAGTTACGTAACTTGAACACCCAGTCCTTTGTTTTAACCTGTACTCCATTTTATGTTGGAAACAAACCCCGAAAAGACTAAAAAGCCAAACTCCAAACAGTGTTGTCTCCCCTTCGTTAAGGTCGACACATCGGATACGACATTGCCAACGAATGTCAAATCTGCAAGATTCTTCGGAATTGTACAATCGACGTGATATGTGGCTTCTTGAATTTACATTACGCACATTTTAAATTGCCCCGATTTAATTACCAGCGAACGAATTTTCCAAAATACTTCTTTGATCTGTAAGAAATCGAAGAAAATAATAAAAAAAAATAATCTTATTTGTTTTACAAGGATTGGCGAACAAGTTATGCAACTTATATATTAACGCCTCTCCTTGGCTCAATGGCGTAGGTGTGTGGGATGATGACCTTCATGGCGGCAACTTCGTGGCCTAGGTCTTCTCGAATACTATGAAGGGATCTTTAGCCTGCACGGAGTGTGTCTCTCTCCGCACAGAGGACAGCCATTTTACGTCCCCACCCGATAGGACGGTACGCTGTGACAGCATCAACCCCACAATTGATGCTGACAGAGAGTGTTCGGACAAGAAATATTTATTGTTCGCGTAATAAGACACGCGGGTTCACGCACAACTTGAATACAAACAAAATTTGATAGGTCTTTGCCACAAAATATTGTTGATCGAGAAGCCTTCAAGTAATATTTTTTCTTACGTGTGCCTGTTTGCAGGTAAATGAAGTAGCATTAAGCTACTGGACTTTAGTTCGATTTACTGAGCCCTGGCATTTTTTTAAAAGTCCGCATGTCATGATCAGCGTTAACCATTAAGAGTCACCCGGGTTCCACCATGGCGAGGGAAAGAGTACTTCTTTATATATATAATTTTAAAAGTAAGTAAATAAATACGAGCAATTGGTGTTTGTTTTTGAATACAATATTGAGGATATTTGATCGATTTGTTAATGATTTAAAGGTGTAAATAGGCAAATTGGATTTCACAATATAAAAAAATACATGGATGAAGGGAGCGGGGAAGTATATTCCACTAGTGTTCAACCGATTACCAGAAATGGCTTCTGACCGATTACCAGTTATTTGAGCTCACAATCGGCCGATTCCGATTGTAATACCGTGCACTACTAGACGAGTCGAGGCCTGAAAGAACTACATTAAACTGAGCATATTTCACAGTGTAAAACGTCGTCGACTCGGGTTGCAGTAACATTACCAGTCGCGCACACATGGGCGATATAAGTAGCTCTTAGAGCCACGTATACCGCCCAAGTGCGCACGACTGGTGGTTTTACTGCAACCTGAGTCATTGGAGTGCAACCTTCACTTTTCCGATATGAACTGGCGGTTGCGGCAAGTACACTCAATTGTAAGCTTTTGGTGTCGTTTAACTTGTATATCCCGTAAAGGGGCGTCTAGAGGAATTAAGAATAAACATTGTGGTGGTTTTTTAATTTTACTGAATGGTATAATTGATATCATCTTACATTAACAATTGAACAATTGCAGAAGATAATAAAATGTGGTTAATGAATCATCACAAAAGATGCCTGGCAATAATAATCGGTTGAGCCGATGTTCCAGGAGCCGTTGCCATTGTCATCCGATTGGCCACAATCGGTCGATTGGGGTGGCCGTTTCCGATCATCGGTTGAACACTAAATTCCATCCCCAGTTCGACTTCACGGTGCGCAAAGGTGATGCTTTTACATAATAAAAGACAAGGCTTCCGTATATACGATAGAGTTTTCGTATATACGAGAAACTTTTTGTATATACACTCTAAAATATGTTGGGTTAAAAAACAACTCAAATCAACTGGGTTGAGTGAATGTGAACCCATTTGGGGTCATATTCACACAACCCGGGAGCGCGTTAAACGTTCGTCTTTTGCAACTTAGGTTGTTTAATTAGAAATAGGCAACAGTAATTCTTTGCAAACATAAACAACATATTTCAAAACAGTCACTGGCGATTTCGATGACGTATGTGGTACACACGTTGCCGAGTTTACTTTTCCACTTCCATTTTTATTTTTGCTGGAAATACCGTAAATCTACATTAACATATAAATAGTTCAGTAACTTTCAGCAGTGGTGTATCTGACGAATCGAGCGTAGCGAGGGGAGACAATCAGGGGCGGCGAAACCGGGGGGGGGGGGGGGGGGGGGGGGGGGGGGGGGGGGTACGTGCCCCCACACTTTTTTGGTATCCGAACGGCATTTTCCGACATAATACACACCCCTTATGGTCACTACACATCACCAAAACCTATATAACTACACTGATTTTCAAGATTTTATTGGATAAAATGAGAAAGCTCCAAATGGAGCGTAATATTTCAAAGGACGGTTTCAAAGCTGCGATTAGCTTTTTGAACCCAAGAGACTGCTTTTCCGGCCAGTGCAGTATTAACCCATGGCCGGGCCCCTAGGCTTTTAGGTCCTTCGGCCTCGGTGCCCCTCCGGCACTTCAATCTTTCTCCCTACTACAGCTGACAGCCTGACCCTGGTACAGTAGGCACTATGCCGCAGCACATAGCCATATCCATTTGGAATTGAAGAATTCTACTCACAACCTGACATATTATTTAAATAAGCATTAAAATAATTACTGTATATAAAAATATATATAGTATACTTATGTGGGTATATATATGGATAAATACATGTGTATGTGTATCGCTACGGCGCAGAGTGCAAAGTGCCTTTAACCACTGGAGCACTAAGACGCTGCTAACAGAGACTCAGCAAAAAAAAAAAAAAAAAGGCGGGCCCCTTGTTCCTGCCCCCCCCCCCCCCCCCCTAGGCTTCAGTCAAGTCAGCCTTGTGAATAATACGACCCTGTTTCCGGCCCATGAACATGATACTTCATAAATTTATTAAGTATGATAGCTGGTAAGTGAATGTGTGGGGAAGACCAATCAATATTCTCAACGTGCATCCCTGAGACTGCACGTTGAAAATATAAATATTAATTGGTCTGCCCACAAATAATGAATATGACTTCTTCCAATTGCTGCCATTGAATTGATATTGAAGATTCCACCAGTGTCCTAAGGGTTAAGTAAAAACAAAACAAAATAAATACGCTGAGGTTAGTGTCTTAAATAGAGTGGGTTCAATCGTGAGGGGTAGCGTATATAAATTTATATATTTTGCACGAACATACCGCCCCACCGCCCCACCGGGAGCGGGGTGGCTCAGTAGGTAGAGATGCAGGCTGCAAGCCGAGGGGTCCTCGGTTCGAATCCCACCTGCGGCAACCGCGTTGTGTCCTTGGGCAAGACACTTCATCTCCATTGCCCGTGTGGGGGCACGATGACGCCGTGTACTAAGGCGTACTGCACGTCGATGGTACGCGTGTCTTCAACCAATCTAACCCTGCCTGTGCTGCAGTGCAGTGCGGAGTTACGATGTTGGGGAGCTGGCAGCTGCTCGTCGTTGCTCGGTGGTTCTCTCCGGGTACTCCGGCTTCCTCCACCCGCCCGTAAAACTGTCACGGTCATGATTAGCCATTGTGCATAAATATGTGACCTTAAACATCAATAAATAAATAAATAAATAAATAAATAAATACCGCCCCACCAGCATTGACACCCCCCCCCCCCCCCCAAGAAAAAATATTTTCCATCCTACACCCTTGCAGTACCCAGAAAGGTGTGACCCCTCCCCCCCCCCCCCCCCCCCCCCCACACACACACACACTTTTTTTGAGCTTCCGCCGCCTCTGGAGACAACACTATACTTGGAGTTTGAGTGTTTGCATGGAGAATTGCACATTTTCGATCCACTGTGTAGTTATGATAACACGGGTGTTCTCCCTTGTAACTGTTATCAGTTACCGCAAATACACCCACCAATGCCTGATAAGGTTCGCATATCAAATCCGGAACAAGGTTCTGACTGTGAACCAATGTATTTGGTGTCATGGCTGACAGTTATCGTCATTGGATGTGATTTACATGAAAGTTATCTCCCTTTAATTTGCTAAAGCTTTAAGTAAATTTAAGACAAGGGGTATGGGAATTTCATATAAAAATTAAAATTTCGAAATATTATTGAATTTGTACCATCGATATGCGCATCACTTCACAAACTTCAGGCATTTTCCGATAGAAAAGTATAAAAATACAGAAGCTGGCTTTTTACAATTTTTTCCCAAACAATTTCAGCATTTGACTCTTATTTTATCTATTGAAACCCCTTTAAAAATAAGAAAATGGCCTTTTCGCCAGCGTTTCATATTCTATAACTTTTTTTCTGATAATTATATCAACAGTGTGCGCATCGTGGTATATAATACAGACACTGTCCATTCCATCACTATAAAGGTAATGGGGTGAGATTTGTTATTTTTTTTTTCCTGGGAAGAACAAAAACTTACAAATTCTGTAAAAGAACATTCACTAAACAAAGAGTCAAAATGGATTCCTGCTGTTGGTAGGTGTGCGAATGATAGATATTCTTAATGACGGATTATCGAGGTTGTTGCTTCTAATTAGCCTGCCATAAAAAAACAAGTTTCCCTTGGACACGTTTCATAAACGAAAACAACAGACAGCCCCAGAGCTGTCTGTTGTTTTCGTTTATTAAAAGTAACAAGAGGAAATTTGGCTTTATTTTCTATCAATGTCGTAGCTGTTTTCCCAACAATTACTTACTTCTTAATTGGACTTCCATCTCTCGTCTAATAAATGGCACGTCCCCAGTCTTCTCTTCACCAGGACCCTCAAGATTGACATTTGAGTGTATGCGTGAGGCGTTTCATGACTAAGTATGGATTGGCTCTCTACGTCAACTTTTAGTTAATCCTTTACCCAACGTAACGGCCAAAACCGGCCAGTGCTATTCACAAAAATTGCCATTTAATTTGTTTCAAAAACATAGGTTCTGACCCCTCTTTGGAACGAGCTCGTCGATCTCGTTCCAATGAGGGGTCACAACCTATGTTTTTGAGACAACAAATAAAAAGAAATTAGTTATTCCAGAATTTTGTTTAGAAGTGTCGTCTGCTTTTCGTGTTAGGTAAAGGGTTAAGTTTCCCCCCGAAGTCATTTGTTGACTCAACGTTAGTGTCAATGTTCGAGTACCATCTACACCTCACACTACCAATCTGCGAATTTAAAAAGAAGAAAGCCTCTCCACAAAATTGGTTCTCCTACACTTTTGTGGAACTTTTGCCGCCTCTGCGTGGGTGAATGGGGATAGTGGTGTAAAGTCACATAGTTAGTGCAGCGACAAGATTCGGCAGTTTTCGGCAACTGGTGTCATAATTTCGTGTGAGAATCTGTCTCATACATGTTGGTTCCAGAATAGCGCTCAGTGTTCACACCATGTTCAGAGAAGTGTAGTGTAGCGCCAATATACCCCTATTGTTAACATCAAGAAAGTTCTCGTGCGAACCTCTGGAAGTTGGACAGTGCTTATTTACCATGGTAAGCAAGTTCTGTTTTATTGCTAAACTTGGGCCTGGTGACCCACACCTGGGGTGCAAGTACTATTCTGTGGGCTCTACAAAGATAAGCGATTGGTTAAACTTGATGTTATACTTGTGTTATGGCCATAGCTGATGAAAGTGACTTTAAACACGAATAAATAAATAAATAAATAAATAAATAAATAAATAAATAAATAAATAAATAAATAAATAAATAAATAAATAAATAAAATCAAGCAGATCCCCCACATTCATACAGAAAGTTGACGTGATACAACGTGATCGTGAGTTTAATCTATAGAACAATTAGCATGACATACAACAGAGATTCCAGACATTTTTATGATTTTATGGTGTAAATAAACCTATATCCGGTGACAGTTTTGCCCGCGGATGTTTCAGAGCGTGGAAATTCTCACTATAATACTTGGCGAACAAAATCAGCTGATAGCTATTGTGTTGTAATGAATGCATAACTTTATGTTCATTTACCCTCTAAACACGATTGTATTGCGAAACGCCAGCAGTGGCTCAGTGGTTACGGCGTTGGACCTCAAACCGAAAGGTCTAACTGCGTTGTGTCCTTTGGCAAGGTACTTTATCCCGATTGCCCAGATGGGGTCCCGGTGGCGCTGTGTACTAAGGTGTACTGCACCTCGAAGGTGCACTTGTCTTCAACCAATGCTAACCCAGCTTATGTGGCGTTAGTACGTTGATGGGTCCGACAGTTGCACGCCGATGCTCGGTGGTTCTCTCCGGCTTGCTCCACCAGTAAAACTGTCCTGCACGATGTGACCCTGACTGTCGGAAGAGTCGTTAAATCCAAACAAATAAATAAATTGCGAAACGTCGCAATTATGGTGACCACTTTCTCTGGAGTTCGCGAGTGGTTTAACCCTTTCAGGATGGTGTGCATAATTTTTGCATAAAGCAAAGGTTTACAGCCCGTGAGTACAAAACACAATAAACATCTTACTGGACAGATGGAGTAGTGATAATTTAACCTCTATAGAGCTGTGGGATTAAATTATTACTGAACCTTCTCAGAAATGCAAGATAGCCTCTTGCGTTTCACTGTTTACATGACTGTAAAATTCAAGATTTATTCAAGCGATTAACACCTACAGAGAGGCAATACTGTATGATAACACCATTTAAAGCATTAACCAGTTAAATTTGAAAACGCCGATCTGTCTGTTTGTAAGCACAGAGACGAGGGAGTGGTATGGCAGGGTCACGAGCCATTCAAAGTGTTAATCGGTTAAATTTGTAAAAGCCGACCAGTCTTAGTAAGTACAGAGGCGGAACTGAGCGTGGGACTGCAGGACAGGAGGTGGCGTGCCCTATTATTTCTCTAAAAAGATGTTCCCATTGAGATTTATGGGGGTGCAATGAGCTTCACCCCTTATTTACACCCCGACGTGAAACAGGAAATTCTTGCCTGAGGCAGACGATACTTGCCAATGATAGCCAACCACAACAAGACCATCCTATAAGTAGCAGATTATACTTGCCTGAAAACATCATCACTGCACCCTAGGGGAGAGGTTGCATCTTTGCTGAGAGGACCCCCTCTCGCACTGGTCCTCCCCCGAGGGTTTAGACCAAAAGAACAGCAGAAGACCACTACAACTCCCAAGAACACCATAATCCCGGACATCTGCTGAGCATCCCACCCTTTTCCTCATTTGACGCGCCTGGACATATTGAAACCATTTCATCTTCAAACAGGAAATTCTGTTACAATCTTCAACTAAAAGTCAGTAGATGCATAGTTTTCATATATTACAGAACGCGGTTAGCAATAGTCGAGCAGTTGTTTTCATCAAAGTGTTATTTACATTATCTTCTGACCTTTTCAAACAACGAATCAAGACATCCCAATATCTGATGACATAAAATGATTCACTTTACCACACACATTCTAAGTTCCCTTATGATTTTACGTGTTTAACATTTGTTGAGAGATGATATTTATTCAAAAAGGAGTGTTGGTCACCATCCAATGTACAGCCGCGCCCTTGCCACACGCCATAAACGACGTTCGTCTTTCTCTCTGTCTGAGAAGCAGTGGAGTTCATCAGCTTCTTAGCGACAACACCACGACCAGACGCTGTATGCGCCGCTATCTTTTGTGTGTCTGTGAAAGTTCCATTCAAACGGGAGTAAGAAAGGAAAAGGTGTGCCACATTGGATTATTGATCAAGGTTCGTGACTGGTATTGAGGAATATAACTCAATTTCTTCACACTGCCGGCAACCTTAATTATTCCCTGAGCACTATAAATTGCAATCAAGAAGGTAACCGAGGACATTATCTTCATTAATTTTTAGATTTCCTGCTATGACACCAAGTGTGTCCGTTATGGTTCGTGGTATAACGGAACATAAATCGACGACATCGGAAATTTGATAGACAAACTGACTAACTATTTGGCAAAAATACCCCCAAAAGCACGCAGCATAAAAATAACACGTTTCAATTTCACGCCAAAGCACTGAGACACAGTATGCGATGCGAGCGTTCCGAATACTGCGATAAAGTAAGAAATAATTTATAAAATTATCATCCCATTTTGCAATTTCTACATGTCGTGCCCTGAGTTCCAATGTGTTCTATGTGCCAGTAGGCACATAGAACACATTGGAACTCAGGGCACGATGTGTTTAGGTCTTTAACCGCTAGAGTGCCGGAAGCCCATATTTGGACTTTATTCAGAAGTGTAGGTACCGCAACTAGAGGGTTTCATATTCAGTGGATATGCTTCATACTATCTTTGATAGGGGCGGCGGAAGCTCGATAAAAGTAGAGGGGCACAAATTTACAATGCTACCATTATAAGACCCAGAGTGAGAAAGGTTACAATCGTATATCGGTAAATGTACATAGACTCTCGTTTAGATGAATATGTCGCTGTGTGGCCATAGCCTTGTCCGTTTCTTCTACTTCAAAAATCTTGGAATATAGTTGAAGTAGAAGAAACGGACCGAAGCGACAGAGAGAGGGATTCTTTGGCTAAATATTGTTTGGATTTGCAAATAATGTTACAGGAATGCCTGTATATTGACAGGTTTGCATTCGCCCATTTTAACTCATTGTGTATATATTTATTATATTATTTATTTATTGGTGTTTAAGGTCACATACTTATGCACAATGGCTAATCGTGACCGTGACAGTTTTACGGGTGGAGGATAAACCAGTTCCGCTTTACTAGTAAAATAGGACCCAGTCACCAATGCTTGGGGTGAAAGTCCTCTAAAATGGGCAACATGTTGATCAACGATTGACTAAACTTGACTTCATCTTCATGTTTTGTCACGATTAGCCATGGTGCATAAATATGTGACGTTAACCACCAACAAACAAACAAACAACAACAACGGGTGAAGGAAGCCGGAGTACCCGGAGAGAACCACCGAGCAACGACGAGCAGCTGTCAGCTCTCCAACATCGTAACTCTGAACTCTGCACCGCAGCACAGGCAGGGTTAGATTGGCTGAAGACATGCGCACCATCGACGTGCAGTACGCCTCAGTACACAACGCCATCGTGTCCCCATGTAGGCAATCAGGGTGACGTGTCTTGTCCAAGGACACAACGCGGTTGCCGCAGGTGGGATTCGAACCGAGGACCTCTCGGCTTGCAGCCTGCACCTCTACCAACTGACTCATTGTGTAACTTCGAAACATATCTGTGGAAAAAGTGGAGAGACACGTGCTCCTTGTGTCCCCTGTCTCCGACGCCTCTGATCTTTGAAGTGAAATTATTTACTATGTAGGGATTTGCATTGTTTACAATCTATGGGAGGGGGCCTTTAGGCACTCTCCCATAACCTGTGATTTGACAAAGACATGTGAACAAAGTTTGGTTTCCCTAAATACTTTAGCACAGTACCAGTTAATGTGAGCGTCGCTGAACAACAAACACAAATATTACCTACAAGGAGACAAATGTGAAGACTGATTTATAAAATCAGTGAATTTAATTTAGACACAACAAATCGTTGCGTCAAAATTAATTTCAATGATTATATATTCTATAACTGATAGTGCCCTAAGTTCAGGCGATCATTGTCTTTGTTCTATAGAAAATAAAAAATCAAAGCAAAACATTGTGTCGAAACTATAAACGCATTTACAGTGACGGACCTTCCCAAATCGCTGCCAATCAAACACTACCCAAAACTGAAAGGCGCCTTCAATACTAGGGCTGCCCGGGCATGGTCACAGAATGGTTCAAAACTACGATAAACTTCAGCGACTATAGTGCAAGTAAAATAATGAATGGGGATTACGACATGCATAGCGCAAGAACACATTACCATGACGTCGTGATTTTCATTTAAAAAAAAATCAACTCATAGACGCAGAACGATTGTCAAAATATATGTGAACAAGTCAAGAAAGGGGGGAATATTGAAAGATAAATTGATTATTACCACGAAATGGGTTTCTGAGATGGTGTATTGAAGTCTTGACATCGGCTCTGGGTCATATATCGACTCGTCCTAACGGACTCGTCGATATGTGCCCAGAGACGAGGTCTCCACTTCAATACACCATCTCAGAAAGCGGAATGGTGGTTATAACCTGTATATATTATTATAGTTGCCGGAGAAAATTAACCCCTTAATAACATGCTAGTCACTTGTCACGATTTGTGTAACCTGTGTGACACATGGCTCGTATGGGCCTTGTTCATTTGGTGTAGTATGTCGTTTTCAGATGGTTAACAATCAAGCAACGTGTTTTTGAGTGTATCATCTTTTATTATACCATCTACACAAGTAGGCGAATCTATTTTAGATTTGCATTGCTGGAACATCAACAGTTTGTTTGTATAGACATAATAGATTAATTAATAAGAAATCGTCTCACCGACTTTTTGTAGCTGGCATAGTGAAGTAGAAGGAAATGATGAAGCGAAACGTTGGTTGCATGATGTTGCTAGCGAAGCCAGAGGATGCGATATCCGAAACGGTCTTTCCGTCATTGACACCACCTTACTCTTCCACGTGATGAAGAGAAAGGTCTTAAAATTCTTGAGGAAATTTCTCCCGAAATGGTTTAAAATAGTGTCAGAAAACTCTGAGTCATTTAAAAACCTTTCGACTCATCTGCTACATATGTCATGTCAGCAGCTTTAGACACCCATATTCATATATTACAGGAGTGTGACCCCCCCCCCCCCCTCCCCGTTTGCTCGATCATAACATGAAGTCGCCTACGGTACTTAACTAAGTAACCTTACTTTGTAAAAAGGTATTCCTATGAGAAGTCAACTCATCAAAATTAGCCACTGCCACCAGCAATAACGTGTTAAAAGCCACGGCAGAGTGACACACCTTTTACTACGACATTTGCCGATTGCCTTTGTCACCTCCACATAAGATATACGCCCCTGCCTGCATCTTCTCAATCACCTCCCCCGACAAACAAATGCACTACCCTCTACACAAGATAGCTGTCGTGGAGGATATATTGACTAAATGGCTGTTTAAGTTGTCCAAAACGAATCCTCTAACAAATCAAAAATAAAAACAAAAACAAAAAAAAAAGAAAACATTTTGATAATAAAAACACATTTTGACTTGAACGAGCCAAGAAGTTACTAAAATATAATAATTATAGAAGACTGCATACCATGCACTTTAACCGGAAATCAGCGAGAACGTCTCTTTTTTAAATTTTTCGAATGCTGAATGAAAATCGAAAAAGGACACAAATATTAACAGACAGGCAGGCAGACAGGCAGGCAGGCAGGCAGGCAGGCAGGCGGGCAGGCGGGCAGACAGACAAATATATACGGCTATATATATGTAACGGGGTCTGCAGCGTCTGCCGGTAACCCAGTGGTGTGTGTGGTTTAGTAGAGTTTCTCTATGCAGTTGGTGGCAAAGGAAACACGGCAATGGTTCGAACTCCCGCCCCGCCCTGGCATTTGCATACCCTAACCTATTTTTCAAGGACTTGCCATGACTTTCTCCAACTTTAAAGAACTTTGAAGGGTCTTGAGGTTCAATTTTCAAACTCAAGGGCATTAAAAGACTTCCAATGTCCGCACAAATATATAAATAATAAATAAATAGATACAAAAATAATAAATAAATAAATAAATAAATAAATAAATAAATAAATAAATAAATAAATAAATAAATAAATAAATAAATGTGTTTTTGTCTTTGTTTGAAATCGAGATCTGAAGATAAGTGTACGTTTTATCTCTACATGGCAACACACTGATAATTTAATGTGTTTTGCGAGATATTTAAGCCCCTTTTGAGCAACAGTAACAGAAACACATTTTGCAGAAGACATCGAAAGTTTATAACCGTTCATAAATGACGAGTAGGTTCTTTGAAGTTCTTTGCGCAAAACGCGATTTTTTCAGGGATATTGGACTGCAAAGAAACTCCCAAGAAACCAATCTGAGAAAGATAGAATCTAAAGCAACTTATATCTGATCCGGTCTTTCTGTTAGTGTGATTAAATAGTACACTCATAAAGGTTTTGTCAAAGGTGAAAGCAGCTGTTGGAAGCGTGAAAGGGCAGAAGTGATTTTCTCTAATTTAATTTATTATATGGATTCCACATAAAGCTCCCCAATACCGCTATACTTCGCTCAACAATTCCGGCTCGCCGGAAAACAAGTCTGAAGTTTTCCAAATCCATATCAAGCCTGTCTTAAACGAGGCTGACGTGACGTCACTGTCAGGCGTAGATTTTCGAAGCGACAATTTTACAAACGCGAATTAAAAACTTGAGTGCCTTTGTGCTGAACACCTTGACAAACATTCCATAGTTTTATTTTTGTTTATTTTTTTGGTGTTGTATTCAAGTTTTAAATATCCACTTGCATAATGAATAATACACGCGTTATTATAACAATTAATCAGTTTGGGCTGTCATATCCCGTCTCGGTGACGAGACCAGATCAGCTTGATGATCTAATCTCATCATCTCGATGAAATATGACCCTAGATCAATTAATCCTTTACCAAACGCAACGACAAAAACCGTTCAGCGCCATTCACAAGAATCACCATTCAATTTTCATTATTTTTTTCATTTTGTTTGCTTCAAAAACATAGATTATGAACCTTCATTGGAACGAGGTCGTTGACCTCGTTCCAATGAGGTGCCTTGAGCTACGTTTTTGATGCAAACATTGAAAAAAAATAGTTATTCAAGAATTTTGTTTCACGTGACGTCTTCCTTTCGTGTTACGTAAAGGGCCAACCTTGTAATGATCTGTACTGACAGTAAATTCAATAGCCAGTATGAAGACATTTAAGGACAGGAGTCAAAATGTGTCCTAGTTTCTTTGGTAAGAGTGTAGATGTGGAAGGTGCCCCTCTGTGATGTCGCCTATTGTCTAAAATTCGGTTGGATTTTTTTTCTTACTTTCATGATAGGACCCTGAGAATCTCAAATTGCAGGTCGAATCGAATCTAGAAAAGAATCAGGTCGCGGATTTCGAATTGAATTTTGAATCGAATCTTTCAGCTTTTCGAATTGCAGACATTCCATTTTCTTACAACCATGGAAATAGAGCAAACATGGTCTGTCTCCACTCTGGTATTGTCTTAAACGCTGACTCGTTTGTTTGGGAATGTCAATCTAAAAAGGGGAATATTCCAGAAACGGAATGAAAGTAGGTTCAAAAACAGAATCCCCTTTAACTCTTCTCCAATCCACCGTTATCAGTCTTCTGTATAGCTGACCTGATGATTGAGGAAGAGTTAAAAAGGTATAGCTGGTAGGATTTTGAGAGCATTTCCAAAAACGGAATCAAAGAGAGTGTCGAAAGCGGAACCTCCTTGAACTCATTTTCCATCATCAGGTCTCATGTACAGGAGGGGGAGGGGTTGTCCTGTACAGGAAACCTGATGACAGATGAAGAGTTGAAAGGGGTTCCTCTGGTTGGATTTTGAGAACACTTCGACGATTCGAAAATTTCGGAATCGTGCCACTTGAATAGAATCGAATCGAATCGAATCAACATATTATTGCGAAGCTTCGCATGGCTCTATAACACGATAGTCTATTTACACTGTTAATGAATAGCCAATTGTCTGATACCTACTTCCCCAACGGGACTAGAAGACAGCACTTGCAAGGCTTTCTTATATAACTAAAAAAGTCTCTTTTTTGCCTTAAAAACATAGCTTATAACCATTCACTACAACAACGTCGTTTTAGTGAGGGTTCATAAGACATGTTTTAGATGCAAAAATTTAACAACAGCAACGATAAGCATAACACAATACGCCCATGGACCGGGGGGGGGGGGCGTAAATAATGTAGGAAGGTATGCCCGGACGATTTTCGGGACCCAACACCCACCTTTTATGCCCCCCCCCAAAAAAAAAAAAAAAAAAAAAAATTGCTCTCAATGTTTGGCCGCCCACCTCCTTAGAATTCTAAAACCTGTCTCCCCGAGAAATTAGTTCCAAATACTCCTGAATGATGAGTATTATTGTAGAATATATCGTAATCAATATAGATTACCTTATAAAAGAGATTAGTTTTACCTTTTAGCTCATATTTCCAAACTATCACCTGTGGACTGATATTGGAAATGAAGTTCACTGGGTAGCCTTAGATGTCTTTTTATATATTTATCTACGACTAGGTAAGAAAGGTTCAAAAGGGGGCCGGCCTCTGGTAGGATTAGTTGTTTCAGTGTTTTTACTTTTAAAACTGCTCAAGACCTACATATCTCTATTTGAAAGGCCGACTCTCAGAAAATAAAGGTTGTTGGGCTATTCGAAGCTTGAAGATTAATCATCACGTAAATTTTTGTCACGCTTTTTTTTTTACATATTTCTCTTTTGGATATGTTCAGGCAATAAATACACAGAACGACACACACGTGTGAATGGGTTAATCGATAAGGCACGAGCGAGTACCAGCGCGGGAGGATAAAACGAGAGGACGCAGGCCTCGAGTTTTATCCTTCCGCGATGGCACAAGGGCCATATCGATTAACTCATTCACACGAGTGTGTCATTCTGTGTTTATCACACGCTTTCAAGTCTATAAAAATAATTATTAGAAGGACACTCAGCAATTCTTTTGACAACTATCAACAAAAAGAACACATTTTATCGCCAACTAAATTTGAGAGAGGAATCCGTGTTACTATTTCGTCCACTGAGTTCCAATGTGTTCTATGTGCCCAATGGCACATAGAACACATTGGAACTCAGGGGACGATTTTCAGCTATCGCTGGGAATTATAAATGTTGCACGATTTGCAGAATATTCCAGTAAAATTTCGCTTCCATTTAAAAACCGCCCGTCAACGATTTCCGTTCCGCACATATGTACAGAACAGATTTTTTTCCCCGCATGGTTTAGTGTTACTGTCGATGGGAATTACATAGAACAGGTGTGTAATAAGTGGACCAAACAACCAGAGGTCTTGTGTTGAACTCATTATGTTAACATATCCAATAAACTTTGTCAAAATCTGATGGAATGATATATACCACTGTTGTAGAATCCATCTTCCCCAAACCAATGGTAAATAAATGTCTATACATATGGCTCTCTAAGCTACATGTGGATCTCTGAGCTTTTAAAGGAGATATCACTCTGACAGTAAGAGTGGATGTCCTGGTGACCTGAAAATCAAATTAGCTATATCAGATGGCGTTGGTTATATTTTGCTGTTTCAAACTGGAAAGTCGTCTGAAAATATACTGTTATTGTTATTTTTATTTGTGTAGCTAAACAGGCTTTTTTAATTATATTAATTTGAGTGAAATACGGTTGTCTGATTCATCCCAGGTTTTCACTAGTTCAAGAACTTTACATGTTCTAATCCGAATAGGTCCGATTATTTACCCTCATCAAACTATGAACAGTAAGAGGTGATAGAATAGTAAGCTACTGCCTATTAATGGTCAGTATTGACATATAATATGCTTTAATCAACATCAATTGCTGAATTTTGTCTTTAAAAGTGAATTTTAAGGTGACAGTAAAAATATTTACAAACGGGTATAGAAAACTGCCTCCGGACTTCTTTGTTTGACACTCACCCACCCCAGCATAGCTTCTTTTTACTACTAGCTTTTTTTTTACTAACCCCCCACCCCCCATGGACTGTTGAAACTATACCACGCCTTATATGTTTGCAGTATGTTTAAAATGAAATAGGTATATTTGGACCGAACTATGGTCAATAATGTGCCGATCTATATTCATTGCAATTAGACCAGATTAATGTTCAGTTGGTTCGTTGTCCAGTTTCAACATAAAAAATCTCATTTGATGGGATATATGTGGGGATAAACGTGGCTGCGGTCTGCGTAGGCCCAGCATGAATAACAGTACCCAAGATTGGTTTTGGTATCTTCAGAGTTAAATTTCCATTAATCTGGTACCCTTCAGACTCTCCCCATACCACCGAGTTTTCCATAAAAAAACACATTATCGGAATTTCAAAGGTCAGATTAGTTGTGTAAAGTATAGCTGGGATTATCATACAGTAATCTAGTCTTGAAGATTGAAAGAAAATAAAGCGCAAAAACTCCACAATGGGATAACTGAAATATGTCAAATTCAAACTTAATCTACATTTTTGTGAATAAGGCCAGATCATTTGTTGAGTACAACAAGGCGTCATCTGCAATGCTTTAGTATTGTAGATGGCGCGTTGTTGTACCCAAGGGGCGATGTACCAAAGGGCTGAGAATGTTCGTCATTGGAAGAGATTTACAAGAGAATTACAGAAAGTTAATTTTAACACTAATAGTATGGGAATTTCATATAAAAATTGAAATCTCGAAATGCTAGCGAATTTGTATCATCGATGAGGGTGGTGGCTCAGTAGGTAGGGATGCAGTCTGCAAGCCGAGAGGACTTCGGTTCGAATTCCACCTGCGGCAACCGCGTTTGTGTCCTTGGGCAAGACTCTTAATCCCACGTGTTGGCACAGTGGCGTTGTGTACTGAGGCGTACTGCACATTTGTGATGCACTTGTCTTCAACCAATACTAACCCTGCTTGTGTGGAGTTAGTACGTTGGGGAGTCTGACAGTTGCTCGCCGTTGCTCGGCGGTTCTCTCCGGGTACTCCGGCTTCCTCCACCCGTAAAACTGTCTGACACGAGGTGACCGTGGCTGTCGAAAGTGTCGTTAAACCCCAATAAATAAATAAATAAATAAATATAGAAATAAATAATACACTATCCTTTCCATTAACCCTTTACCTAACATGAAAAGCAGACGACACTTGCAAAAAAAATTCTTGAATAACTATTTTTTTTCATTTTTTGTCTCAAAAACATAGGTTATGACCCCTCATTGGAACGAGCTCGACGAGCTCGTTCCAATGAGGGGTCATAACCTATGTTTTTGAGACAAAAAATGAAAAAATAATTAAAATTAATAGGCGATTTTTGAGAATAGCGCTGGCCGGTTTTGGCCGTTACGTTGGGTAAAGGGTTAATATAAAAGTCTAGTTGGTGAGATTTGTTCATTTTTTCCTATGAAGAATAAAAACTTGCAAATAACTGTAAAAGCACATTCACGAAACAAAGAGCCAAAGTAGACGATTCCTTAGTGCTGGTAGGTGTAATACTGATAGATATTCTTAAAGACAAATTATCTGCGAAGTAGTTGCTTCTGATTAGCTTGTCATAAAAAGACAAAGGTTCCTTTTCTAACTTGTACTAAACGAAAGCAAGGCAGCTCCGAGAGTTGTTTTCGAATATTAAAAATAACGAAACGATACTTGGCTTTTGTTTTCTACTGATGCTATTGGGGTTTCTCAACAATTACTTGCTTCTTATTTGGACCTTCCTCGCTCGTCTAATAATTTCAAGGGGGGTAACTTTATCGAAAGACGACTTTCATGACGATGCAAGTCAGAGATGAAATATGGATTTGATGTGTGAAGTGTAACTGCAGTTACTCTCCATTAGCCTTCGTCTAAGCAAAGTCTAAGAAAACAAGAGGCCCCACGGGGCCTGAAGCGCTCATCTTGTACAGAACACAATTTAAACAGAGTCCAAGAATGAGTCTACATTCAGCAAGCCATCTCCATAGGCTACACTGTCAATCCTTGAGTCCCTCAGGAGTGACAAAAATAATCTAGGCATCATGCCTTTTCTTCAGTTGATCATAAGTAAAATGTAGAGCTCCCCTATGAAGCCCCTTGATACAACCTATGTGGATTAATCTTAGTACCTCTAGAGGGTACTGAATACAATTGTTTTTAATTCTTCAGCAAAATGGCCAATTCCGGCTCCCATAGAGAGCCCAAATATTAACCCAGGCTCTTGAATTGAACACAGTTAAATCTGACTTCCCTAGAGATGTTGTGTACCGAATATGAAATCATTCTGACCGTTGGATCTGAAGAAGAGAAATTGTAAAGAAATTTCTTCGAATTGTACTAAGTTCAAATTTGGGCTACCATAGCGAGCCCAAATATTAACCTATGGATCCGATTTGAACAAACTTGAATCTGACCCCCCTAGAGATGTTGTATACCAAATGTGAAAGCATTCTGACAAGTGAATCTGAAGAAGAAGATTTTTGAAGAAATTCCCTCATATTGTACTAAGTTAAATTTCATGTTCCCATATGGAGCCCAAATATTTACCTAGGCACTCGAATTGAACAACCTGGAATCTGACCCCCTTAGAGATGTTGTATACCAAATATAAAAGCATTCCGACTGGTGGATCTGAAGAAGAAGATTTTTAAAGAAATTTTCTCATATTGCACTAAGTAAAAATTTGGGCTACCATAGTGAGCCCAAATATACACCTAGGGATCTGATTTGAACAAACTTGAATCTGACCCCCATAGAGATGTTGCATACCAAATATCAAAGCATTCTGACTGATGGATCTGAAGAAGAAGATTTTTTTAAATTACCCTCCATATTGAACAAAGATAAAATTTGGGCTTCCATAGGAAGCCCAAATATTACCCAAGGGACTTGGTTTGAACAATCTAGAATCTGACCCTCATAACAATGATGTATACCAAATATTAAAAGATTCTGACTGGTGGTTCTGAAGAAGAAGATTTTTAAAGAATATTCCCCATATTACCCTATATTAAAACTTCGGGCTCCTGTAGAGAGCCCAAATATGAACCAATGAGCTTTATTTCAGCAAACTTTTATCTGACCCCCCTATGAATGCTGTATACCAAATATCAAAAGATTCTGATGATTGTTTCTGAGAAAAGATTTTTTAAAATTTTTGCAAATATGCGATGCCCATTACAGAACACCCTAACATAACCGATGGCAATTTTTTTTACCATTCAATTCTACTGGTCATAAGGATACTTCATACCAAATAAAAACTCTCTGTTCCGTGGGGTTTGGGAAATATGGGCGTTTGAAAATATTTCTATTTTTAGCGCCCAGGGTTCCCATGGGGATGCGGGAATTTTTTTTTTTTTTTTGCATGGGTCAAGTACTGATGACCCAATACTACCACAAACCAAATTTGGTTCACACCGGACCATCGGTTCAGAAAATAGAAATTTTGGGCGGGGCCAAAAAACTTACCCCTCCTATTACAAAGCCAAATATTACTTCACGAACTTCGTTTGAACAAACTTGATTCTACACCTCATATGGAAGCTCCATAGCATATATCAAGTCATTGTACACACTGGTTCTTGAGAAGAAGATTTTAAAAATATTTTGGAGCATTTTCCCCCACTCCCTCCCTATGGGGCTGGGCATGCTGAGTTGAACAAAAATGAAATGCCCCTTTGGGACCATCACTCACACAAACTTTCACTTGAATTGGCCCAGTGGCTTTGGAGGAGAAGACCAAAACATGGTGTTGACGGACGACGGACGACGGACGACAGACGACGGACGACGGACGGGAAGCGATGAGATTAGCTCAGCTTGACTTTGTCAAGATGAGCTAATAAAGGGCAATAACTCTGTATCAGAATGTAGCAGAAACATCAAAATTGAACTTGATTTGAGTTTTCAGTGAGTAAGGCTGGGTGCGAATTATGGATTGGTTATCATCCTTATCATCTGGAAACCAAATATCATGGAAATTCAAGCCATTAAAGGGCAATGACTCCCTAACAAAATATCGTATAAACATCAAATTTGTGAACTTGATCTGCATTTTGTTGTGATAAAGCCATATAGCAGTCTGACTGAAGTTATTATTCGGAATCCAAGTATCATGGAAATTCTAAGAAAATAAATGGC
Organism: Pictodentalium vernedei; assembly: GCA_031216915.1. NCBI lineage: Eukaryota > Metazoa > Mollusca > Scaphopoda > Dentaliida > Dentaliidae > Pictodentalium > Pictodentalium vernedei. The sequence goes on along the minus strand of CM062288.1, from coordinate 185,317,266 downwards.
AATAACTCCACAACTGAATGTCGCACAAACGATAAAATCGAACTTCGTCTGCATTTTCTATGAGTAAGGCTATATGCCAAGTCTGGGATTGGCTACATAAATTATAGATGGAGTACCACCGGGGCCTAAAATCATGGAAAATTAAACCAATAAAGGGTAATAACTCCCTTACGAAATGTCAGAGAAACGTTAAATTCGACTCTTGATCCGGAGTTTTCTGTAGATAAGGCCATATACAGAATATGGATAGGCTGTCTCAAGCCTGACTGAAGTTATCAATCGTAAAATTAAAATAATGGAAATAGGGGAATAACTCCACAACAAAATGTCACAAAACATCAATTTCAAACTCGCTCTGCATTCTGTGAGTACGGCCTTGTTCCAAATGTGGCTTGCCATGTCTAGTATCGCCGAATTTATCATCTGGAAACCTAACATTATGGAAAGTTAAACCAATAAGGAGAAATAACCCACTAAAGAAAGATAGGACAAACATCAAATTGGATCTTGCCCTGCATTTTTTGTGTGGATAAGCCACATTCCAAATATGGATTTTATGTGACAATTATAATACAGGTTTTCGTCCAGAAACCAAACAGTTAACCGACAGACTGGATGGCTCTTCTAACGAAGCCTACATTGTCTGACTAAGACAAATCGCGAATTCCGAAAAATAAAACTATACGATAATTGAAAAAAATTACTTTTTTTCGCGAAATTTGGGCAGGTAGCAAACCCTTAACCTCTTTCCTTTACTGACCTTAGCCCAAACCATAACCCCACCCTTGACCTGAAATTAATAGATATTCAACACAACGTAAAAGTCACACAACGTAAAAGTCACCAAAGCATTTTTGTTGTCTCATATAATGTCAGGTTGTACACAAATCTTGTCCAACGCTATGTGACTCGTCGTCCACTGAGTTCCAATGTGTTCTATGTACCTACTGGCACATAGACACATTGGAACTCAGGGGACGTAGTGTCACAAGTCAATTTTGTCAAATCATAATACGCCCCTTTTTATGCGGCCGTACAAAAAGTAATATCACATATCACTAGAGAGAATGCGGAAAAGTTTTTAATTTGGAAGGGGGTAGCTGCGGCTGAAATGTAAGCGGGTTTCCAGACCGTCTCCCATAAATTGCCAAGGTCGAACATGAGACCTACACTGTGTAATCTTATACGCTATTGGGATCGCCATAAGGCGCTACTTTGCCACCGACACTCAACACTCTAAAGGCAGTTGGGTTAAAAATGAACCCAAATCAACTGGGTTGAGTGAATATGAACCCAATTGGGTTCATATTCACTCAACCCAGTTGATTTGGGTTCACTTCTAACCCAGCTGATTTTTGAGCGCACGAGAATCGTAATTATGCAGCTTTACAGTACATTTATTTATTTATTTATTTATTTATTTATTTATTTATTTATTGAAGTTCAACGACTCTTTCGACAGCCTGAGTTACCTCGTGTCGAACAGTTTTACGGGTGGATGAAGCCGGAGTACCCGGAGAGAACCACCGAGTAACAGCGCGCAACTGTCAGACTTCCCAACGTACTAACTGGACACAAGCAGCGTTAGTATTGGTTGAAGACAAGTGCAACATTGACATAAAAGTACGCCTTAGTACACAGCGGCACTGTGCCCCCACGTGGGCAATCGGAATTAAGTGCCTTGCCCAAGGACACAACGCAGTTACCCCTGGCGGGAATCGAACCGTGGGCCACTTCTCGGTACAAACCCATACATATATATATCGGTGGCAGGCCGCCTCAATAAAGTGTAACATAACTTTTTTACGTTTGATCAAAGAGATACTTGACATGGTTTACAACTTACCTTCTTGAAGACGAAAAATTCCCACGGAAGTATAAATTCCATAATCGCCTTGTGCAGTGTTTGGTAATGGGTTCCTGTTGTTTTACGTAGAGAAACAAGACTTGAGAAATGACTTGGATAAGTGCTTCTGACAATGAGTAAATTATGATACAATATGCGATACATTTAAACAATTATCGTCCCTCAAAACAATGCCATGTGATTCGAGACCCAGTTCTTTTTCACGATTATAACACACACTTATACTCTTATTTCGCTGGTTATAATGACATGTTTATTGTTCCTATAAATCTCGGCACCTATCACCACAATATGCACAAATCATTGCAATAAAACACTATAATGGACGAAAGCCAACTGCGTGTAGCGTGCTTTCTGTACAGAGTGAGACGTTGTATTTTCTTTCAAATTCAATTGAGGTTGACGTATAAAAGAAAATGCTCATAGGATTTAGGACAACTGCTCTGCACGCAATTACCCTCGTTTCTCATTATATCGAAAAACCTGGAACATTCAGCAATACACGACAAGGCTCAATATAATAGTTGCACCGAATACTAGTAGCGGATTATGATGCCTCAGGGCCTCAAGGCTAATTTTTTCTCGGGAGCTCGTTTGTAAAGATAAAAAACAACTTGATCGAATAAAACGTTAGGGCACTTTTGAGCTCAGGCGCCCCTAGGCTTAGCCTAGTTAGCCCACTGGATAACCCCCATTGCCGAATACGCAGTTAAAACAGTCTCAGTTTAAGAGAGCTCAGTTGATAAACAAAATGAAAGTCGTCATGTTTTGCACTCAAATCAGAGTGGGTTGAGTTTTTATGCCAACCATAACTGGAACATTTTCACGGTGTGGAATTTCAGAGCAATGCGTGCAATGCTCACATCGCATCCAATGTTAAAATGGTCTTTAAAATATTGAGTCTAATTTGTGAAAGATAAAATTCTCTTTCGTCTATATCTCACCGGGGCCATTTGACCCGTAGAGATTATTACAACAATATACTGACCTGGGTTGTTAAGATTCCGTGGCGTTGACGAGGTCAGATCAGCCAGATCAAACACGACGCCGTAAGCGTTGTGTTTGATCCGCTTGATTTGCTCTCGTCGGCATCTATTATATGACAGTGGATATTTAAAACTAAATACGACACCTGAAATGTGAACAAAAAAGCATTACAGCAGTTTGTCCAGAGTGTCCAGCGCGTTCAGTATAAAGGCAGTCACTGCGGTTCAAATTCCGCGTTTATAACATTCTTCGAACGTCAGTCAATGACGTCACGTTAGCCTCGTTTGAGACAGACGTGATATGGATTTGGAAAAGTTGAGACTCTCGTTTTATCGTGAGCCAGAATTATTGTGCAGACTACAGAGGTATTGGGAGGTATCTGTAGACGTCATATAATAATACATATTGAATATCAGACTAAAGTGAAATCGACTATTCTATGTTTCGCCAGGGTCAATTGACTCACTGATTAATTAGAGTCGATAGCAACGCGGATATAGTTTAATACACCGTGTCTTATTTGCAAAGTGCAATCACGAATCATCGTCTCAGTAGGGCCATTGGACACTGCGGTTAATGCATCTTTGGTCAACAGGTAAATGTACATTATCATAACAGTCAGTTGATCTGGATCGTCGGATCCGCCGAGTTGAGGAGACCAGATCAGCCAGATGAAATACGATGCCATAGACGAGATCAGATCAGCCAGATCAAATACGACGCCGCAGACTAGACCAGATCAGCCAGATCAAATACGACGCCGAAAGAGAGACCAGATCAGCCAGATCAAATACGACGTCGTAGACGAGTCCAGATCAGCCAGATCAGATACGATGCGGTAGACGAGACCAGATCAGCCAGATCAAATACTATGCCTTAGACGAGACCATATCAGACAGATCAAATACGACGCAGAAGACGAGACCAGAACAGTCAGATCAAATATGACGCCGTAGGCGCCACGTTTGAACTGTCTGATCTGGTCTCGTCAACGAGTCGGAATAGAATAGAATAGAATAGAATAGAATAGAATAGAATAGAATAGAATAGAATAGAATAGAATAGAATAGAATACTTTATTGCACTACCAATATACATGATCTAGTATGGCAGAGATGCTGTTTAAACATGTGAAAATACAAAATACAAAATACTGCTCATCTAACATCTTACCTAGGAATAACACAAATATGTTCATATAGATCAAGCAAACAAAAATATTTCACTAGCATCCAACCCCATCCCACCCTACCCATCCTACACAAACGACAGAGAGAAACATAATAAATATATTTATTATGATAGAAAAAAAATACATTCATAATGCTACCCTCAGTTATGCTACGCCGTAGACGAGACCAGAGCAGCTACATCAAATATGACGCGTAGACGAGACCAGATCAGCCAGGTCAAATACGACGCCGTAGACGAACCCAGATCAGCCAGATCAAATACGACAACGTAGGCGAGACCAGATCAGCCAGATCAAATATGACGCTGAAGGCGAGACCAGATCAGCCAGATCAAATACGACGCAATAGATGAGACCAGATCAGTCAGATCAAATACGACGCAGTAGACGAGACCAGATCGGCCAGATCAAATACGACGCGTAGAGAAGAACAGATCAGCCAGATGAAATACGACGCCGTAGGCGCCGTGTTTGAACTGGCTGATCTGATCTCGTCAATGAGCCGGAATTTGACAATTCATATTATTTATTGGTGTTTTAGGTAACTTTCAGCATTCAGCCAGGTCAAATACGACGTCGAAGGCGAGGCCAGATCAAATTTGATGCCGTAGATGAGACCAGATCAGCCACATCAAATACGACACCGTAGTCGCCGTGTTTGAAGTGGCTTATTGGTCTCGTCAACGAACCGGAATTTGACAACTCATATTATTTATTGGTGTTTTAGGTAACTTTCAGATTCTTTGGCTATCTAATGGCTATACCATAGGAATGAAGTCAAGTTTAACCAATCGGTTAGACCTATGCTACCCACTTTACAGTACTTCCACCCAGGCGCTGGTTTCGGGTCCCATTTTACCAGTAAAGCGGAACTTGTTTACCGCAGCAAGCAAACACTGCTCCACTTCTCTGGGTTCCCATTTGGCGACAACCCATATTAACTGACTGTTGTAATAATTTGTTTATTATATGACAGTGAATCTTTAACATTGAAGACGGCATTTGAAATGTAAACACAAAAGAATGTATGCCCAGAGTGTTCAGGGCCGAAGTCCTCGAGTTTTTGTTTCGAGTTTGTAGAATTTCTGCTTCGAAAATCTCCGAACGTCAGTGACGTCACGAGAGGCTCGTTTAAGACAGGCATGACACAAAGTTGGAAAATTCGAGACTTTGGTTTTCTGCGAGCCAGAATTGATAGAAAAACACTTCTCTGGTACTGAGAGTATTTTTTTTGATAGTCACATAACAAATAAGGATACCACACTGTGCCTCAGTGGTAAGGTGAAATCAGCGATTCTGTATCTCAACCGGACTCTTGGGGTCAATATGATTAATTAATGTCGTTGATCTACAGCGTGGTGGAAATATGAATTTCACACCGTGTTTCACCTGTTGAGTGAAATCAGCGATTCTGTCTCATCTCGGTCATTGTAAAGGAATATTAACCCCTTGAACCCTGGTGGTATATTCCATGTCTGTCCAATGGTAGCAATTGGAAGAGTCCATATTCATTATTTTGGGGGTAGACTAATTAATATTTCCAACGTGCAGCCTTGGGGCTGCAAATTAAAAATATTGATTGGTTTACCCCACACATGAACTGAGCACCCATCCCACTTAATGAAATTATGACGTATCATTTTCCTAGAACGGAAAAGCGGCCTCTATAATAAAAGAGCAAATTACTTTTTGGGGTCCACATCGGGACTGAAATACGCGCGTCTCAGTGTGTGTCCACCACGCAGGGACCTTTACCCTGGAAATAATCCACTAACTGTAGTGTATTGTGTTAAGTTGCAAGCAAAACTGAAACCCAACCAAAATCAGAACAACAAACTGACAGAGTTTGGCCAGAATAGACTAATATTCTGTTTGGAGTACATTGAAGTTCCCATCGATTTTTAAGAGATTAGCCAACACTGTCAATAATTGTTATCTAGTGAATTCGGAATTTATGTGAATTAGTTTCTACACAATAAATCAGTTCAATGTGGTTTTCACAATCAGATTTACTGACATTAATGTTAGTTATCTTAATTTTACAGCTCCCAAAATGAACTATTCAGGGACGATATATCAAATGCTCAGCACTCCTTCATGCTTATAGGCGGTTCACAATATTACGAACTTTGTTTTTCTTATATTTTATTATATAACTTCATCTTTACAGGCAGGCGAGTAGCCAGGTGTAAATTTTTTTTTTTTTTTTTGGGGGGGGGGGGGGGGGGGGGGGAGTGGGCGCAGGCATATCACAAACCTTGAAATCTTGAGTTGGGGAAATGTAGGGATATGGTGTCCCTCTCGAGATGGTGGGGCGGAGGATTTTTGAAACTTTTCTCCGAGGGAGAAATAACTCCAAGTGGCTCTATTTGGAGATATTTAGAGGCTCGAAAGAACACCATTATAGACAAAAACAATAAGTCTCAAACTTTTTATCGTAACTGTTAATTCCTTAGTGCACAGGCAATAGAAACACGCTATCAAGCTTTCTTGTGTGAGGACTTCGACGCTCTTACGCATAACGTCGCCTGAGTGCTAGAATGTACTATGTCCCATAGGGAAGATAATTTATAGTCCCATAGGGGACATAGAACATTCTAGCACTCAGACGACGATAACACGGCCGTATTCCGAACAGAATTAGACTAGGTGTCTGGGAGCTTGATAAAAGACAACAACAATAAATCTCAAACCGTTTATCGTAAAAGTTGATTTTTTTTGATCCACAGACATTAGAAACACGCTTTGGGGTAAATAAAGTAAACATGTATAGTGTGTCAAAATAAATTTGTTATCCCACTCGTGGCATTAATTATTCAACCGGCTCACCAAAGCCCGTGAGTTAAAAAATTAATCCCATTTGTGGAATAAAAAAATATTATGACACACTATGTATTTATTCTTTATTTTGCCATCTTGTTGGATTTATTTATTTATTTATTGGTGTTTAAGGTCACATATTTATGCACAATGGCTAATCATGACCGATCTTGATGGATTAACTTCCATATTTAGTGAGCGAGGACTGGGTAATACACTGACAATAATGGTCACCAGTAACCTCGTATTAATTCGTTTTTCCGACACGGGTGGTATATCATTTGCCATTGTCCGCCATTTTGTTTTTATCGCAAAATTCGCAGACTGAATTCGGCTAATTGGCAGTTTATAAAACTGATTTTCAGTTCAAAGCTTCGGCAAGCAGGCAGATTGTAAATACGGCAAAAATGGCAGGGGAAATAAATCAATAATTTTCTTGGCGATCAATGAGATGTTGGATTATTCCCCTTGAAATGCAGCACCACTCTCCTGCTTTTGTAGACAAACGAATGTGGATAGGAAAATTTAACGAAAACAAGGAACAGATCTGTAAATACAACTAATGATGAAACTTCGGAGAAAAATGGCTGGCATAATAAATACGTCACTGGACGTTTAGTAGGCGGATACGTCGTCACATGAGACTCAGCGAGAACAATATTAGGTTTGGTTGAAGCCTCGCCCAATATTGTTCTCAATTCGCCTCATGTGACACCGTATCCGACAACTAAACGTCCCGTGGCTTATAATATGTATGCTCTGTTTAACGATTATGGTCGCTTCGATCAGTGGGGATGCCATTGGGGGGGGGGGGGGGGACTCGTACCCCCCCCCCCCCCCCACCTTTCTTGAAAAATGTCAACCTTACATCAACCTTACATTTTTGCCTGAAATCCCTAAAACAGTTTCATGTACACTCACTCTAATATTTTTCCGGTCATTTTGCTACAGTTATTCCTCCACTTTCTGGCTACTTAAGCTTTAACCCTTTACCTAACACGGAATGCAGACGACACTTGCAAACGAGATTACTGAATAACTAAATTTATCAAATGTTTGCGTCAAAAACAAAGCGTATGGCCCCTCATTGGAACGAGCTCATTGAGCTCGTTCCAATGAGGGATCATAAGCTATGTTTTTGAGACAAAAAATGAAAAAATAATGAAAACTGAATGATGATGTTTGTGGAACTGCGCTGATCGTTTCTGGCCGTTACGTTAGGGAAAGGTTTAAAATGGAAGTGTCAATGACACTGCAGCTCAACTTGTCCAAGAAGGGACTGAACTAAATAGAAAGGTCCAGTAATGCCAAGTCATTCACTCCAGTTTCTACAGAAAAGACATCACACTAAACTTTGTGACTAAAGCTACATATGGCATTTGAGAAGAACGGGTGAGAGGTGCGGCCTGTAGGGTCTGCTAATGGAATTGCTGACAATTTATATGCCAAATCCAAGATGGCCCACTAACGGTCCTGTTTTTCAACGAAATTAAAAAAAAAATGATAGCTCCCATTTAGACATCACACCAAAGGTACATATGGAATTTCGAAAAAGAGGGGGCGAGGGATGTAGCCTGTAGGGTGTGCTAATGGGATTGTTGACAATTTATATGCCAAATCCAACATGGCCGATGGCAGCCATGTTTTTCAACAAAATTCAGTATAATTTTATAGCTCCCACCTAGACATTACACCAAAACTACAGATGAAGTTTGAAAAAGATTGGGTGAGAGATGCGGCCTGCAGGGTGATCTAATGGAATTGTTGACAATTCATATGCCAAAATCAAGATGGCTGCTGGAGGCCATATTTTTGAACGAAATTCAGAAAAATTTGATGGTTCCCATTTAGACATCACACCAAAGCTATAAACGGAATTCAAAAAGATCAGGTGAGAGGCGCGGCCTGTAGGATATACTAATGGAATTGTTGTCAATTTATATCCAAATCCAAGATGGCTGCTGGCGGCTATGTTTTTCAACAAAATTCAGAAATATTCGATAGCTCCCATCTAGACATTGCCCCAAAGCTACATATGAAATTTGGAATTGGACGGGTGAGAGCTGCGGCCTATAGGTTGTGCTAAAGGAATTGTTGGACAATTTATATCCAAATCCAAGATGGCCACCGGCCGCCATATTTTTTCCACGAAAGTAGAAAAAATTCGATGCTCACATCTAGACATTGCCTTAAAGCCAGATATGAAATTTGGAACTGATCGGGTGAGAGCTGGGCTCTTAGAGTGTGCCAAAGGAACTGTGGATGGACAGCCGGACGGACGGACGTACGGACGGACGACGGATCACAACCCATCCCAATAGCTCATACATGACGTTGGCAAGTTGAGCTAAAAAGTACTCAGGGTGTTCCAAGTTAAGTTTGTTCGCTGGGGAAGACATTCGACCTTCAACTATGGAGAATTCCCACTCTTTACCCAGCACAAAGTTAAGAAAGTGGGAGAGGGGAATATCCCCCCTCTTCCTACTTCAGTTGATCTGGCCAGACTCCTGTTTTTGATTGGTAATAGGTTAACTGTACGGAATTCACTCTCTACACAACTGGGAAATCTTGGTTTAACCTGTAACTGAAAGAAACGTTCTCCACTTTAACTGCCTTGTCTGAATTATTGTACTGCAATATTCATGCCAAAAAACATAATCAGAAAGGGGATCATTTGACCCAATATCTCATGTGAACAACATGCTAGCCCCGTTATGTTACAAAAATCTTCTACCTTCGCAATTCCACCTTTGGCTGGTTCAGTTTGTTTCTTTGAAAACATGAAATGGCGGATGGCAGTGAATAGGTCAAAGTGTAACAGAAGTAATAGCCTGTTTAGTAATGGCGCCACTTCCTAGCTTCTCTATTTAATTTTATTCGATATTTTCCAGATATTTCCCTTGAAAATTACAAGATGGGAATCGATTTATTTTATTAAACTCCAACAAAAACCAATTTCAACTGTCATTAATTTTCACAACAAATGCTTATGCAGGAAAATGTTTTCGATCTTCAATAATACTTGAAATAACAATATGATCACATGAATGGCGGCACCGTGTTAAAACTGTATCACTCTATAGGGTGTTCTTGTTTCCAAACAGATAATCCAAACAATTTCCAGTCACAAGGACAATCTCCCACTCTCGATCCAATGAGCGATTGTGTTCTAACATGCATTGAACAATCAACAGATGCAGGCCTCTGTGCAGTGCGCTCGATGCGAGTGTTAATTAACTGAAAAAGTGCTACATCATTTTTATTTATTATTATTATTTTTTATTTTCGGTCAGTAAAATTTATTGACAAGCCTTTGCGTTGTCACAATTTATGAGAGAGTGCCCACAGGCACTCTCTCTTAAATTGTAACAAGGCAAATTAATACACACAAAATTATTTATTTATTTATTTATTTATTTATTTATTTATTTATTTGGGTTTAACGGCACTTTTGACAGCCAGGGTCATCTCGTATCGGACAGTTTTAAGGATGGAGGACTCCCCAACGAACTAACTCCGCACATGCAGGGTTAGCATTGGTTGAAGACAAGTGCACCATCGACGTGCAGTACGCATTAGTACGCACGGCCACCGCTACCCCACGTGGGCAATTGGGATTAAGTGCCTTTCCCAAGGTCACAACGCAGTTACCCCTGGGGATTCGATTTCTGGACCTTTCGGTTTGAAGTCCAATGTCATGACGACTCAGCCACGGCGATCCTTACCACTTCAAAGATAATATGAAGCACATGCACAAAATATAAAACCTTTAAGTTGCGATACATGCACTTCAGATAAAGCCCAAATATGGGCTTTCAGCACTCTATCAGTTAATATTTTTTCTTCCCTGTTTAGAATTTCGACTTTGTGTTGTGCATCTTATTTGGGCCTTGCTGTTGAACAAACTTAGTCCAATGCTCACAGTGAAACATACAACCATTAATTATAACTTTGACGCAACGATTCAATGGGTGTAAATTAGAATCAATGATTTTATGTTCAAGCAGGGGCGTATGAAGTATTTTGAACTTAAGCGGGCGGGGGCACGATCATAAAAATGGCACCAACACACTTATACCAATTGCCCATGTGTATTAGTGGCATAGTAGGAATACCATATACAAAATTATGGTTGGGACTAATTCACCTCTACAGTTGAAAAAAGTACACATTCTTTGCTCCACCTTTAACAAATTTCCAAAGGAATGGAGCTGGGAGGTTCTGATTTTTCGGATTCGGTTTCGGTTCGGTTTCAGGAAATAAAATCGGTTCGGTTCAGTTTTTCAATGTGTTAAGAACAGATAGGAAATAACACTCCAGTCTCCTTAAATTGGAAAAAAAAACTGCAAAAGTTTGTACGCCACTAGTCACCACAAAAAACATGTCTGTACTGGGTTCAGCCTAACTTCCATGTGATCATTCTTAGGTGTTGTGGGGAATCAGCTGCTAAGCCTACTCAATCAGAAAAAAACCCCATACATCAGAGTTAAAAATGAATTTTATCATTATTTGTTGGTGTTTAAGATAACATACTTCTGCACAATGGCTAATCATGACCACAACATGGAGATAAAGTCAAGGGCAGTCAATTGTTTATACCCCATGTTGCTTATTTTAGAAGACTCGCACCCCAAGCATTAGTGACTGAGTCCTATTTTACCAGTCAAACAACGTTTCTTTACCACAGTTACGAAAAACAGCTTCACTTCCCGGGGTTCCCACGGGGGAACAAATGAATCAGTCTATCTAATGTATGTTATGTTCTGATTGTCATATTTTCTCCCTTATTGACTCGTCCGGTTCCGGTGGACGAGTCCATAAGGAAGAAAATATGACAATCGGAGCAGGACGTATTCTCACCTTTGCCGTATAGAGCCCATAGTGGTCTTTAGTCCAGTTCCCTAGTTCAGTAAGATTGTTTGATAAGTTTATACACAAACAGTAAAAATCGTTTGTCCGATTTTTGCTGAGTCTTTCGGTTCGGTTTTCCGGTTTACTGCAAAACCCGGAACCGAACCGGAAACCGAAATACCACCCAGCTCTACAAAGGAGGCCTTAGAAAAGATAAATCATACGTGGGAATCTTAAGATCTTTTCTTACGGGTAAACTGTATGTGCACAGCCTTCCTGTTAATTCCCAAATAAGATTGCAATAACGGGTATCCAAAAGAGAAATACAAGTTCAAGTGACTACATTAGAGTCGTTAGCCCCCACCCCACTTCTTTCTTTCACACTTTTCTGGAAAAGGTTGGGGGTATGTGGCTATTATATGCCTCCCCCGATTCCTACGTTCCTGTGCCTCATTTTGCAGATTGTGCAGTCAATATTTGTTTTTGTTTGGCAGTAAGGACGAGATATGAGGTATCACACTGTGTCGAAAATATAAGTTTCTCCTTATAATGTGCGGAGTGTCAATCCTCTTGCTTTTACAAGGACTTAACCCTTTACCCAACGCAGACGATATCAAAATTTATTATTTTAAATATCATTTTTTTTAATTTTTCAAAAAATTTCATCAAAACCACATCATGTGACCCCTCATTGGAACGAGCTCAATGAGCTCGGTCCAATGAGGGGTTACATGATATGGTTTTGTTGAAATATTTTGAAAAATTAAATTTTTTCAACTGCTCAATTTGCATATTACGCGGGAGGATGCGTGCGATTCGTTAGGTAAAGGATTAATCCCCATCTTACAGTATATAGTTTACACAGTGTCCATCTTGTAGCCTTTATAGGGACTGTGAGTCTGTGACCCCAAGTTCAGTATAGTTTGTGAGCTATAAATTATCTGAAACCCCATCTTGCAGTATAGTCCGTGGAGTGTGAATCATCTGACCTTCACTGACTGATTCCTCATCTTACAGTTTTATAGTATAACAGGGACTAAATCCCCTTCTTACAGTATAATTTTTTTGTGTGTTTTTCATATTTTTAGCTCAGATATCCAACGTTTGTCAACCAAAACGAACAGGATTGTATATATTATTTCTCATAAACAGGGTATAATTGCAAGGAATATCGATATTGGTACACCATTACCACACTGAGCAGCGCAAGCGGTGTTTTCGTGCTAAAGTTATGTGTTTGTTTCTTATTGCTGTGCAAACGTGCTGTACTCGGAACAGGAATATGTCAACCAAAACGTCCATGACGCCTACGAGTGAAACCCATCCTCCAGATCGTAATTTTAAGGCCTCTTGTGTGAGTCCCACAGTATAATTTCTGCTGTGCAATCCTCCAATTTTTACAAGGACTGAATACCTATTTTACAGTATAGTTTGTGCAGTGTCAATCTTCTAGATTTTACATGGACTAAATCAACATCTGAAACTGTTCCTTATACATAGAGTGTCAAATCCTCGAGCTTTTACAAGGTCTGTGATCCCAGATTGCAGCATAGTTTGTGGGCTATCAATTCTTTGAATTTTCCAGATACTGAAACAGTAGCCTATATTATATTTTATAAGGACTGACCCCAGTCTTAAAGTATAAAGCCGTAGATCCTCTGGATTTTACGAGGACGGATATTCCATCTTGCAGAATAGTTTATGAGCTGTCAATGATCAGTTTTTTAGACACTGAAATCCCATCATCTAGAACAGTTTGTGGGATATCAATCCTCTGGCTTTTACTGGGACTGTACGAGTAAGATTTAACACCGGAAACTGGAATTTCACGGCTCCGTGGCAGCGTGGCTCCCAACTCTTAAAGTCAATCAAATTCATAGACCATGGTATCAATGATTGTGTATTACAGTTTATTTGATTACGGCGAATATCAATTTCTTCCAATACCAGCATCGACATTGGAGCTATGGTTTAATTTAGCGAACGGGAATTTCCCGGTTACCGGTTCCGAAAATCAGTGAAAATGTCCTGGAATGTAACCTTTGATTCCCGGTTCTTTCCTACGATTTTCCCGCGTATTCAGAAATGACAGGAAAATTGGTGGATGAAAATGAAATGTTTTGAGTAAAATTTTTGTTCAAGATAATTGTATATTCTCGCATATTGTCCTGTAGAGGATGGTTTATGCAAATAAATGTTATGTTATGTTACGTTACGTTAAGTAGCGCGAAAACAGCAATTTTTCATATAAACAAGACTTTATATGAAATTGCCTGGTTCAAGATCACATACGGGCTCATTTGTTTTGGTTCTTCGATGGGCTTTGGTTCTTCTTGGAACCAAATTTGACGCTGATCTCTCTGTGTGTACAGTATGGTGCGTGGGATGTCAACCCCCACCCCTGGCTTCGGCTTCTGGAGAGACTGAAACCCCACGTTACACAAACCCTCTCGACGCTCAACTCCTGAATGGTATCCTCCTAAATAATATATTTTACAGCAAAGTGGATGAGTCTGTTTTGTATCCATAGGGAGGTTCATTAATAATTTAATTTTAATTTTACCTAACCTGAAAAGCAGACGACACGTCCAACACAAAATTCTTGTATAACTAATATTTTTCTTTTTTTGTCTCAAAAACATAGGTTATGACTCCTCATTGGAATGAGCTCGTCGAGCTCGTTCCAATGAGGGTCCATAATCTATGTTTTTGAGGCAAAAATGAAAAAATAATGAAAATTGATTGGCGATTTTTGTGAATAGCTCTGGCCGACTTTGGCCGTTACGTTGGGTAAATGGTTAATCTACAGCCATACAGGGGCTGGTGACGGTGGGCCCTATAGGGTTGTAGGATTAAATTATTGCTCAACCCCTAGCCGATTTGTTGTGTATTGTGTAATTTTAACATCAACTGCTCTTATTTGATTTACGAAAAAATGTAGGCATGACGGATTGAAATGGTTAAGGTTTTTCGAGTGTCAATTCCCCTGACTTTACAAGGGCTGAAACCCCATCTTACAGGCCCATCTATCCCCAAGGTTTACATGGGGTGTATACGTAATGGTGACTGTGTTGAAAAAGACACGGAGAAGCACAGTATTTTCTCATATTGGTATATTTGTTAGTTTTATCTTCGACATTCAAAATTTGTTCTTCGTATGTAGGAAGGGGAATCGTTCATAAATAGCAAATGCTATTATAGGCAGGACAGTAACTAACATTTTTGGGGTGGGGTGGGGTGGGGGGGGGGGGGGGTGGAGGTGTAGGACTCCGGTGCCCGACGGCTCGGTCATATCGCCCAACTATTTGGAACATATATCTAACTCCTTTTATCAAAGACGTATACGCCTACAAATACTTCCCATTGATGAAATATTGTATTTTAACCCTTTGAACCCCAGCGGCCGCTTTTCCGGCCAGGAATATGATACGTCCTAATGTCATTAAATAGGATGGCTGTTCAGTAAACGTGTGGGGTAGACCAATCAATATTTTCAACGTGCAGCCCCGAAGCTGCACGTTGAAAATATTGATTGGTCTACCCCAAATAATGAATATGGATTCTTCTAGTTGCTGCCATTGAACTGGCATGGACGATACTACTAGAGTTCATTGGGTTAAACATAGAACAGGTAAAATAATTTGGGGGTGTCACAACCAACCCAGTATTTACGCCCCCTGTCATTCTAATCAAAATCAAAGAATGCAGCTGGCTGCCATGCTAATTCATCTGGACGAAACATGATGATGATTGTTTTCAGAGGACTTTCCATTCATTATTTGTGCCAGGTTTGGTTCACACTGGCCAAGTAGTTTCAGACAAGAAAAAAAATGTGATTTCCCATAGGGTTTCCGTGGTAACTATGAGCCGCAACTGCGGCCATGTTAGCAACACTATCATTATATGAGGACCATTGGTAGAAGGTGTCGCAGTCAATCAAGTGAAGTTTCAAAACATTTGGCCTTGTAGTTTCAGGGGAGATGATTTTTCAAAATCGACCAACCAGAATCCAACAGGAACAAAATATGGAACAGTTATGAAGAACCTCTCAAAGACCATTCATAACAAGTATGGTTCACATTGGCTTAGTAGTTCCAGAGAAGAAGATGGAAATGTGATTTCCCATAGGGTTTCTATAGTAACTATAAGCCTCAATTACAGCCATGTTTGCAACCCGATCGACATTAAATGAGGATCGTTGATAGAGGGTTGCCCAGTCATCAACCATGTGAAGTTTCAAAACATTTGCCTTGTGGTTTCAGAGAGAGATTTTTAAAAATCCTCCAATCCGAATCAAAGAATGCCTCTGGTGGCCATGTTTTCTATCCGTCGAAAAACAAAATGAGGACTGTGTGTAGAGTACCTCCCATAGAACATTCCTACTACGTTTGGTTCACATCGGCCCAGTAGTTACATAGAAGAAAATGAAAATGTTATTTCCCATAGGGTTTCTAAAGTAATTATAAGCCGCAATTGCAGCCATGTCGCAACCCGATCAACATAAATGAGGATCGTTGGTAGAGGGTGCCCCAGTCATCACCATGTGAAGTTTCGAAACATTTGGCCCTTGTGGTTACAGAGGAGTAGATTTTTCAAAATTCCACCAATCAGAATCAAAGAATACTTCTGGCGGCCATATTTTTCAACCGACGGGAACAAAATAAGGATCGTTTGTGGAGCCCCCCCCCCCCACCCCCCCCCCCCCCCCCCCCCCCCCAGAGACCATTTCCTACGACGTTTGGTTCACATTGGCGCAGAAGTTCCGGAGAAGAAGATGAAAATGTGATTTCCCATCGGGTTTAAATTCTGTTCACACCGGGTACGTGACGACCGTTACTTATTCCCAGTTCCTTATTCGACATTCGTTATCAACCGATAAAATCGGTTGATAACAAATGTAGAATAAGGAATTGGAAATAAGTAACGGCTGTCAAATCCGTGTTCACATCGATGCTGTTTTGCAATTGAGTTCAATCGAATTTCCCCCGTATCTCAACTCTCGAAAATACGCAATGCGAAGTGATTATTTGTGGATTATAAATAATTAGTGCGCATCAAGAAATCATTCTCATATAGTTTAGGAATTTTATCGAATCTCGTCCTACTCAAAATTCAATTCTAAATCTTGAAAACTGCCTTTACAAAATATAAACGAATTCTCTTTCTAGTGCTTCGTAAGTGCAGTGAATAAAAGTCAAATCCATTCATGATCAATATTGTACCTCGCCAGTAACAAAACCAGCTGACGTACTTCAGTTAGAGGATCAGTGGAGAACTTTTGGGCACGGGTGTGTCTGCTTTGAATCGAAGCCTGTGGAGATTGAATTAGTGAGTAACAAGCCAGAAAATAAGCAGACAGTCATCTGCAAAATGAGGACCCCAGAGGGTGAATTTAGTGATGCTACCCTGCACAGCACAAGGTCAAGGTAGCATCACTAAATTTACCCTCTGTGAACCTCAATTTGAAAAAGGGTCTCAAAACTAAAAAGAAAGAGGTACCCAGAGGATAAATTGGCCCACTGTATGGGATAGCACCATCAAATTCACCTCTGGGGACCTCATTCATTCTGCAAATGTCAGACTGCTTATTTTCAGGCCTGGTGAGTAAAGAGTGACAAAGATATATCCCCACCCATGGGAGTTGTCATGGGGAGGGTCTTT
The DNA here is from genome assembly GCA_031216915.1 of Pictodentalium vernedei. Lineage (NCBI taxonomy): Eukaryota > Metazoa > Mollusca > Scaphopoda > Dentaliida > Dentaliidae > Pictodentalium > Pictodentalium vernedei. The sequence goes on along the minus strand of CM062288.1, from coordinate 185,299,888 downwards.
CTCCCCAAACATTCGTAAATTTACATTAGTTGCTAATTCGTAGCCCTAAATTGAAAAGGGTGGGAAATTTCACACAGGGCGCCTTGAGGAATTTTTCCAAAATATGTCGAGAATCTGGACAATATACGGAGTTTTTAGACTGAAAAAAAACGAAAGTCCCCCAGATATTGATTGAAAAGTTGTAAAAATCCCCCCAAATATTGATTTGAAGTTGGAATTTGTTACCACCGAGAGGCTCAGTTGGATAATTTATTGTCAAGGGGTGTGTACAAATCGAATTCTGCATCTTAACCCTTTACCTAACGAATCGGCCACATCTGCCCACGGAATTTACAAATTCAGCAGTTGAATAAAAAAATTCAACAAAACCATATGTAATTCCGCCTTTGGAAGGAGCTCGTCGAGTTCGTACCGAGGAGGGGTTATATAATATGGTTTTGATGAAATGTTGAACAAAAAATAATAATTAAAATAACAATATTTGATATAGTTTAGTTTGTGTGGAGTAAAGGGTTTAATCCTTTACCCAACGAATCGCCCGCATCCGCCCGCGTAATATGCAAATTCAGTAGTTGAAAAAATATTATTTTTCAAAAAATTTCAACAAAACCATATCATGTGACCCCTCGTTGGAACGAGCCCGTCGAGCTCGTTCCAACGAGGGGTCACATGATATGGTTTTGTTGAAATTTTCTGAAAAATTTCAAAAAATTGTATTTAAAATAATAAATTTGATATCGTCTGCGTTGGGTAAAGGGTTAAATCTGTAGTTGAAAAATATTGACTTTCGGTGTGTGTGTGTGGGGGGGGGGGGGGGGGGGGTGCTAATGGAATTTCCACTTCTTGGAATTTATTTAGTGGGTGTGCAATTGGAAATCTGGAAGTGTACACCCTCCCCTTTCCGAGACCCCTTCAGAAATGTCCCCGTCCCTAACAAACAAATACGGTAAAATATTGAAAACTGCTATCGACACTGCTGCTGAAAATTATTCAGCAAAAACCTTTGTTCGATCAATGAGAAGAGCAACCCAGGAACAGTTGTTTAGAATATCTTCATTACACCAGAATCAGCCCAGTAGACATGAAGAGAAGCCTGATCAATATTTTAGCCTGTAGCCTTATATAGCTGAATCAAGCCCTGAAGACACAATAATCTCCCAGCCATCAGTTTAATTCATTTAGAAAACCGACACTGTTATGAACTGCTTGTTTACCCACTTTTCATGAAATTTACACGCTGACAATCATTGATACAATGTGATGTCCCGCAACTCACAAAATTTCACAGATGTTCTCAAATTATAGTAAGGCCCTGCGAATATTCGATATTGGAAAAGATATTCGATTCGATGGCAGTACTCGATTCGAATTCGATTCGGCAATCGGTGCCGAATATCTATATCAATTATCCTTGCAATCTTTCTCTCTGTCGAAATGCACCGGATATCGGCGGGAGGAAAGCGTGTTTTAAAAATAGGTACACATCAGCTTAAAAACGAATTCCATCTCATGTAACTCCACATTCAGTGCCGTTTAAGGATTTGTCCGTCCTTCGTCCTTCCTATTTCATGTGCCGGCGACGGATATATCGGTCGCCGGCACACGTAATTGGGACTACGGGCCAACATGGTTATTTTCCGGACTAAAACACTTTGTTTTTCCCGGTAGGACCCCCTGTAACCATTCTAATAAATTCAATTCGATTCGCGAATAGTGGGCAGTATTCGATTCGGTATTCGATTCGATCGCCTTCGAATATTCGCAGGGCTCTAAATTATAGGTATTCATAGCAATAGGTATTTATTTCACCTTGAAAACATCGTAAAGATATTGATACAATTAGTGGAATTATACAGCGTATAATCTTAGAACAACACGAGCCAATACTATAAAACTTTTACAATTGTATTTTCTAGAATTGTATTTTCTACCTATTATTATAACTGGCTAAAATGAATCATTAGCATTTTAAAAGATATGGCAATTTTCCAACTGGCAAATTGCCAGATCTGTGAAAAAAATACAATTGTAAAAGTTTCATAGTATTGGCCCCAGGTGTAGTGGGTTTCCATTCATAATGGTGAATGGCATCAAAGATTCGGTCATTGAAAGGATATGAATGTTTATCGATGTTTTCACAATCAGTCGGATGGAATATTTCAGTTGGTCTGAAAAGCGAACTGCATGTTCGAACAATTGAAATAATCCAGCCGGTTGAATCTAAACTTACACGATGCAGTACTTCATGGCTAGACTAGTTCGAATTCCAAGCTCTAACACCACCGGTGGATAAACAAACAGCTCATAACAGCGACAAATTTGATTGGTAGCATGAAAGATTATAGCTAAGATAAAAAATATTAATTAAACTGCGTTCATGATCATTTTTATCGTTTGAAACTTCGAGCAAACTTTTGTGAAAGTTTACTCTCCTATTTCTCACAAACAGATGGAGCCAATAATATAAAACTTTTACAATTGTATTTTCTATAATTGTATTTTGTACCTAATAAAATAACTGACTAAAATGAATCATTAGCATTTTAAAAGATATGGCAATTTTTCAACTGGCATCTTTGAAAATGCTGATGTTTCATTTTAACCCATTTAAAGCCATAACTCGAAAATACAATTCTAGAAAATACAATTGTGAAAGTTTTATAGTATTGGCCCCAGGTCTACAATGCGAATTGACAATGTGGCAATCCACAACAAAACATCCTTTGTCGGTTTTTCAATGAGAACAATTCAGTATATTTAATTTTACGACAAGCTGATTGAAAGTATGCACTTTAATCGATAAGATTATCTCTTAATTTATTAAACCATTCCATCAAACAATTATCTAACAGAGACCATTGAAAAAGATCCAATTTTAATGTGATGCGCAGATCCAATTATTTTTAAATTCATTAACCCGATTTCATCTTTCAAAGGGAAAAATTCATAAGAGACTTCTACTTCCTTTTAATAAATCACTTGAAAAAGGACGATAACCTCTAGCCACGTCCCTGACGCCACTATTTTACCATAGGATACGCACACTGTGGACAACAAATTACCCATTTGTGTTATCACAATAGTAAGTTCTCATCATGGTGTGAACCTGAACATGCATAATGAAATTTGATGACCGAAAAAAGAACTATTATAGCCCGCGCTGTTCTTAAAAGATACAAGATAGCTTCAATGGCAAGATAGCTTCAATAATAATAAAACTAATAATAATAATATGAGCGACCGACAGTTATCAAATATAAGGACGTTCTCATCTACCCATCATACTAAATCACCCTGCAGAGGATCAAGAAAATTAATGCATAAATGCGACCTGCAGCCTGTGCTAAAGAAACCAAGATGGTTGCTTTGGTAATCATTGCGGGCGGCTGACCGAAACCATAATGGGACGTTCTCAGCTAGGCATGAACCTAAACATGCATATACAATTTGGTAATGATCAGAAAGAACTACAGACTGTATTCCGAGCTGAACAAATTGTGGATATACTAACAGATCCTCAGATGTCCGCAAGTGCCATGGCAATAGATTGTCTCAACTTCGTCTAAAAACTGGAAAGTTTTTTTGATCCCCACTTCCCTGGGGAACGGGAACTTGATTTTAACAAATTAAAGTACCTCTACAGCTAGAATCGGACCACCAGTTTTGAAAAGAAAACCCAAACACTATCTGTAAGGCGGAAGGGAAGTGACGATTACACACTAAAATCAGTGGGGTTAAAATCAACACAAATCAACTGGGTTGGTTGAATATGAACTCAATTGGGTTCATATTCACACAACCCAGTTGATTTGGGTTGAACCCAATTGGGTTCATATTCACACAACCCAGTTGATTTGGGCTGATTTAACCCTTTACCTAACATGAAAAGCAGACGACACTTGCAAAAAAAATTCTTGAATAATTAATTTTTTTCATTTTTTGTCTCAAAAACATAGGTTATGACCCCTCGTTGGAACGAGCTCGACGAGCTCGTTCCAACGAGGGGTCATAACCTATGTTTTTGAGACAAAAAATGAAAATATTTTGAAAATTAATTGGCGATTTTTGAGAATAGCGCTGGCCGGTTTTGGCCGTTACGTTAGGTAAAGGGTTAAACCCAACTGATTTAGCGTGTTTTTGCTCATCCAATGACATCTGCTGTCAACATGTCGTGTCAAGTAAAGGGTTATATGAGAATGATCCAATAAAACCATTTCTTCCACTATTATAATTTTCCAGACATTCTAAGATGAATCCTAGTGATACTGCTACCTCTCATCGATAATAATAAGCTGTAAATGCACACACACGCGTCTCTTGGGGTGGACTTATTCCGTCTTATTGGCTACAAAATGTACGCAATAACGATGAAATATCTCACTAGTTATTGACGATTATAGAGCTCTTCTTTGTAATATATGTCATTACGGGAAAAGCTGGAAAATAATCTCCCCAGAGGCCAAGACTGGAGATAGCATCAAAAGATATTCTAGATGGACAGTGCTCTTGCGTATATATTCTGCATGGCGACAGATCTCTGGAATAATTAGATCAGGCTTACATATTCCCCGATTTGATGTTAATACATCACTGTATGTACTTTTGTACCAAATCTACATATAGCCAAGAATATAAACGACATGATTCATAAATGGAAATAACAAATAGAAGCAAGATGCTGGGAACAATCTGCACTGGAGCCTGTACTTTGAGAGGCCAACAGGGCACTATTATAACGTATGGGTGCCATAAAAGACTCTCACACACACTCAAAATGGGACACATCGTACATGCTACAGCTCTCTCAATGGTATTATGAGGAGAACGAAGTTATGTTCATCATCACGAAACGCCATTTCCAAAAACAGTCATCAGCTTGAGGCTTGTGAAAACCTTATCCCTGTGACCAATTTTAAAGGCAGAGGATATTAACCCTTTACCCAACGTAGAGAATATCAAAATTTATTATTTTAATTACTATTTTTTAAAATGTTTCCAAAAATTTCAACAAAGCCATAACATGTGACCCCTCATTGGAACGAGCTCGATGAGCTCGTTCCAATGAGGGATCACATGATATGGTTTTGTTGAAATATTTTGAAAAATATAATTTTTTCAACTTCTTAATTTGCAAATTACGCGGGCGGATGCGGGCGATTCGTTAGGTAAAGGGTTAACCACTTCCAGGAGCGGATCTAGTGGTTGCATATCATAGTGTCACTAGAACCATCGAACAGAGATGCAAGTGATAAACAGGAACAAAGCCTGGAGATAATACACTGGTCCAATTACTGCCGATTTTGAGAAAGTCTGCAATATTTATCATTACTGTTGTACTGTTAGGTAAAGGGTTAACCACTTCCAGGAGCGGATCTAGTGGTTGCATATGATAGTGTCACTAGAACCACCGAACAGAGATGCAAGTGATAAACAGGAACAAAGCCTGGAGATAATACACTGGTCCAATTACTGCCGATTTTGAGAAAGTCTGCAATATTTATCATTACTGTTGTGTTCCACCTCTCTTTTGGCCCTGAAAACCACGGTATAAAACAAACCCACGTGGAAAATGAATAAAAAATACACGTTGGCCGTGACGTATCACTGGAATCGGTTCAATGAGCCAATTCCAGTTATACTCCACATCTAGTGAGCTTTAAAACAAAGTAAAGTGTAAGACATGACACATAGTGGAGAATTTTTTTATTGAGGTTTAACGCCACTTTCGACAGTCAGTCGGGGTCACCTCATATCGGACAGTTTTACGGGTGGAGGAAGTCAGAGTACCCGGAGAGAACCACCGAGCAGCGGCTAGCAACTGTCAAGACTCCCCAATTTAGAACCTACTACCTCCACACAAGTAGGGCTAGCATTCGATGAAGACAAGTGCACCATCGGTGCACCATCAGTGGGAAATCGGGATTAAGTGTTTCCCCAAGGACACAACGCAGTTACCACTAGTGGGGATCGAACCGTGGACATTTCGGTTTGAAGTCCAATGCCGTACTACTGAACCACCACAGTCCCTATACTGGAGAACAGTTTTCAGGGCAGGGAAGTCAGACCCCGGGAAAAGGGCATTTACTCGCACTAGAAGCCCCGCTATGACATGCCGATGCGTGCATGTCTCAAAGGCATAAGGCCCCAGATGGATTTTGAAAGCTTCCAGGCGGATTTGGGGTGTATTTTATCTTTAATTAGAAAATAAATCATTGAAAACAAATGAGTGACGAAACTGGTAAGGACGTTGTCCGCCCCTCTCGCCCCTCTCACCCCTGTGGTCCGAAGGTAGGGAGGGAGGGAGCTGCCTCCGCTATCCTCGTGCTTCCGACGTCCCTGGTTACAGCTCTGCTCGAAATGATCATTATTACCACTCAATCTATAAGTTACTAGTCGATTAACATGATTTTGGAAGGCCGTTAAAACTCCATAATTTCAGTGACGTCATTCGACGGAGCCGTGCCGCGGGCGATAATGGTATAAATAGCCATTAGCGGCCCGCGGCCCGGCTATTTTTAGATTCCATGGTCTAATGAATTACTCCCATTCGGATGACGTCCCTTTGTATTTCTGAACTGAAGTCGAACGCACGATCGAAACAGAAATATCGAACCGACTTTAGTGATTATTTCTTCCAGCAATTCCCTCGTGCGGTTGGCTGTAACAGGGAGTGGTAATAATAGTTATAACATGATTGTTGTCAGGCATCATGATTCATTAGCGGCCCTGCAGCAATGATGAACAGCCCTTGGGCTTATTAACGGCCCTCGATTTCGTCTCGGGCCTTTAATAAACCCTCAGGCTGTTCATCATTGCTGCAGGGCCGCTAATGAACCATAATGCCCTCAAAAATCATGTTATTGTTATATTAATCACCTTTAAGTACTTTTACTGTAAAAAAGGTTGAAATCTGATTGTTGAACATCTGAATCAGAGAAAAAACAATGAAAATATTTGTGGAAAGCATGCCATCCATGTTAGTCACGTCTGGAAATGAAAACTTATTCTGGGTTGAAGAATTGTCATAGACTGTACAGAGCAACATGTGATTTTTTTACGGTATCACGTGACACTGCCTAAATCCACCATTGACTGGCGAGTTTGATGCTCCACACGCAAAATACTTATAAATTTATGAGAGGAAATAAAAAATTAAAACAAGAGGCCCCACGGGGCCTGAAGCGCTCATCTTGTACAGAACACAATTTAAACAGAGTCCAAGAATAAGTCTACATTAAGCAAGCCATCTCCATAGGCTACACTGCCAATCCTTGAGTCCCTCAGGAGTGACAAAAATAATCTGGGCATCATGCCTTTTCTTCAGTTGATCATAAGTAAAATGTACAGCTCCCCTATGAAGCCCCTTGATACAACCTATGTGGATTAATCTTAGTACCTCTAGAGGGTACCGAATACAAAATTTTTAATTCTTCAGCAAAATGGCCAATTCCGGCTCCCAAAGAGAGCCCAAATATTAACCCAGGCTCTTGATTTGAACACAGTTAAATCTGACTTCCCTAGAGATGTTGTGTACCGAATATGAAAGCATTCTGACTGTTGGATCTGAAGAAGAGAAATTGTAAAGAAATTTCTTCGAATTGCACTAAGTTCAAATTTGGGCTACCATAGCGAGCCCAAATATTGACCTATGGATCCGATTTGAACAAACTTGAATCTGACCCCCCTAGAGATGTTGTATACCAAATGTGAAAGCATTCTGACAAGTGAATCTGAAGAAGAAGATTTTTGAAGAAATTCCCTCATATTGTACTAAGTTAAATTTCATGTTCCCATATGGAGCCCAAATATTAACCTAGGCACTCGAATTGAACAACTTGGAATCTGACCCCTCCTAGAGATGTTGTATACCAAATATAAAAGCATTCCGACTGGTGGATCTGAAGAAGAAGATTTTTAAAGAAATTTTCTCATATTGCACTAAGTAAAAATTTGGGCTACCATAGTGAGCCCAAATATATACCTAGGGATCTAATTTGAACAAACGTGAATCTGACCCCCACAGAGATGTTGTATACCAAATATCAAAGCATTCTGACTGATGGATCTGAAGAAGAAGATTTTTTTAAATTACCCTCCATATTGAACAAAGATCAAATTTGGGCTACGGAAGCCCAAATATTAACCTAGGGACTTGGTTTGAACAATCTAGAATCTGACCCTCATAACAATGATGTATACCAAATATTAAAAGATTCTGACTGGTGGTTCTGAAGAAGAAGATTTTTAAAGAATATTCCCCATATTACCCTATGTTAAAACTTCGGGCTCCTGTAGAGAGCCCAAATATGAACCAATGAGCTTTATTTCAACAAACTTTTATCTGACCCCCCTATGAATGCTGTATACCAAATATCAAAATATTCTGATGATTGGTTCTGGAGAAAAGATTTTTAAAAATTTTTGCAAATATGCTGACTCAGCATTTTTTCGATGCCCATTACAGAACACCCTAACATAACCGATGGCAATTTTTTTTTACCATTCAATTCTACTGGTCATAAGGATACTTCATACCAAATAAAAGCTCTCTGTTCCGTGGGGTTTGGGAAATATGGGCGTTTGAAAATATTTCTATTTTTAGTTCCCAGGGTTCCCATGGGGATGCAGGAATTTTTTTTTACATGGGTCAAGTACTTATGACCCAATACCACCACAAACCAAATTTGGTTCATACCGGACCATCGGTTCAGAAAATAGAAATTTTGGGCGGGGCCAAAAATCTTACCCCTCCTATTACAAAGCCAAATATTACTTCACGAACTTCGTTTGAACAAATTTGATTCTACACCTCATATGGAAGCTCCATAGCAAATATCAAGTCATTGTACACACTGGTTCTTGAGAAGAAGATTTTAAAAATATTTTGGAGCATTTTCCCCCACTCCCTCCCTATGGGGCTGGGCATGCTGAGTTGAACAAAAATGAAATGCCCCTTTGAGACCATCACTCACACAAACTTTCACTTGAATTGGCCCAGTGGCTTTGGAGGAGAAGACCAAAACATGGTGTTGACGGACGACGGACGACGGACGGGAAGCGATGAGATTAGCTCAGCTTGACTTTGTCAAGATGAGCTAAAAATCCCAAACACACAAGCATTCGGGAACTTCCAGCTAACGAACCATACCGAGTCACAGCGGAAATTCCAGGACTATCGACATGCTATGCAGATTTTTTATCCCTCACATTTTATTTTGCCAAACATATTCTACGTGGCCTATTTTCAAAATGTTAATTCACGCGTCGCATTGCCGGAAAAGCGGTTTGGAGTTTTGAAAAGGGAGATTAATGTCTTTCTGGTATAAAGTTCAGGAGATCCAAAATATAGTTGAGAAGTCATGTCAGTACGAGGGGGAAGCACTGTATCACAGACCTTTATTCAATACTATCCTCGGGAACTGTCAACCTTTAAAAACCTGCATCCGACACTGGTACAATTTATGTTTGAACTCGCAAGGGCGCCGAAAGCGGGTTACCAGGCAGGGGGGGGGGGGGAGGGCAACTGCACCCTGCTCTGAGGCCAGGAGGAAAGTGGGCGGCGCGTGCCCCTTTTTGCCAGAAGTACTCTAGTGGAAAAGACTTTTGTTGGTAAGTGTCGTCTGCTATTCGTGTTAGGTAAAGGGTTAACCAAGAAACCCTCCCGTATTCGTTTCTAACGTATTTTACGTGTGCCAATGGGAAGGGGGGGGGGGGTATGAGGTATAAAGGCGGAGACTGGCAGATATGACTTGAAAATGTAAGCCGACACAGGGGATTGAATTACTATAATTCACGCCATTTTAACTCATACCCTAAGTGGGTGGCCTTTTCGATACCACTGCTCTCCACCCTTGGCCTCGGATGCTTGCGGCGCCCTAGTCAACGCGGGCACTTTAACACAAAACCCGAAGTTTCGTGGGCAATAGAGGAATTACACCAGTGATTTCTTCCCATACCTTAGTTACCGGTCTAACAGTGATTTCCAGCTAAGTCTTGGCTGCATGCCAGCTATATGTCACGAGAAGTAAAAAGTCCCTTTATGCCTGAAAAAAGCAGTATGTTTGAATTAGATTTATTGTGAGGACACACTTCGACACAGATCTTTGAACCCGTTATCTTATCGGGGCTTTTTGGTGGCAATGGCCGCTCTTCTTATTTTCAATTCAGGCGTGCCAAAGAACGCATGAGCATTCCCCTGTCTCAAAACTACAAACTTCCCTTTAAGCGATTTTTTGTCATCCTTTTTGTTGTTGAGGAAAGAATCCACTATGGACTAAGATCTTGTCCTGAAAAAATGGTGTATCTGAAACACTGGCACGTATATATGCCTGTCGACCAAATGAAAGTCGTTGTTCACAGGTCGAACGCTAATGCATGGCCTTACGTTATCAAAATATCAAAATGCTGGCAACGCACTTCATCCCGATTTCCCGTGTGGGGGCACGGTGGCGCTGGGTGTTAAGGCGTACTGCACGTCGATGGTGTACTTGTCTTCAACCAATGCTATCCCTCCATATGTGGAGTTCCTCCACCCGTAAAACTGTCCGACACGAGGTGACCATAGCTGTCGAAAGTGTCGCCAAACCCAATAAATAAATAAATAAATAAATAAATAAATAAATAAATAAATAAATAAATAAATAAATAAATATCTCGGCATGATTTACGATTATATGAAAGCGTGTAAAGCAAGCTGAGCAGCAAATTGGACTGGCTCAAATGGTATAATCACACTTTTTATTTTATTTTGAAATTAGGATAGTATACCAAGATGGGGTCGTCAAGGACTTGCCTCGAGTTCGACCGGGTCCATATAATCACTTCCATAATGCATTATTAACCACACCCCCCTTGATAGAGGTATTATGATACTGAAAAATAAACAAGAGGGAAATCAACTTTTTTATTCTATTACAAGTTACCATATGATTACACTGTAATTGCAGCTGGAAGGGGGCGTGGTGGCTAAGTGGTAATGCATTGGACTTCAAACTGAACGGTCCACGGTTCGATCCCCACCAGGGGTAACTGCGGTGTGTCCTTGAACAAGGCACTTCATTCCGATTTCCCACTTGGTGGCACGGTGGCGCAGTGTACCAAGGTGTACTGCACGTCGATGGTGCACTTGTCTTCAACCAATGCTAACTCTGCTTGTGCGGAGTCAGTACGTTTGGAGTCTGACAGTTGATCGCCGTTTCTCGGTGGTTCTCTCCGAGTACTCCGGCTTCCTCCACCCGTAAAACTGTCCGACACGAGGTGACCCTGATTGTCGAAGGTGTCGTTAAACCCCAATACATAAATAAATAAATAAATAAATAAATAAATAAATAAATAAATAAAAGTGTCAGTGACACTGTAGCTCAACTTGTGTAAGTCTGTGACACAGCAATGACACACATCTAGGTAATGACCTTATAACAGAGGTACATGTAAAGTATTGTAAAGATTTGTACATAAATACTGACTGTAGCCTGTAATAAATGTACAGGTAAAGTATTGTAAAGGTGGATGGCAGTTAGATGCCTCTAGCCAGAGCCGTATTGAAATGTGCACTTACAGTGTATAAGTAGCACTAAATAAACCAAAGTTTGTCTAATTGGCCACCGGCGGCCATCTTGAAATTTCGGATCGCACCCCAAAACACTTGTTCTCGTCCCAAGGTGATAACAAAGGTACCCAAGTAGATTTGTGAAGATCGGTTCATAAATACAGCCTCTAGCCCGAACCGCATTGACATGTGTACTAACTGTGTTTTAGTAGCACTGAATAAATCAAAGTCCATCTAATTTGCATAATATATGCACGAGAAAAAATCCATATTATAGGTGATGTATTCCATGATACTAAACATTCATACAAAAATTTATTCAAATCAGAACCTTCATATAGAAGTTCTGTACAAAAAACTGATTGCACCTAATTTCAGTATAAAATGGCCGCCGGCAGCCATCTTGAATTTCGGACCGCACCCTAAAACACTCGTTCTCGTCCCAAGGTGATAACAAAGGTACTCAAGTAGTTTCGTGAAGAGCGAAATTTGGGCTCCATATGTGAGCCTGGATTTTAACATAGAGCAATATGAATATAATTCTTTCAAGATCTTATTCAGATCTATCAATCAGAATCTCTTCAGATTTGTTACATGAAATACTTAATGAGGTAGGATTCCAGTTGGTACAAGTTACGTGCTTACTAATTAGGTCCCAGTCATTTAAACCTTTGAACTTTATTCCCCTCTATTCTGTGGAAAATGATAATTTTCTGTTTCTATGAATTATTTATAATAATGAAATTTTTAAGGCCCCTACAACACCAAACGTTACAGCTGCTACAAAAAACCAATGGCTATGATACCAAAAAACTACAACACTAAACACAGCAAAACCAACCACTCCAACACCAACCACTGCAGCTATGACACAAAAAACTCTCAACAGCAACCGCCACAACTACTACACCAATCATTACAACCAGTAAACCAACATCTAAACCAATCAGCAATCTCAACAACTACTACTACATCGCCAACCACTATCCGAAGTCACCAACAGTCACCATTGTCTTCAATCCCTAAAACTACTGAGTAGACCCGAAAGCACTTACAGCAATCCCCAAAACGTGGTCCACAATAGTCATCAAACCACTATCTTCTGAGATCAATCCCCGGTAGTTCGAATATTCCCCAAACCACGTTCCTCAGAGATTGGTCGCCAGTGGTCCAGACGTATTCACATTAGTCCAGGCGAGTCCACGGGAGCCATAATGAAAGTGTCAATGACACTTTAGCTTAACTTGTGTGTTGTGTTTGATGAAAAAGATAATGTTCAATGTTTATGAAAGGATTATGAAATAAGACAAGAATTGTGATAATTGGGAATATGCTCATTTCTGTTCCCTGTATGCTATGTTTTTGATAAAAAATAGTATGAGGTGTACACTATACTAAAGAGCTGAGGGGTGGGTTAATATGACCTCACAGTTAATGTATGTGGCCCTCACAGTTAACGTATATCAACGAAAGTTACCAAGTTACAGCGAAATTATTCCAAAACGAGTCATCCTATCAAGTTACATTGAAATCCCTTCATAAATATGGCCTGTAGACTGTGCTAAAGGTTTTCGGGCTTTGGGCCCCTGGAGCCGTCAGTTTCCCAATTGCGTCCAAAGGGGACGTTCTCATCTAAACATTATATGAAGTCAACCTACCAAGTTACAATGAAATCCCTTCATAAATATGACCTGTACACTGTGCTAAAGGTTTTGGGGCTTTGGGCTTGGGCAGCCATCATGGTTGAATGATCGCAACCAAAAGGGGACATTCTCATCTGGGCATCATCTGGAGTGATCCTACGAAGTTACAATGAAATCCCTTCATAAATATGACCTGTAGACTGTGCTCAAGGTTTTCGGGCTTCGGGCCCCTGAATATTATTTATTTATTTATTTATTTATTTATTTATTTATTTATTTATTTATTTATTTATTGGTGTTTAAGGTCACATATTTATGCACAATGGCTAATCATGACCGTCGGGCCCCTGAAGCCGTCACAGTTGACCAATCATGACCAAAAGGGGCTGTCATCATCTAGGCATTACATGGAGTCAAGCTAACAGGTTACAATGAAATCATTCCATAAATATGACCTATAGACTATGCTAAAGGTTTTGGGGTTTTGGGCTCGGGCAGCCATCAAGGCTGAATGATCGTGACCAAAAGGGGACGTGCTCATCTAGACATTATTTGGAGTCATCCTACCAAGGTACAATGAAATCCCTTCATAAAGATCACCTGTAGACTGTGCTAAAGGTTTTCGGGCTTCAGGCCCCTGTAGCAGTCACAGTTGCCTAATGACGTCCAAAAGGGGCTGTTCTCATCTAGACATTATATGAAGTCAACCTACCAAGTTACAATGAAATCCCTTCATAAATATGAACTGAAGACTGTGCTAAAGGTTTTCGGGCTTTGGGCTCAGGCAGCCATCATGGTTGAATGATCGCAACCCAAAGGGGACATTCTCATCTGGGTATCATCTGGAGTGATCCTACGAAGTTACAAGGGAATCCCTTCATAAATATGACCTGTAGACTATGTTCAAGATTTTCGGGCTTCGGGCACCTGTAGCCATCACAGTTGACCAATCATGACCAAAAGGGGATGTCATCATCTAGGCATTACATGGAGTCAACCTAACAAGTTACAATGAAATCCTTCCATAAATACGACCTATAGACTATGCTAAAGGTTTTTGGGCTCGGGCAGCCATCAAGGCTGAATGATCGCGACCAAAAGGAGGCGTTCTCATCTAGACATTATTTGGAGTCATCCTACCAAGCTACAATGAAATCCCTTCATAATTATGACCTGTAGACTGTTCTAAAGGTTTTCGGGCTTCGGGCCCCTGTAGCTGTCGCAGTTGCCCAATCGTGTCCAAAAGGGGACGTTCTCATCTAGACATTATATAAAGTCAAACCTACCAAGTTACAATGAAATCTCTTCATAAATATGATCTATGCTAAAGGTTTTCGGGTTTTGGGCTCGGGCAGCCATCATGGTTGAATGATCGCAACGAAAGGACAATCTCATCTGGGCATCATCTGGAGTGATCCTTCGAAGTTACACTGAAATCCCTTTATAAATATGACCTGTAGACTATGCTCAAGGTTTTCGGGCTTCGGGCACCTGTAGCCATCACAGTTGACCAATCACGACCAAAAGGGGATGTCATCATCTAGGCATTATATGGAGTCAACCTAACAGGTTACAATGAAATCCTTCCATAAATATGACCTTTTGCCTATGCTAAAGGTTTTTGGGCTCGGGCACCCATCAAGGCTGAATGATCGCGATCAAAACGGAACGTTCTCATCTAGACATTATTTGGAGTCATCCTACCAAGTTACAATGAAATTCCTTCATAAATATGACCTGTAGACTGTGATAAAGGTTTTCAGGCTTCGGGCCCCTGTAGCCGTCACAGTTACCCAATCAGGACCAAAAGGGGACTTTCTCATCTAGACATTGTATGAAGTCATCCCACCAAGTTACAATCAAATTCCCCAATAAATATGACCTGTAGACTGTGCTAAAGGTTTTCCGATTTTGGGCTCGGGCAGTCGTCACGGTTGGCAGATCACGCCCAAATGGGGAAATTCTCATCTAGACATCATAAGGAGTCATCCGACCAAGTTACAATGAAAACCCTCCATACTAAACATGACCTGCCGTCTGTGTTAAAAGTTTTTGGGTTTCGGGCTTGGGTAGCCATCACGGTTGATAGATCATACCCAAAAGGGGACGTTCTCATCTAGGCATTATATAGAGGCATCCTACCAAGTTACAATGAAATCCCTTCATACCGGTTGCCCGATCGCGACCAAAAGGAGACGTTCTCATCTAGACATAACCCCAAACCTGCATATGAAATTTCGTGACGATCAGACAAGAACTGCGGGGTGTAGCCCGTGCTAAAAGAAAATGTGAACAGACTCACAGACTCACAGACTAACAGACTCACAGACTAACAGACTCACAGACTCACAGGCTAACAGACTTCCGCACGCGTGATGGCAATAGCTTATCTTGACTATGTCAAGTTAAGCTAAAACGGCTACTATCTGGGAGTCATAAAGGCTAAAATGTAGGGCTGGGAAGAACCTTCTACCGTACTAGAGTAAACTTCAGAATAATCGAATTGTACGGAAACAGCATAAAACTAACAGGGTGGAAGACTGAAAGGCTTTAGACAACCAACAAGTGTCTCCAGGTTAAACGTCCCAAAAGGGTACACAAAATCCATACTATGCTACCATAATACACCAAGTAGAATCAACAACACCGCATGGCCTAGCATTATGTACTATCCATAGCAACTACAGGGGAGTAAAAAACCTAACATGAGTAGCTATACCACCAAGAACTAATTGTAGACTGATAGGGACACACACAGTCCACCCTATACTACCGGACTAGACAACCAAGCTTATCCCACATAACCACATGACAAGATACTAAATTTAATTACAAATTAATAACTTGTAAGTACTAAGTTCTAACATTCGACTAACATATACACACACAGTTCATCTTGTACTACCGCAATAGACAAACAATCGTACCCCCAGATAACCGTATAACAGTATACTACATTGTAATTATAAGTTATTAAATTGTAACATGAAATTACAAGTTTGGTAAACTGAAATTGCAAGAATACAACTTGTTATTACAGGATAGTAAATTGTAATTACCAGTTAGTATCTTGTGTTTATAAGTTAGTATCTTGTGTTTATTAGTTAGTATCTTGTGTTTATAAGTTAAAGTTAGTATCTTGTAATTACAAGATAATAAGCGAAGATCAGTGGCGGCTATAAAAAGAGCTTATATATGGCTCCTGATTGAAACGAGCGCCGCGATCTGGTTCCACTATAAAGTCTGTTAGGGATGCAACAGTAGCGTAGCTACTGGAGGCTCGCTCCACCTAACATTTTCGTTGCTCCTCAAAACATTGGCCCAATGCAAGTTTCACACAAAACAGCGCTCCAAAATGGTCTCCCTTAGAGCATTAAATTTTGCAACTTTTTCTCGAGGGTGTGGGAAGGCTGTTCCTAACTAGGAACATACGGGAGATGCCCTATCCTCAGAAATCCGGTCGTTGCCCTTTGCTCCCTCTTCCCGGAGGGTGTCCTAGTTAGGACGCTCCACACAGCGGCCTTTGGCAAATCATCTTTGCCCTCCCCCACCCCCCAGCAAAAAAAAAGAAACCCAAAAAACAAAGAAAACATGGATAGGGCACCCCCATTTATATATTATTATATATTTGCAAGGCCATTTTGTTTATCAATAGTGGTCGCCCGATGTCATCCGTTTTTCAAAAAAAGATAAATACTTAATTTGACATTGATTTACAGAGATATTTTTATGAGTCAAGATGAGGGTTAGTGTTTATTCGTAGGTTATTTGAAGATTCAAATTCTAAGAAATGCTCCCAGATGAGTGAGCTATCCATATTTTTCTTCAGTATGACTACTATGACTTAATGTGCAGTTGCTATAAAAGTCCTATAAATCTTTCGACATTTCCGTGACTTGACATTATTCATGAAGTTCACCCTCATACAAATCGACAATAATGAAGCGAAGAGCTGAGACCATATTCTGGTAAAAGGAACATAAATAATTTCCAGTTGTAACAATTTTAACCTGGTGATGCATCTTCACTTCCCAGATGTTTCTCACGTTTTTCCGAGCGAGTCGCAATTTACTCCCGAATGCCAATGTTTACATAAAGTCGGTTATTCGAGCTCGTTCGAACGAGGGGTCATAACCAATGTTTTTGAGACAAATGAAAAAAATGAGTTATTCAAGAATTTCTTTTGCAAGTGCCGTCTGCTTTTCATGTTAGGTAAAGGGTTAAATAAGAAGTTGAGAAGCACATGCATCACGACTTCCACTATATATACTGAGTCAAAAAAGAAAATATAATAAACTTTGAGGAACAATTATTTTAGTATTATCGACTTTAATCCCAAACAAATTATTGTAAATTCATATTTCGAGTCGATCTGTATGAATTGGATAATTTCATGTTCTTACTGTTGCCAGCGTAACGTCAGGATGTCGCAGTTCAGACATGGGATGAAATAAAAAGTTCACACATGCAGTCAATAGCGTGTATGTCCACCGTTTGCCTCTTGGATGGCAAGTCATCGACGGCTCATGGACCTGATAAGTCTCTGGATCTCACCCTGTGGTATTGCGTTCCACTCCTGCCTTAGAACATTACGTAAATCGCCAAACGTCTGAAGATCATGAAGTCGTACCCGACGGTCCAACTGATCCCAAAGATGCTCGATTGGCGACAAATCTGGCGAAAGTGGGGCCCAGGGAAGAAGTGCGATGCTCTGCTCTTCAAGACGCGCCACGTGACATCGAGCATTGTCTTGCTGGAATAACTGCAATCCGACGTTAGCGTTGAACAACGGGACAACAACAGCGTTAAGAATTTCGTCCCTATATCGCTGTCTATTCAGATTACCATCGATGAAGATAAACTGCGTTCGATCGTGCAAGGAAATTCCTGCCCAAACCATTACACTGCCCCCGCCGAAACGGTCGCATTCCCGCACGCAAGCATCAGAAAACCGTTCTCCTCGTCGGCGATACACTCTTGCCTTACCATCAGCGCGCCGTAGACAAAATCGTGATTCATCATTAAAAAGAACTGTGCTCCAACGCAGCTGAGTCCAGCGAGCATGCTGACGTACCCATTCCATTCTGACGGTACGATGACGTTGAGTAAGGATCGGTCCGTGGTATGGACGCCTACTTCGGATGCCATGTCCAGCGCACTGATTCTATTGTTAGTTCTACCAGGAGTAATTGCTGCTGTCCTCGTCGCCGGAAGGCGATCTCGCAAGTGAGACGTCCTGATGTGTCGGCCTTGCACAGGGGTCGTTACTTTTGGTCGACCTGAACGCGGTCGGTCGGCAGTAGATCCAGTGGTTCTATACCTTCCAATGAGACGGTAAATAGTGGCCACAGCGACTCCGAACTCAGCAGCGAGCACATCTGGAGGTAATCCAGCCTCATGCATACCAATGACACGCAACCTCTGATTTTCGGTTAACCTTGGCATTTTTTAAAATGTCGGAAGACAAAAACTAGCGTGTTTTCTCAATAACACAGGCTCTCTAGCACAACATAACACAAAGAAAATCGTCGGTCACCCATTCAATTTGACATTCTCGGGTAGCAAGTACTATTTTGAAATCCGTAGCAAAATTGTATACGGTTGGGTGGACAACAACAACATGTCATTAAACTCTTTGCACGACTTTTTGTCCACAAACATGCAACATTAGAACTATTATATTTCATCCTTTATGCTATTTTTCACATTTGTTTCTATTACACTTTCTTTTTTGACTCAGCATATTTATCCACAAACAAATGTTTTGAACTATAATCCCAAGTAACCAATAAAAAAAATATTCCAACTACGTCATCAAGGCGTGCCTTGATGATGTAGTTGGAATATTTTATCAGTCGGGGCTTGACGCCCCTGCATAACAGTACAGATTTCCACTTTTCAAAAAACGATGGAAGATATTAGGTATAAAAAGGAAAGAACCACTTCAACAACCATACCATCAACTTACTGTTATTACTGTTATTTATGACCTTATTACTGTTGTCAGCATTGTTTCAAATTTATCTTTTATCAACACATATTGTGAATGGAGGGGGGGGGGGGGGGGGGTGGTTGTTGATAATCCCTACAAACTCGGATATTACACGTCCAATATAAAATCATTTGGACCTGTGGTCTCTGAAGTAATTTTTAAAATAATTCCCTCATTACCATTACCCGGAGTGTTAAAGTGTAGCCCCAGCCACCCCTAAATGTGACATCATGGGATTGAACAAATTTATATATACAGCCATTAAAGTGATGTTAAATGTTAACCCTTTACCTAACATGAAAAGCAGATGACACATCCAAACAAAATTCTTGAAATAACTCGTTTTTTCATTTTTTGTCTCAAAAACATAGGTTATGACCCCTATTTGGAACGAGCTCGTTCCAAAGAGGGGTCATAACCTATGTTTTTGAGACAAAAAATAAAAAATAATGAAAATTGAATGCTGATTTTTGTTAATAGCGCTGATCCGTTTTGGCCGTTACGTTGGGTGATGGGTTAACACAGGCGTTTGCTTCATAATTTGTTGACTCTGCGATACTAGGGAGTGGGGGTAAAAAAATAGTCGGAAAAACTTCCTAAAAAGGAGAGAAAGAATGGACAAAGAGGTGGGTGGGTCAGCATTCCAGCTCGTTCCAATGAGGGGTCATAACCTATGTTTTTGAGACAAAAAATGAAATAAATAATGAAAATTAATTGGTGGGGAATTTTTGTGAATAGCGCTGGCCGTTACTTTGGGTAAAGGGTTAAACGTTAATGCAATTGTGCCGATGGCGAAGAGGATTTTCCAACTTTGTCCCAATTTTGTAAGCTTGAGGAGAGCTAATCCCTCCCTAGGCCATGCAAGGGGGGATTTTTAGCCCTCCTGCATTTTTTAGAATGCCAAGCCTGCATACATGTAGGTATCCTCTGACACCGCAATAAGTCGAAGAGTTCCAAGAGCATTTATTCTTAGAAGTAATTCTCTCATTGCTCTTGCATCTCATTTGAAGTGTCGAGGTATTAGGGCCATTTACCACCAAGCCTAGCTGGTCCGGATCTCATGCTAAATCGGTCGCTATGTGTGCTAGAGGTTGACGGTTCGAGCCTCGGCTCCCGCATTCCTTTCTCGATCTGTTGCATTGGTGCCGTGACCAGCCCTCAGCAGTTGGTGGCATTGTGGACGCTGTGGTGAAGTATGGTGGATGTTTCGACCGCTCTGAGGTGGAAGCTGGGTGAGACTCACCGTGGGTGAATCTCAAAGAACATGAGAGTAGTGCAGCGGTCGAGGTATAAGGGCCATTTACCAACTGAGCCTGGTTGGTCCGGATCTCTTAGTCTCGTGGTAAATAGGTCGCGTTGTGTGCTAAAGGTCGACGGTTCGAACATCGGCTCCCGAAATTCTCTCTCGATCTGTTACAGAAGAAATCACGAAAAGTCGCAAAAGTATTTACTACCAGAAGCGAGTGCTCTCATTGCACTTTAACTCATTTGAAGAAAACATCATCGACGTTTCAAAAACCACTCTACTATCTTACAACTGACTGGACGTCGGTACCCCTTTTTCAGAGATGGGACGAAGAGTCATACGAACATTTACCCCAAGATGCAATTGCTATCTTTGCTCTCAATCGACTAGTTGGAAACCACACGCACCAGCAAAGGGAAATAACTGCTTGTTAACTAAGAGCGTGCGGGGCTTAGATGAATGGGGTGATCTGATTGGTAGGGTAGGAGAGATAGCTAGGACTAGATAGGCTGTTAAGGTGAGGATTGTCAGAATGGGGCCGGAAAAGGGGGATTCAGAAAGAATCCGAACTAGATACAGTGTTGTTGGATTGATTTGGGCAATTAAATCCACTCCATTAAACCGAACGCATATTTATGGGGTGTCACTGTCCGATATAAGGATTGGTGATTTTAGGTAACTGTTAGGTAGAATTGGGCAATTAGATATACTCTTCTTGAATCGAACATAACCTCAGGGCATACCCCCCCCCCCCCCCCCCTCTCCTCATACTTCAGGACTTTCAGTTACACAGCAACCATGTGCTACCAAAGAAAGCAAGATACGGCTT
The DNA here is from genome assembly GCA_031216915.1 of Pictodentalium vernedei. Lineage (NCBI taxonomy): Eukaryota > Metazoa > Mollusca > Scaphopoda > Dentaliida > Dentaliidae > Pictodentalium > Pictodentalium vernedei. The sequence goes on along the minus strand of CM062288.1, from coordinate 185,278,630 downwards.
CCAGTAAACAAAATAGGCAATGGAAACACGTGGCACCATAATAAAGCACGCACTGGACCACGTGTCACCATGATGATGACGTCACACATGACCGCACACGCGGGCAACCGTGACAAACCCCTCAAGACATTACAGGATCACGAGACTAAGGCATCCCTCTCCTACAACATTCGTCAAACATTGAATTAGACCAGTGGTCTGTAACAAGTATATAGACAATAGTTCACTGCTTGGAGTAACGTGCGTGTTTATTATCGAGTGGGATGCGGAAGGTTATTTTCACGAGGACTATTCTTCCTCCAGGACCGCTATTTTGGTCGACTCGGCGTGTAACGACAATCCGTGCAATTATTATTATATTATATCGAACAAACAAAGTAAGAATCTTGCTACCCATTCCAGGATTCCAATCCCAAGTACACTGTCTTTTGTCAAGGACATGACCAAGGTATACTGTACTCAGAAATAATGAAAATGAATTTCGGAAATAATCTCCTAAAAGGGCAAGTTGTGTTCAGTCTGTCGGCCCGACTCGGCCGTTCTAGAATATTCCACGGCTACTTTTAAACAAGAGGCCCCAGGGGGCCTGAGGACGCTCACCTGACATGGTAGCCTAAATATCAACCCAGGGAATTGATTTCAACAAGTTGCATCTGCTCCTCCTAAGAAAAGCTTATACCAAATATCCAAAGATTCTGACCAGTGGATCTAAAAAAAGGATTTTTGAAGAATATCCCTCATATTGAACTAAGTAATAATTCGGGCTCCCACAGGGAGCCCAAATATGAACCCAGGGAATTGGCTTGAACAAACTTGAATCTTTTCTCCAGTGGGATGCTGTATACCAAATATCAAAAGATTCTGACTGGTGGATGTTTTAAGAATATTCCTCATATTAAACTAAGTTAGAATTCGGGCTCCCACGGGGAGCCCAAATATCAACCCAGGGACTTGAATCTTACCCCCCTATGGATGCTGCATACCAAATATCAAAAGCATTCTTACTGCTGGATCTGAAGAAGAAGATTTTTAAAGAAAATTTCTCATTTTGAACCCACAGTGAGCCCAAATATGAACCCAGGGACTTGGCTTGAACAAACTTGAATCTCAACCCCCTAAGGATGCTGCATGCCAAATATCAAAACATTCCGACTGCTGAATCTGAAGAAGAAGATTTTTAAAGAAAAATTCCTCACAGTGAACTAAGTTATAATTCGGGCACAAGGAGCCCAAATATGAACCCAGGGACTTGGCTTTAACAAACTTGAATCTCAACCCCATAAGGATGCTGCACACCAAATATCAAAACATTCCGACTGCTGGATCTGAAGAAGAAGATTTTTTAAGAAAATTCCTCATTTTGAACTAAGTTACAATTCGAGCTCCCACAGTGAGCCAAAATATGGACCTAGGGACATGGCTTGAACAAACTTGAATATCACCCCCTAAGGATGCTGCATACCAAATATCAAAATATTCCGACTGCTGGATCTGAAGAAGAAGATTTTTAAAGAAAATTCCTTATTTTGAACTAAGTTATAATTTGGGCTCCCACAGTGAGCCCAAATATGAACCCAGGGACTTGGCTTGAACAAACTTGAATCTCCCCCCCCCCTGCATACCAAATATCAAAAGATTCTGTTTGGTAGATCTGAAGAAGAAGCTTTTTAAAGAATATTCCTCATACTGCACTAATTTAAACATTTGGGCTCCCATAGAGAGCCCAAATATGCACCCAGGGAATTGATTTCAATAAACGTGTGAAACAATCTTCCAAAGATGTTATATGTGAAATTTGAAAGCTTTTGGAGCAGTGGTTTGGGAGAAAAGTAGTCTTAAATGTTTTTCCCATTACCCACAGTGTTAAAAAATGCTGACTCAGCACTTTTTCAAAGTCCCCAAAAAGTACCCCATGATAAAACCGATAGCAATTATCTTTTTACCATTCCATTCTGTTGGTCCTAAGGAAGCTTCACGCCAAATAAGAATTCTCAGTGCCGTGTTGTTTTGGAGATATGAGCGTTTTAATTGTTTTCTATTTTTAGCTCCTGCGGTTCCCATGGGGCGACGGAATAAAAATGGGCATAAATTAAGTACTTATGACCCAATACGCCCTCATATCAAATTTGGTTCAAATCTGCCTCTCGGTTTGGAAAATAGAAATTTTGGGCGGGGCGAAAATTCTTGGCCCTCCCATAACGAAGGCAAATATAGCTCCTCGAACTTCTCTTGAACAATCTGAGTCTACACTTCAAAAGGAAGCCGCACACCAAATATCAAGTCTCTGCTTCTGCTGGTTCATGAGAAGAAATTTTTTTAAGATTTAAGCACACTTTTTGGGCGTGGCCCTACCGAGGGTCGTGGCAACTTGATTTGAACAAAATCAAATTGCGATGCCATAACAAACTATTATCTCAAATATCAATTAAATTGGTTCAGCAGTTTGGGAGGAGAAGACGCAAACACCACTATAGCTCTCCTGACTGAAGTCAGGTGAGCAAAAAGTGCATGTTCAGAGAGTGAAAATTGCGCACCGTTATTTTTCAAAACCCCGATAGCTAAAATTATCGGAAATAGTATAATACTTCCCAGAGGAAGGGAAAGTCACTTGAGATATAATACAGAGTAATAGTAATGTTGTTAGACCTGTCCTGGCAAAATATTATAAAAAAATATATATAAATTAACCTACCTTATGGGTGTAAGAATACAGCATTACAAGTATTTTTATTTAACCATAAAATATATACTACTCAAAGTTTGCTAAGCACCAAACATCATTGTGAAATTTGCTTGTGACATATTTGCGATATTTTTGGTGGATATGATTGAGGGATGTATTGCAATGGACCCCAGTGTTTACATTAGCTCTCTTGACCTGTCTTGACAGGCAGACTTTTCGTGACAGTCATGGAAAGCATGTACCCCTTGATTTTCATGATGTTTTCGTGTACTGTGTGCATGTACATGACATGTGTAGGGTATTCAATCTTCATTTCAACACAAACTCCTGTGATTTAATGATTGAATATGGCAAATGCAAATGTAGGAAAACATTTGTCTGAAACAGAAATGTGACGGGCTGTAGGGATGGTGGAGCAAGGGGCTACCCATCGTCAGGTTGGTGAAGCCCTTGGTGTGCACCATACTGTGATCACCAGAGCCTGGGCTAGATTTCATCAGTATGGCATACCAGTAAGACGGCATGGTGGTGGCAGAGACAGGGAAACATCTGCAGATGAAAACCTGATTTTGATCATTCAGGCCAGCAGGAACCGCTTTGCCACAGCAACCCAGCTTCGCAGTGACCTTCAGAATGCATCCGGGGTAAATGTTTCGACGCAGACTACCCGGGCAAGGTTGCACGAAGGTGATCTCCGATCAAGAAGACCATGCATTCGCATTCCGCTGTCCCAGAACCACCGCCAGGCACGATATGAATGGACCATGGACCACGTTGGATGGACCAGAGAAGATTGGCGACCTGTCCTTTTTACAGATGAGACAAGGTACTGCCTAAACCACACAGATAGGTGTTCTAGGGTATGGAGAATACCAGGAGAGCGATTCCATGCAGCCAACATTGCTGAGCATGACCGCTATGGTGGAGGGTCAATCATGGTCTATGGCGGCATCAGCAGGGCTGGACGTACAGAGCTCTATGTCCTTGAACGTGGTACACGTGACTGATTCGACAATTGTCGAATCTTAGCCACCTGAATTAAATGGAATCTCGAAGCACCAGTAATAACGGAATAAATAACAAAATTTTAATCCTTTACCCAACATGAAAAGCAGACGACACTGTCAAAAATAATTTTTGAATAACTGATCTTTTTCATTTTTTTGTCTCAAAAACATAGGTTATGACCCCTCATTGGTACGAGCTCGACGGGCTCGTTCCAATGAGGGATCATAGCCTATGTTTTTGAGACAAATGAAAGTGTCAATGACACTGTAGCTCAACTTGTTAAGACATGTATATGTATAGTATGTGACACAGCAATGACAGCAATGACAAACATCTAGGTAATGACCTGATAACAAAGGTACATATAAAGTATTGTAACGGTCTGTACATAAATACTGACCGTAGCCTGTAACAAATGTATAGGTAAAGTAGAGTAAAGGTGGGTGACAGTCAGATGCTAAACTAAAAAAGAAATCTTTGAGTCCCAGAGTGGGTCTGACTGAACCCCAAAATATTTGTTCTCATAGCACAGTGATAACAAAGGCACCCCAAAACACACTCGTTCCTGTCCCAAGGTGAAAACAAAGGGACCCAAGAAGTTTCGTGAAGATCAGTTCATAAATACGAGCTGTATAGAAGTTGTGACAAAAAACTGATTGGACCTAATTTCGGTACAGAATGGCCACTGGCAGCCATCTTGAATTTTGGACCGCACCCAGAAACTCTCGTTCTCGTCCCAAGGTGATAACAAAGGTACCCAAGAAGGTTTGTGAAGATCGCTTCATAAATACAGCCTCTAGCCTGAACCGTATTGACATGTGTACTTACTGTGAGTAAGAAGCACTGAAAAAATCAAAGTTCCTCTAATTTGCATAATTTCAAATCAGAACTTTCATGCAGAAGTTCTGTACAAAAGACTGATTGCACTAATTTTGGTACAAAATGGATGCTGGTGGCCATCTTGAATTTCGGACCACACCCAAAAATATTCGTTCTCATCCCACGGTGATAACAAAAGTACCCAAGAAGTTTCGTAAAGATCGATTCAAAAATACGGCCTCTAGCCTGAGCCGTATAGAAGTTGTGTACAAAAAACTGATTATACCTAATTTCGATACAAAATGGCCACTGGCAGCCATCTTGAACTTTAGACCGCACCCAGAAACACTCGTTCTCGTCCAAAGGTGATAACAAAGGTACCCAAGAAGTTTCGTGAAGATCGGTTCATAAATACAGACTCTAGCCCGAGCCGTATTGACATGTGTACTTACTGTGAGTAAGAAGCACTGAAAAAATCAAAGTTCCTCTAATTTGCATAATTTCTGCACGAGAAAAAAACCCGTATTATATGTGATGTATCCCATGGTACGAAACATTCATACAAAAAATTATTCAAATCAGAGCTTTCATGTGGAAGTTCTGCGCAAAAATCTGATTGCCCCTAATTTTGAACAAAATGGCTGCCAGCGGCCATCTTGAATTTCGGACCGGACCCCAAAACACTCGTTCTCGTCCCAAGGTGATAACATAGGTACCCAAGAAGTTTCGTAAAGATCGGTTCATAAATACGGCCTCTAGCCCGAGCCGTATTGGCATTTGCACTTACAGTGCTGAAATTAACACCAAATAAATCAAAGTTAGTCTAATTTGCATAATTTAAGCACGAGAATAAACCCCGTATGATACGTGATGTATCTCATGGTACTAAACATTCATACAAAAAATTATTCAAATCAGAGCTTTCATATGGAAGTTCTGTTCTAAAAACAGATTTCTGCATCGTGGGTACAAAATGGCTGCTGGCAGCCATCTTGAATTTCGGGTCGGACCGCACCCCAAAACACTTGTTCTCGTCCCACGGTCATAACAAATGTACCCAAGAAGTTTCGTAAAGATCGGTTCATAAATACGGCCTCTAGCCCGAGCCGTATCCAATTGTTGACGTACGGACAGACGGACAGACGGACGACGGGCCGTGGCAAAAGCTCAAATTTGGCTTCGCCAAAGTTGAGCTAAAAATGAAAAATAATGAAAATTAATTGCGATTTTTTTAGATACGTGCTGTGCGTTTTTGGTCGTTACAATGGGTAAAGGGTTAATAGCGAGTTTTGTGTTTAACCCTTTACCCAACGTAACGGCCAAAACCGGCCAGTGCTATTCTCAAAAATCGCCAATTAATTTTCACTATTTTTTTCATTTTTTGTCTCAAAAACATAGGTTATGACCCCTCGTTGGAACGAGCTCGTCGAGCTCGTTCCAACGAGGGGTCATAACCTATGTTTTTGAGACAAAAAATGAAAAAAATTAGTTATTCAAGATTTTTTTTTGCAAGTGTCGTCTGCTTTTCACGTTAGGTAAAGGGTTAAATGATAATTTCGAGTACACACGATTATGAATACCACCTGACTGGTGATAGATCGTAGAACCCATTCTAGCCAAAGGTTATCCCTTTGCATACTGCTGGCGGATGTTAGGACACAAAATCTCAAACTACTGAAATAAGTATGATTTGGGCATATTTAACCAAATATCTCGCCTGTAAATGGAATGGACTTTATTACCAATGATTTCTTTAGTTAAATAAAGATGATTCTTTCAGCAGCCATGACTATATTTGATTGAAAATATTTTGAAATAGTCAGCGGATTAAGAGTTAAAAACTATTATTTTAGGTATTCAAGAAAATATGGTCCCTTGAGTGCAACAAGGTGAAAGCATAACCGATGGCGCCTTGTGGCACCCAAGGGACGGAATTATTCTTGTTCCTTCTGTAACTCTCATTTTACGGGTCGATTCACTCGGGTTAACTTCGCATGGGGATGCAAATACTTTGTCTAAGGTATCAGTTACAACAGAAAACTGTTGTCTGTAAGTTAATAAATAGAACATATTTTCGTCTTGACAATGTTATTAATAAGGTCGATTGGCCCGTGTTGAATTAATCACTCTCTCAGACAATAGATTGGCAAACATGATACAAGACGCGGGCTGCGTGAGCGAGAATCATAGAAAGGCGACTTAGCGTCAGGGGAAGATAGATTGATGCCAATTATACATTACTTGAGAGAGGATCAGTAAGAAAAGAAAAACCCGGATACCATTAATTATAATTGTGTGGTAAAGTTGGGACAAGTAATTATTTTATCTTATAAAACAAGACGTACATTGACCCTTCACTCAGTCTTATCGTCTATTTCAGAGAGACAGATGATCTACTTACGTCACGGAAAAAGACTTTACTCAGGTTACAAGCAACAATTTGCGCCATATCTATAGACTATCAAGATGATTTATAGGATGGGCAGGTAGCGGGGGGAAGGGGGGGGGGGGTGGGGAAGTCAGGCGCGCAGCCAGGTATCTTTATTCGGCTAGCATGTTTTATGCCCCTAGATTATCCTTAGGATCGGAATCTTGTGTTGGGGGAGGTAACGAGGTGGTGTACCTCTCGCGTTAGTGTGATCGGGGGAGGGTATTATTCAAAATATTAAATATTTTAAAAAAGCACCAAATGGCGATATTAGGAGACATTTTTGGGCCAGAAAGGACTTCAATTTTCACCCAGCGTGGTATGTGTCAAGGTGGTAGCTCAAATATATAATTTTATCTTCTATAAGTATATATATTTTTGACAATTTTTCGCGCTCGAGCCAAAGGCATAAGAACATATGTCTGTATACGAGCAGTGCCATATTAACCCATGGCCGAGCCCCTAGGCTTTTAGGTACCTCGGTCCCACCCACCCCCCTCCTCCTCCGGTACATCAATCTTTCACCCCATTACAGCTGACAGCCTGACACTGGTACGGTAGGCACTATGCCGCAGTACATAGACTTTATATCCATTTTGCGGGTCTCCTGAAGAATTCTTCTCACAACTTGACATATTATTTTAACAAGAGGTCCCAGGGAGCCTGGGGGTGCTCACCTGACGTGGTAGTCTAAATATCAAACCAGGGACTTGACTTGAATAAGCTGCATACGCCCCTCATAAGAAAAGCATATACCAACTAGATGAAGCGATTGTGCACACACAATACACAGGATTTTCCTTCTATTTTCAGTTCCAGCACTTTTACATCCCCAAATTGAGATAAACGCATAAAAAACAGATTTTTAAAAATTTTTGTTCGGAAATTTTCGAAGTCCCAAACAAAATATTTTCAGAGTAAAATTTTTTTTCTTCTTAAAATTGACCAAAACGCATAAAAAACCAAAAAACTAATTTCCGGATTTTGGTCCAAAATTTCTAAGTCACACCCGGACCCCAAATTTTCAGTGTTAAAAAATATTTTTTTTTTTTGGTCTTAAAATTGACCGAAACGCATAAAAAAACAAAAAACTCATTTCCGGATTTTGGTCCAAAATTTCTAAGTCCGGACCGGGACCCCAAACTTTCAGCCTAAATATGAACCCAGGGACTTGGCTTGAACAAACTTGAATCTCACCCACTTAAGCATGCTGCATACCAAATATCAAAAGATTCTTATTGGTAGATCTGAAGAAGAAGATTTTTAAAGAATATTCCTCATACTGCACTAATTTGAACATTTGCGCTCCCATAGGGAACCCAAATATGGACCGAGGGATTTGATTTCAACAAATATGTAAATCAATGTTCCAAAGATGTTAAATGTAAAATATGAAAGCTTTTGGAGCAGTGGTTTGGAAGCAAATGATTCTTTAATTTTTTCCCATTGCCCACCGTGTTAAAAAATGCTGACTCAGTATTTTTTCAAAAGTCCCGAAAAAGTACCTTATGACAAAACCGATGGCAATTTTTTTTACCATTCCTTTCTGTTGGTCCCAAGGAAGCCTCACACCAAATAAAAATTCTCAGTGCCGTGCAGTTTTGGAGATATGGACGTTTTCGTTTTCTTCTATTTTGGCTCCTGAGGTTCCCACGGGGCTGCAGGAATTTTTTTTTTTTTTTTTTTTGGGGGGGGGGGGGGGGGGGGGGGGGGCATAAATCAAGTATTTATAACCCAATAATACCTCATATTAAATTTGGTTCAAATTGGCCTCTCGGTTCAGAAAATAGAAATTCTGGGCGGGGCAAAAATTCTTGCCCCTCCCAGAACAAAGGCAAATATTGCTCGTCAAACTTCTCTTGAACAAACTTGAGTCTACAAATCAAATGGAAGCTGCATACCAAATATCAAGTCTCTGTTACGGCTGGTTCATGCGAAGAAGATTTTTAAACATTTTGTGCATTTTGGCCCCACCCCCTCCAAAATATGAGCAGAAACCCAATTTGAAGAAAAACCTAAATACCCCTATATAACCGCTACGCTTGTGAATTTTCATTGAACTGCAGCCAGTGGCTTGTGAGAAAATGACCCAAACACCACCTTCACGACGTACGACGGACGACAACCGACGGACAAAAAAGTGATCAGAAAAGCTCACCCTGACTTTCAGTCAGGTGAGCTAATAAGCATTAAAATAATGTACTGTATATGAATATATATAGTATACTTATGCAAGTATATATATGGATGAATACATATGTACATGTATCGCTACGGTGCAAAGTGCCTTTAACCATTCGAGCACCAAGGCGCAGGAAAAAAATGCCTCAGCAGAAAAAAAAAATGGTGGGCCCCCTGTCCCTGTGGGCCCCTAGGCTTGTCACTTAAACAGACCATCAAAATAATTCATGCGCTACTTATTAAGTCTGAAATTTTAAGGCCATTACTGCGCGTTTGCTGAACGCCACAATGAGCTGCCCAATAAAAGATTAAAGGAAGTAAAGACCAGTGGTCTCGTGCGGTCATAATCTATGTAATTATGTTCAGTTAATAGGTAATTGTCATAAACACAGTACATCCCACAGGTTCGGAACACACGCCCATATTACGCATCTGGCCTGTCACTGAATGTTAACATATGCCGAAAATACGAGACTTTCAAAGAAACTCAAAAGACAATTTTAAATTAAGACAGATCCATAGCGGCCGAGTTCAAGAAAAGCAATTAAAATGGGAATTAGTGTCCTTGCAATCGAATAGGAGTCGGAGGTTTTCTCAAAAATTGGATTCCAGTCTCAAGGCGTGTAAGACTGTAGGTCGTAGGTGAGAAGCTGGGGATGTCCCATGCTATAGGTTTGGGGAGGTGCCGCATCGGCGCCAAAGTATAGGTACGTTGCAATTTAAGGGGAGTCACAGAGCTCATTTTTTGAGTAGAAACAGTCGTGGACCAAAAATATATATATGAGTATTGGATCATAACAGAATGGACGATCTCCGGGAGCTCACAAATATTGGCATTCAAGTAGACGGAATTACCTGTTATAGAAGGCACACCGTGGGCAGACAGAGTAGGCTTTGCATGTATGAAACAGTTAACCCTTGAGTAGCGGCTGTTAGAGTGAAGGCGTCCAGTAAGGCGATTATGCGTTAGTGGTCGTGCGACGGCAGTGGTAGAGTGACATTCAGTTACATGTTAGAGTAAAGGCGCCCAGTAAAGTGAAAATACGTTAGTGGCCGTGGGACAGCAGTGATAAAGTGACATTCCATTACATGTTAGAGCAGAGGCGTCCTGTAAAATGACATTACGTCAATGGCCGTGCGACGGGGGTGACATTCTGAAAATTGTTCGTGAAAAGGCGACTAGAGTCAAGAGCCACTACATTGAGCCGAGAAGATCAAACACCAACGACAAGGAAGAAGCAACCGGCGACAAGGAAGAAGCAACCAGCGACAAGGAAAAAGCAACCAGCGACAACAGAGAACGCGAGCCCGCAAAGTGACTCAAAAACTGTGTGGGTGGGGTGTGATTGACGTTTGTTTCTTTTTATTCGTTGGACTTCATGTTAGTCACAAGTTACTATACTTTCCTATGTGTATTAAAGTTATTATTTTCAGTGAACCACTGTTGATTACGCTTTTTGATGAAAAGTCACTGACCCCTTCAGGATAAGAACCACTCCAACAAAAACGAAACGGGCGGGTTCGATACGGTGCGACATACATTCAGGCACGGATTCAGGCGACACTCCTTGAGTCTAGGCTGAAGGCGCGGCGTGAATCTACTTCTCCCAGCAGCCACCACACCCGTTTTCCGACAGTATGCCTTCTATTGGTTGAAGTCTCATGCGAATTGCAGAATTCAAGATTTGTTTTTGGGCAGCGTGTGGGGAGGGGTGGATGGGGCGTGGTATTTGGGGGAAGCCATAGAACCCCATGCCTCATCATGACTACGCCACTGGGCACAGTGGCTCGACACAAACTGAAAAATCGGGAAAATAATGTTTGATAACTGTTTTTGTTATTGAACCTGTTCGTCCCCATCAACAGATATATAAATATAACGAGGTATTCAACTCGCATTTTTTTCCCGCGGGAACCCCGGGAAGTGAAGCAGTGCCTGTTCACTGTGATAAACAGGTTCTGTGTTACTGGTAAAATAGGACCCAGTCACCAATGCTTGGGAGGTGCAAACCCTCTCTAAAATGGGTAACATGGCTTATTAACATTTCCCCCTGGTCTTGTGTTGATACTCATGTTGTGGTCATGATTAGCCATTGAGCAAAAATATGTGGCCGTAAACACCAATAAATAAATAAATAAATAAATAAATAAATAAATAAATAAATAAATAAATAAATAAATACTCGCATTTTTAAACCAAAACAGCTGACGTCACTTTTTTTTCATCTCAAATTGGAACCACTTCAACGTATTCCCCTATACCTGGAGTCAACGGAAAGAGGAGACATTGATGTATCATTTGACCTTTGGATGTTTTTGATTTATTCATACTTACTGAGATTTCCAAGTGTGGGTGAGGGGGGGGGGGGGCAACAATTTAATGACACATGTGATGGGGTGTGTGAGTGGTCGAAGCGGCCAAAAAGCGATTTTTCCAAAGTTCCAAAATATTTTCCCCACTCATTTTCAAAAGTCATTTTAGTCTGTTTTGGTACATAAAAAACAGGAAAGAGTGTAATTTGACATTCAGACAACCTTCATACAGTCAGTTAATGGCTTTATGTTTAAAACCAGTCATTTCTACTCAATTCAGAGATAAAATTAACCATTAACTCCAATAACTGATATGCAAACACTGTTTTATGTCAAATGGACTAATCTTCCGTGACCACCTGCAACAGAAGATACGAGACCGACAGAAGAAAACTTCTATCTTCTGTAACAGTAGGGTGAAGGCCATTAGCTCATTTCAAAAAGGGAAAAACCCAAATATGAAGAACCATTCTCATAAAAATAAAATTTATTCAAATTGTATCACTCTGATCAGTCATAATATTTATCAGAAGATATCCCACTATATTTTTATAAATTGCAAATGGTAACCCAGTTCAAGTAAATATGCTTTAAGATGGTCATTCGTTACTGTTTGTGAATATTCATGCTGATATTGATGGACGTGACAACCGTTACTTAATCCCAGTTACTTATTCGACATTCATTGTCAACCGATAAAATCGGTTGATAACGAATTCGAATAAGGAAATGGGAATAAGTACTGTTTGTGAATATCGAATAAAGAACCGAGAACAAGTACCGGTTGTCACGTCCGCTAATATTGATATATTCAAACCAGCGGCGGTGTAGCAGGGGATGGGGAATGAAGGTGCTCCATCTACCCTTTTAATCCAGCAGTCAAGTAAAAGGTGCCTGAATGTGAGACGCTCAGAAATATGTGACATCTTGAATATAAAAGCAACACCGAGATCATCAATCATTTTGTTGTCTTTTTTGCTGATGACAAAATCCACTGGAGACAAACATACACAGTTTGAGACCATTTATCTAATCAATCTTAGGTGCATGGAAATGCATTAACCCTTTTACCTAACACGAAATGCAGACGACACTTGCAAACAAAATTTTTGAATAACTATTTTTTTTCATTTTTGTCTAAAAAAACATAGGTTATGACCCCTTATTGGAACGAGCTCGACGAGCTCGTTCCAAAGAGGGTTCATAACTTATGTTTTTGAGACCAAAAAATTAAAATTAATTGGCGATTTTTGAGAATAGCGCTGGCCGGTTTTTGTCGTTATGTTGGGTAAAGGGTTAACACAGGAGTTTACTTCATAATTTGTTGACTCTGTGATACTGGGGAGTGGGGGTAAAAAATAGTCGGACAAAAACTTACTAAAAAGGAGAGAAAAATTGGACAAAGAGGTGGGTGGGTCCCAAAAGTGGTCAAATTCAAAAAAGTATCACACGTGCCTGAAGATTGTTTCAGCCCCTCCTCGCCTAAAATTTCTGGGGAAACACGAAGAAGCTTTTATTTGGACAAACAGTGATCACGACCGAGCTATCTTAATTTTTCAGTTTTACGATCAGACCAAGAGATTTCCTGTTATAAATAAAGCAGAGTCCAACATTCATATTATTGATTTTTAAATGTGAATCGACGTGAATTCATACCAGATGACCACAGGTCTCGTTTTTACATTTTCTCGATGTCAATCTCAAAAGCACTAAGAGAGCCATTTCCGTGCTCAAAAACACCCCCGACGTCGCACTAGCTAGTATTCGTGTCATGAAAAGTTGCTATTCGAAACATATCTTTTAATTGCTAATTAATGAAATTATACCTCTTATGGACACATATTTTTCAAAGCATGTTCAGGTTAGTGAAGTAACCCGAGAGAAGTATCTCATAACACGTGAGTCAAACAAAAATAATTCTGCTGAAATTAGGAATGCGAAGCATCGACATGTGATGGCGGTGCTACTTGCTTTGTAATGGCAGTTTTTTTTTTTTGTTTATTTCTGTTTTTGTAAAAAACTTGGTTTCTACATAAGCTCATCCTCCTCCAAAATGTCTTTTTTAGAGGGCAACAAAACAAATTTAACTTGTACAAGTTCTAAAAGATGAGACCAGTCATAATACAATACCGGGAATGACGAATACAAAGGTTTATATGGTAAGCAAAAAGTACTTAGCTGCCTAAGATGACCGATTTAGGAGGGGGCCCCGATTTGTCCACCCTGTCATTACCATCCAGTTCCGACTGAGGAAATATTCCAACCACATCATCAATACATGACATCAGTGGGGGAAAAGTTAAAATACTCACGAACTTTGTGGAGAAATACGTGCTTGTCTGGAGTTAGTATGTTGGGGACCCTAAATATTTCAACTACATCATCAATACATGACATCAATAGGGAAAAAGTTAAAATACTCACGAAATTTGTGGAGAAATACATGCTTGTGTGAAGTTAGTATGTTAGGGAGCCTAGACGTTGCTCGCCGTTGCTCACTGGTTCTCTCAGGTACCCCGGCTTTCCCCACCAGTAAAACTGCCCGACACGAGGTGACCCTGGCTGTCGAAAGTGTCGTTTGAACCCCAATAAATAAATCTTATTATTCCGTCTATGTACATACAGTATGTCACGTTGCAAAATTTACCTCAAATAGCGCAATAAAGGGAATGGACAGGAAGCAGCACTGCTTGTTTGAAACCCTATCCCTTTCTGGAACACGAACACCCATCGAGACTGCATATTGAAGTGAGGGGTACAACATGGCGACAGTCACAATTCTCTGCATGAGAATGGAGAAAAGGACTGAAAGATTTAAAAACAAGAAAGAAGAATAAAAAAAACCCCAACAAACAAGCGCATAGTTTTCCCAACTTCTTATTTAACCCTTTACCTGACATGACAAGCAGACGACACTTGCAAACAAAATTCTTGAATAACCATTTTTTTTTTCATTTTTTGTCTGAAAAACAAAGGTTATGACCCCTCATTGGAACGACCTCGTCGAGCTCGTTCCAACGAGGGGTCATAACCTATGTTCTTGAGACAAAAAATGAAAAAAATAATAAAAATTAATTTGCGATTTTTGAGAATAGCGATGGGCGGTTTTGCCGTTACGTTGGGTAAGGTGTTAATTAGCACGGACCTGACTCAAAATTGGTCATGCTGGTAACCCAACATCCTCAATCAGCCACAGACCTCCATTTGAATGAGACCTACTGCGTTTGTGACATAAGTCAAAAAAAAAAAAAAAAAATCTAGTCCCGTAAGAAAGTACGGTACGGCCGTCGTGGACTGGTCACTTTCCACGGGTGAGCAATATTTCCACGGACGCAATAATATTAGATTCCAAACACTAATTACAGGAATAATCATTAAAAATGTAATAAATGAAACACAGGGTACAACTCGGTGCTTCATTAATTAAAATTTTGTTGCTGATGATTTTTACTACCCGGTAAACGCATGCGTTGATATCACTGCCTACGCGTGGATTACAACCAGTCCACGGCGAAAGTACTGTACATGATTGCCAGGAAGACCTAATCGATATCTAAGACTCCAACCCAGATGAAAATGTCCCGACTGGAAAATTATTGGGGGGGGGGTGGGTGGAGGGAGTCACACCCCATAGTTACGCCACTGTAAGCTGCGGATGGACATGCACCTACGATACATAATATAACAAGTCGGTATCCACAAATATCTACACACAATCACAGCTTACATCTTGTATTTGGTCTTGCAGTAGAGAAAACTAATAAATCCCCAAAATATCAAAGCCGCCTGGCCAATTTTAAGGCCCTCTTTGCGTTTGAGATTCGGAACAAATGGTCAACCTCATCCACTTTCTGAGAGGGAACATGATTAAACCTGTAGCTGGTCCCCTTGTCATGGTCGATCAAGTACACTTTTTCATAACTCCATTTAAGTAATTGGTCGCACCTTTTCAATGAAAACAGATTTTGAACTAATACAACAAGAGGTTGTTGCATTGAACCAGTTTATGAAACGGTAAAGTTATTTCAAACCGTTCATACAATTCGCTGAAAAGAATGTTACTCACCATGTAATTATGTTATTAAGTTAATTGTTGTTATTAAATTCACAACCACACTCTTGCTCGCTAAATGCATCACTGTTGACGAATGTTGTGGAGAGCCTACAGATGAAACCATTGGGTTGCAGCAGAGGGCATTCCCGTGGAAGTAGACAGCGAATTAACGGAATGCTGAACCTGCTCCGAAAGTAGAACTGAGACCATTATACTCCCCTTTAACTCTCAGAACCCTGGTGGTCAGTTTTCAGTTGCAAAGTTTTTCCCAAATCCACTTTTTATTGGAGTTTAACGACACTTTCGACAGCCAAGGTCACCTCGTGTCGGACAGTTTTACGGGTGGGGGAAGCCGGAGTACCCGGAGAGAACCACCCATCAGCGACGAGTAACTGTCAGACTCCCCAACGTACTAACTCCGCACAAGCAGGGTTAGTATTGGTTGAAGACAAGTGCACAATCGGTGTGCAGTACGTCTTAGCACACAGCGCCACCGTGACCCACGCGGGCATTCGGGATTAAGTGCCAAGGACACAAAGCAGTTACCCCTGGTGGGGATCCAAAATCCACCTGAGAGTTTAACGAAATATATTTTCTTTGATAGGGCTCATTGAGCTCTATCAAAGAAGATATGTTTGGTTAAATACTTGGTCCTATCTTTGTAAAATGAACTTATCATTTTTTATCATACAAATATACCCCCAGTTCTTCCACTGGCTACTATTTGTTCCAAGAAATGGCAACTTTCTTAGCATGAATAGTAGCCAATTGAAGGACAGGGATATTTTTTGTGCATGGTAATGGCTCTCTTGGTATGATACCTCACATATTGACTGCGAGAAAATATACGAACGAGTAGTCACCAAGTGCGAATTAAATTTAAAAACCATTTTAAAAATCAATATTACGAAAAGATATAGTTAAGGGCCTATATAAGTAATGAAATTTTGTTTATTTTGAAAATTCTCACCTCTGATATTCCTTCAATTCAAATTAAATATACACAAAATGTACATCAAAATGAAGGTTGGGATGTATAGAACACGAAACACATGTGTAATCAACTCATAGATTCGACTTTAGGCGCCACTGGTTCCTGGAAATCTGCTGCCGTATTCGCACCAGAACTGATAAATTAATAATATTTCACGAAAACAACTTGTGGCCAAATGTGCTTTACATATCCAAGAACAAAGCTAGGGGATAAAAATTCTTCAAAATACGGCGACGGGGCTGCATTGGGGAAAATTCCAAAGCCTTTGCTTTTGTTTACGTATGAGTCTACTTTCGATTTCCAGTCGACGTCATCGAACAGAAAAAAACATGTAAAAACAACGCCGTCTAAAATCAAATAATGAAAAAGATCGCCTTCATACAGTATACTGTTATTAGATAGAGATTGCACAGTTGCCATATTCAATGCAAGGTATCATGATACCTGTTGAAATTTCTTAGAATTACGATTTTGTTTTTCGACGGAAATTCGTGGTAACAACTGATTTGCGCATGTCTGTCGAGCATGGAAACCATCTTCAATAAAAAATGCAGACAGTGTTGTCCTTTTCCTAAATGCAGTCCTATCGCTGTTTTCGAAAGTGTTTTGAATGCCTAGCTTTGTTCTTGGATACATGAAGTACATTTGGCCGCAAGTTGTTCTGATAAAATATTATTTTATTACCAGTTCTGGTGCGAATACGGTAGCAGACTTCCAGGAACCAGTGGTGCCTACAGTCGACTCTATGAGTTGATTACATATGTGTTTCGTTTTCTATACACCCCAACCTTCATTTTGATGTATAATTTGTGTATATTTAATCTGAATTTAAGGAATATGAGAGGTGAGAATTTCAAAATAAACAAAATTCCATTACTTATATAGGCCCTTAAGTTAGAACAGGACATCTCTTGGTCTGAATGCGAAACTGATAAATTTAGGTGGTGACCCAGCTGTCATTTGTTCGTCAGTTGTCCGAGGAAATGTTTTTCCTCAGAAATTCTCATTTATTAAACATAACTCCAGTACACTGAATGGCAAGCTGAGGCAACCACGGAAAGCTTATGGGCTCTGTCGATAAATAGGTTATCACCACCTGATTCCACGAACTCTTCTGCATTGTTGAGACTAACATGAATACTTCCGGTTGGTCTGTGGAATTTTTTGTTTCTGTTCGTGTGTTCGTTTACATTAGTATGGGTATTGGATAGCGTTGGCGAAACTGCGATCATATTAATGGAAAACTTATCCCTGCCTGCGTAAATGTATGCCATAATTACACTGACAAGATTGTCAGCGGTCGTGTCGTTGCTTTGTGCAATGTTCAAACCGATTTTGATTGTCATGTCATTCAGTACAGTCGCCGTAGACTGGTCGTAATCCACGCGTGGGCAGTGTTGTCCGCGCATACGTTTACCAGGTAATAAAAATCATCAGCAAAATTTTAATTAATGAAGCTCCGGGTTGTACCCGATGCTTCATTAATTAAATTTTTGATGATTATTCCCACATTTAGTGTCCACCCGTGGAAAGTGGCCAGTTCACGACGGCCGTTCTGTATTGATTGCCATGCACATTTGGTCTAGAGAAAAACACCCCAGGACCCCTCCACCAACTCACCCCGATTGGGATGGATTGACGGAGGATTCGCTCTCGATTGGGGTGGGTTGATGGAGAGTTTGCCTGGGTGTTCTCCCCTCGGAAAATGTGCGATCAAATCGAGTTGTAATGTTTGTAATACCACCAATACCAACCGCAAGTAGTTTGTCAAAAAACAACAACTCACCTTCTGATAGACGCTATTGTCAACTCTTTTCAGTGACAGTCGGAAATACACAATGTGGTTCCAATTTTAGACGAATAAAAAGAAGGTCGGTTGGTTTAATTTGAAATAGGGCCCTGCGAATATTCGAATGCGATCGAATCGAATACTGCTTACAATTCGCGAATCGAACCGAATCGAATATTGACTCGAATTTATTAGAATGGTTACCGGTAGCGCTACCGGAAAACATACTGTTTTAGTCCGGAAAATAACAATGTTGGCCCGTACTCTCTACCCCATATGCAGGCGACGGATATATACGTCACCGGCAGATGAATTAGGAAGTACGAGCGACGGATAAATCCGTCACTGGCTCTGAATGTGGAGTTTCGCGAGATGGAATCCGTTTTTAAGCAGATGTGTGCCTATTTTTAAAACACGCTTTCCTCCCGCTGATATCCGGTGCATTTCGACAGAAAGAAAGATTGCAAGGATAATCGATAGTATTTCGACACCGATTGCTGAATCGAATTCGAATCGAATACTGCTATCGAATCGAATATCATTTCGAATACGGAATATTTGCTCTGCCTTATTTTGAAAAAAGGAGTTGCCATACTTTATTAAAAATATATCAAAGAAGGGGTGGGGGCGAAGAGGATCGATAAAAAAGTTATAAAATTTAATTGGGCTGAGCAAATGTGTTCAAGCTCTATTTCTCCCTGTACAGCTGTTTTCCTACATAGCTGCTTATTTCCCACACCGGAATTTCGTTACCCACCAACAGCCGCATTCAGCCTCAGCGGTATTACAAGTGTGAGTCAACAGAATCATCACATAGGATGTGGTAATTTTGGGGTGGCGATTTTAACCCTTTACCTGACATGAAATGCAGACCACACTTGCAAACAAAATTCTTGAATAATTAAATTTTTTTCATTTTTTTTTGTCTCAAAATCATAGGTTATGACCCCTCATTGGAACGAGCTCGACCAGCTCGTTCCAAAAAGAGGTCATAACCTATGTTTTTGAAACAAAAAAATAATGAAAATTAATTGGCAATTTTTGTGAATAGCGCTGGCCGGGTTTGATCGTTACGTTGGCAAAGGGTTAATGCCAGGACAGGAAATACTGGCCAGATTACTATGTTATGGATGATTCACATAAATACGTCCCACTACCAGATAATTACAAAATTGATCACACACCTCCGTAATACAAGTCTCGATTGCCAAATTAATTCATTTAGAGTCAACAAATTGAGCTTAGTAAATAGGCTTCATTGCGTATTGTAAATGGTAGGGTAAGCGGTGATGTCATTGGAAATTCCACTAGCTACCAGTACACTAGAAGCTGTTTTAGATAGTTTAATGACAATAAGGTCCACGTGAGACAGATGCCAGTAAACAATAACAATAAACAATATAAAGATAACCACACACATCAGTATCTATTACTCTATACATGTACATAATCAACACTTATTAGGTGAATCATTTCTTTTGGGAAGAAATGATCTAACCACGTTGCAGATTACGTTGCATCTATCACTTCTCTTGTTACTCATTATACACATGCATTTTTGTTTGTAGCTCATGTTTGTAAAATTTTGATTTAGTTTCCCAATTTCATCGAAATGTTGTTTTCTGAGTTCAGTATATATTGGACATCTCATGATGAAATGTTCTTCTGTTTCGATTTCTGATTTGCACTTTTTGCAAATCCTTTCATTAAGAGGTACTTTGGGTTGCTTGTGTCGCCCTTTCTCAATTTCCAGTAAATGGCTACTAATTCGTAATTCACAGAAGAGTTTTCTCAAGTTAATACTTTTAGCATTTTTCAAATATGATTCCAATTCATAATCGGATTTAAATTCGCAAAATCTTCTTTGTTTGTTCTTCTACTTGGTCTATCGTCACCAAAAATGTCTGCCATAAAATTAGAAACATAGTTATTCTCCAGTTTAGTGGTGATGTCATCTACCATAAAAGACTGTGTATTATCTTTATTCATGATCTCGCTTATCATTGGTATATCGAATTTATTTGACAATTTACCCGGGGATGGTAAAATCACAGCATAATGCCTCAGCCTACCATATTACCGATTCGTTATTAGTTGCACGAAGTTTGACGTGTATTTAACAGCCGGGTAATATATTATAATATCTGACCAGGGGACAATACTATAAAACTTGTACAATGGTATTTTCTAAATTATATTTTTCTAGTTATGACTTTAAATGGGTTAAAATGAACCATTAGCATTTTTAAAGATCTGGCAATTTGCCAGTTGGCAAATTGTCAGATTGTTTAAAATGCTAATGATTCATTTTAGTCAGTTATGTTAAGAAAGAAATTACAATTCCAGAAAATACAATTGTGAACGTATTGACTCCGATACCTTACGAATGCGTCGTATTTTTGTGTGAAGACCCTGACATATATCTTCGTATCACAGTTAGCATGCCCATCAGTCAGCATACTCTACGTCTGTAGGAGGTTCAAATAACCCGACTTTTGTTTGTAACAAGCAACAAATATATTCTTCAAAACATACATCCTAGAATACTGGTAAATACAATGCGGCGATTAAAAGTTCTGAAATCCAGGATGATCTGATGAAATTTATAATGAAATCGTTGGGCCAGAATGAAGAAGGAACTGAACAGGTTATAGCAGAGTTTACAAATTTGCTAAAAAACCTAAATGAGTGCAAAAAAACCCCCAAATCTCACAGGAAACAGCCATCGTTTGATAATAAGTGTAAAGAACTGCAAATGTCGATGCAAAAAAGCAGAGAAGGAGATGAAAAATAACCTCCATAACAAATCACTAATTACTAAATTCTTCACAGGAAAAAAAAATCCAACAAAAGAGAATTAAAATATACAGCCAGAAAGTTTGAAGAGTCTGTTGGAGAGAGATTAGTATCCGTAGAAACAAACTAATCCTATTGAATACTGGAATTTTATATACAATGATCTTAATCCAAACTGGATTTTGTCAACGAATTATTTTGTCGAGACGCTGAAGTCTCTACTTCTGTACTAACATCAAATGCTCCTCATCCTACATAATTTCTCACTAAATAATAATCAAATAACGGCAAGGGATGTTGTTTGAAAGAAATGAAGTATAAACAATGCCCTGGTAGATAATATTACTTAACCCTTTACCCAACGTAACGGCCAAAACCGGCCAGCGCTATTCTCAAAAATCGCCAATTAATTTTCAAAATATTTTCATTTTTTGTCTCAAAAACATAGGTTATGACCCCTCGTTGGAACGAGCTCGTCGAGCTCGTTCCAACGAGGGGTCATAACCTATGTTTTTGAGACAAAAAATGAAAAAATTTAGTTATTCAAGAATTTTTTTTGCAAGTGTCGTCTGCTTTTCATGTTAGGTAAAGGGTTAACCCTTTGAAACAGAAAGGTCGCTTTTCGGCCCAGGATCGTGATATGACCATAAATAAGACAGTGAATTTGTGTGGTGGACCAATCAAAATTTTCAACGTGCAGCTCAGAGGCTGCACGTTGAAAATATTGACTGGTCTACTCCAAGTAACGAACATAGACTCTTCCAGTTGATGTCCCTGAATTGGCATGGAATATACCATCAGGGTCCAAAGGGTTAAAATTACCTTACCAATGATGCTTGGTGATATAACGTGTCTTTTCCGCGTAGTTCTAAAATTCACACACTACCCTGTAAGTTCGTGTGAGTCCTTTTTAAAACCGTTTTATAAAAAAACCGATATAATCCTGACAATCACAGAGCTATTGCCGTGGGTAATCGATTGGGAAACTACTCAACAAAATAATTAACAAACGACTCACTGACATTCTGGAAAGCAATAATTTGATACGTGAGAACCAGTCCGGCTTCAGGAAACATAGAAGTATAACGGATAGTACATTCACTTTAAAAATGAAAATGTCAATGACACTGTAGCTCAACTTGTTTAAGACATGTACATGTATAGTATGTGACACAGCAATGACAAACATCTTGGTAATGACCTGATAACAAAGGTACATATAAAGTATTGTAACGGTCTGTACATAAATGCTGACCGTAGCCTGTAACAAATGTGTAGGTAAAGTATTGTAAAGGTGGGCGACAGTTAGATGCTAAACTAGAAAAGAAATCTTTGAGTCCCAGAGTGGGTCTGACTGAACCCCAAAATATTTGTTCTCATAGCACAGTGATAACAAAGGCACCCCAAAACACTCGTTCCTGTCACAAGGTGATAACAAAGGTACCCCAAGAAGTTTCGTGAAGATCAGTTCATAAATACAGACTCTAGCCCGAGCCGTATTGACATGTGCACTTACTGTGTATAAGTAGCACTGAACAAATCAAAGTTCATCTAATTTGCATAATTTCTGCACGAGAAAAAAACCTGTATTACATGTGATGAATTCCATGTTACTAAACATTCCTACAAAAATTTATTCAAATCAGAACTTTCATACAGAAGTTCTGTGCAAAAAACTGATTGCACTAATTTTGGTACAAAAAGGTTGCTGGCGGCCATCTTGAATTTTGGACCGCACCCAAAAACACTCGTTCTCGTCCCACGGTGATAACAAAGGTACCCAAGAGGTTTCGTAAAGATCGGTTCATAAATACGGCCTCTAGCCTGAGCCGTATAGAAGTTGTGTACAAAAAACTGATTGGACCTAATTTCGGTACCAAATGGCCACTGGCAGCCATCTTGAATTTTGGACCGCACCCAGGATACTCGTTCTCATCCCAGGGTGATAACAAAGGTACCCAAGAAGTTTCGTGAAGATCGGTTCATAAATACAGACTCTAGCCCGAGCCGTATTGACATGTGCACTTACTGTGTATAAGTAGCACTGAATAAATCAAAGTTCATCTAATTTGCACGAGAAAAAAACCTGTATTATATGTGATGTATTCCATGTTACTAAACATTCATACAGAAATTTATTCAAATCAGAACTTTCATACAAAAGTTCTGTACAAAAAACTGATTGCACCAGTTTTGGTACAAAATGGCCGCCGGCAGCCATCTTGAATTTCGGACTGCACCCAAAAACATTCGTTCCCGTCCCAAGGTGATAACAAAGGTGCCCAAGAAGCTTCGTACAGATCGGTTCATAAATACGGCCTCTAGTCCGAGCCGTATTGGCATTTGCAGTTACAGTGCTGAAAGTAACATTAAATAGATCAAAGTTAGTCTAACTGGCATAATTTATGCACGAGAAAAAAACCCGTATTATATGTGATGTATCCCATGGTACTAAACATTCACACAGAAAATTATTCAAATTCTGCGCCTTCATATGGAATTTCTGCGCAAAAATCTTGAAATTCAGACCGGACCCCAAAACACTCTTTCTCGTCCCACGATGATAACAAAGGTACCCAAGAAGTTTCGTAAAGATCGGTTCATAAATACGGCCTCTAGCCCGAGCCGTATTGGCATTTGCACTTACAGTGCTGAAAGTAAAACTAAATAAATCAAAGTTAGTCTAATTTGCATAATTTACGCACGAGTAAAGAAAAAACCGTATTATATGTGATGTATCCCATGGTACTAAACATTCATACCAAAAAATTATTCAAATCGGAGCTTTCATATGGAAGTTCTGCGCGAAAATCTGATTGCACCTAATTTTGGTACAAAATGGCTGCCAGCGGCCGCCTTAAATTTCGGACCGGACCCCAAAACACTCGTTCTCGTCTCACGGTGATAACAAAGGTACCCCAAGAAGTTTCGTAAAGATCGGTTCATAAATACGGCCTCCAGCCCGAGCCGTGTGTACGGCGCGACGGACGGACGGACGGACGCTCCAACATTTCGGGTTTATGGGCTACCAAAAAAACATTTTGTATGTCCAAAACCTTATTTTACCGAGAACTCCACCCCCTCCACCCTAGAACTTATATTTAACCCTAACCCCACCCCTCCACCCAAAAACCACACCCTATCCCTAACCCTACCCCACCCTGACCCTAAACCCTAAAAGCCCACCCCAGACCCTAACCCCAACCCACCCCCGGGACCTAACCCCCCAACCTTAAGCCCTACTCTGGGGCTACCCCTAACCCCCACCCCACCCCACCCCTGACCCAACCCCACCATAGCCAAATCAATAGGATTAGGAGCTATATTTCGGTTTAGAGGCTACTAAAACTAAAACCCCACTCCTGACCCCAACCCGGGACCTAACCCTCCCCAACCTTAAGCCCTACTCTGGGGCTACCCCTAACCCTAACCCCACCCCACCCCACTCCTAACCCTAACACTACCTTAATTTGGAGATAGCCCCTAATAATAATATCCCCTAAACCCCCAATGTTGGCCCGGACAGACAGACGGACAGACGGACGGACGACGGACGGACAGACGGACGACGGACGACGGGCCATGGCAATACCTCAAATTTGGCTTCGCCAAAGTTGAGCTAAAAACAGGAGGGTGGAAAACCACTTCATACTGTTTCCGTATACTGTCGGAAGGCGTTTGATTAAATTGATCTCGCTATTTTGTTTGACAAAATAAAAAAAAAATATTGGAATCTGTGAGGACACCTTCAAAACTCTGGTTTCTGTTTATGAATCGGGCGCACGGACGCAGGCGGCTAATGGCCTTCCGGAACGATAAACTATTGGTATCAAACAGGGATGTATAATTTCATCCACACTCTTCAAAATCTTTATTTACGATACTCATAAAATATCTGATAGAGCACGTGCCCCATTATGCGTCGGAAACGAACGCTTAATCATGTTTTATTTGCAGATGACCTATTTCTTTTCTCTCAGCCCGGCTAATGAACGGTCTGTTTAATTTGGAAATTTACGCGTGAAAAATATAGCTATCAAAACAGAAAAAGCTAAGTGTATAAAATTCGAAAACGACCCACTAAATTAAAGCCAACATTTTCTATTGATAATACAATGTTTGAAAACGTGAAAGACTGTACGTACCTTGGAATACATTTTAGTGCAAATGGTTCATTCAAGAAAACACTGATATCAGCTATAAAGGCTCACAGGTATTATATTATATGCTGTTGTTAAGTCCGTACATCCGCATTACACATTCTCCATTGATTTATGGACCAAACTATTCGATAAATTAATCACGCCAATCATTATATGAAATGGCTGTAAAATATGGGCGTCTCATGTCAACTTGAACAGATTGGAGGCAAATCCGTGTGAAGTCACCCATTTAAAATAAATTCTCTTGGTGGTGGGGTGAAGTTGTAATCTGATTTGTTCCGACTGTGATGACTGGTAAAATATTTCAACTATGTCTACAAGAAATGCCTCCATCGAACGCAAGCCTGTGTGATGTAGTTGGGAAATTAAGCAGTCAGGATTTATTGATTTTATTGGAGTTTAACGACACTTTCGACAACCAAGGTCACCTCGTGTCGGAGAGTTTTACGGGTGGAGGAAGCCGGAGTACCAGGAGAGTCCAAACGAGCGACGACGAGGACGAGGAATGTCAGACTCCCCAACATACTAACTCCGCACAAGCAGGGTTAGTTTTGGTTGAAGACAAGTGCACATAGCCGTGCAGAACGCCTTAGTACACACCGCCACCGTGCCACCCCCTGCACAATTGAGATTAAGTGCCTTGCCCAATGACACAATGCAGGTGCCCATTGCGAGGATCGAGCCGTGGACCTTTCGGTTTGAAGTCCAACGCTGTCACCACTGCGCCACCACGCTCCAACCAGTCAGGATTATTGTTCAAAAACTCATAACTTCTTGGAAATTTGTTTGTGGATAAAGACATGTAGTAACGCATGCGCTCCCCAACTCCTTATTTAATTAGCACATACCGCACTCCATATTGGGCATGCTGGGCCCCAACTGCCCGATTCTGTTACAACCAGGCCCGTGGCTGTTGGGGGTGCGGGGGGGGGGCGCCCTTAAAACATTTCTGTGGAAAATTTTCACATTCTGTCGGGAAATAATTGCTGACCCACGATGTTTTGACTTAGAGCCATTTTCCAACAGGAGCTATCAAAAGCAAACAGCTTTAGACTTTGAAATGTCACACATTATATTGTTAACAACTGACTAAATTGGTCATGCTGGGCCCCAACTGCCCGATTCTGTTACAACCAGGCCCGTGACTGGTGGGTGCGGGGGGGGGGGGGGGGAGGGTGGTAGGGAAAACCGCCCTATGAACATTTCTGTCAGAAATGTTCACATTTTTCACATTCTGTCGGAAAATAATTGCTGACCCACGATGTATAGACTCAGATCCATTTTCCGACAGGAGCTATCAAAAGCAAACAGCTTTAGACTTTGAAATGTCACACATTTTTTTGTTAACAATCGACTAAATTCGGCAACTGTACAAGTCACGAATGGCGCATCCGGAGGCTCTAGAATTGCTTACAGGTGTGTCCCCCTCCCGGCGGTGGGGGTTCAAGGGGCTCCCACCTATTGGTGGGAGCCCCCTGAACCACCGCCAACGGGAGGGGGACACACCCATCCCACCCCGGTACTGCGCATCTCATGTATGCTTTAGGCATACAAAAGTCTATCCGCCCCTCCCCAATGTAAGATTTGTAAATACTGCTGGCTTCGGGCCTGGTTACAGCAGCTGTCCATTTCTATAACCAACTTGGTGTATCACATAAGTCTAAGTATCAGATCTTGGCTTGTATGAGAAGCTACATAATTACTAGCAAGAGTGAGTGGGCTTCTATGCTAGAGGTCCCGAGTTCGATCCCCGTCCGGGACGACCCGCGTTGTGTCCTTGGGCAAGGCACTTTATCCCGGCTGCCTACACGGGAGCACGATGATGCCGTGTACTAAGTCGTACTGCACGTCGGTGGAGCACATATCTTCCACCTCTGTAACCCTGCTTGAGCGGAGCAGTTTGAACGGGGTTAGATTGTTGAGGAGCTGACAGTTGCGCGTCGATACTCGGTGGGTCTCTCCGGGTATTCCGGCTTCCTCCACCCGTAAAACTGTCACGGTCATGATTAGCCATTGTGCACAAGTATGTGACCTTAAACACCAATAAATAAATAAATAATAAATAGCAAGAGTGAATCGTATCTAATACTCCAATCCAGACGAAAATGTCTCGATTGTAAAAATTAGGGGTGGGGGTTGACCCCTCTTCCCTACACCCCGGTTGTTAGCTGATGGCCTTCTGTTCAGGAGCTTACCGCTCTTTCTGGAACTCTCCAGATCTGAAGGCCCATCAATCAGTCCCTGACTGACGAGCTCGTTCCAAAGAGGGGTCACATGATATGGTTTTGTTGAAATTTTTTGAAAAAATTTAAAAAGTGATATTTAAAATAATAAATTTTGATATCGTTTGCGTTGGATTAAGGGTTAAGCATTTTTTTTCTACCATGAACGACATACCATTTAGATTTGGTGCTTAAAGTGTTTAACTTGATGTATTAATCCCCCAAAGTAATTCAAATCGTGACATTTATAAAATAATTAAATTGGAGTGACAAATAAGGGAGGCGTATCGATGCTTTAATGTTTTTAACTTTATCAGTGCCACCATGATCTGTCTGTTATCTGTGTGTAGAAAGTTTTAGATGGCAACATTTCGTCAACAGAAACAAAATAACACAATGTTTCTGTAAATATTTTTAAAAAAATCACAAAATCAAATGACTTATTTTCGCTTACCAAATCAACCTAATAACTAAAAAATAAGCCCGGTGATGTATCTAAAATCGCATTCAGCTATTTTTATTCATGGCACTGCCTGAGTGTAGATGTGGCAGTTGTCAATCGGATGATATTTAGTACGGCGCCCTTTGCGAAAAATCATTAAATTTAATATTTCACAAAAAATTGTTTGTTGATCGAATCACGGGACGGACATCAATTACTGAAGCGCGTCAGAAATACTTCTCAGTAATGTATTGCATTCGAGGTCGGTAATGTTTTAGTAGTTCCATTAATTTTGTTTGTTTGAAAATTATTACTTTCCTTCCCATATATTCCCACTTAAATAAAATAAAATCAGCTCTCAACATGATGTAAATATTCATATTTTCTGAAAAACTGTCGAAGCAATCTATTTATTCTTGAGTGCCTAATGTATACATGTATGATTATTCTTTTTCGAACAAAATTCCTGCCTGTATGATTCTTATTTGACCCTGTATGATTATTAATTTTCAGTAATGGAATGTGCAGAGCGGCTGCTTATCTCAAGAAGTTCACCAAAACAAACTAGTAAGGTACATGTACAAGCAAACACAGGATGCAATGGAAATGTTAATGGGTAGAGAGCTGGAAGCATATATTTGGGCTTTATTCTGAAGTACTGCTACCATAAGTTTAAGACCTAGTACCCAGTGGATGTACTTCATACCATCACTGAAACAGAATTAATTAGTCTATAAGGTTTTGCCTTGATGCAATTTATGGGAGAGTGCCTACAGGCACTCTCTCATAAATTGCAACAAGTCAAATCCATGTGAAAATTATGATAACCGAAACTAATTTAGCCCTTCACCACTTCAAAAGCATCAGACGTCTGAAAACGGTTCAGAGCATAGCGGTTGGCTCAAACCTTGGAATTTTCCACCCTATACTATTATTCGACCCTGTACTATTATTAATTTTCAGGACATTTTCCACCCTGTACTATTATTTTGCCCTGTACTATTATTAGGCACTCGAGAGTAATTTTTACACCGCCGCGGAGTATTCCAGAAAGAAAAGGGGGATGGATGATTTGATGAATTTAGGGGATGTAAAATGCAATTAAATGTTTGTTAGTTTTTGTTGGAAATTCCCAGAAAAATTTGTCCTTGACAACGATACTTCACTTTATTGGACACAATTTTGTTGACGGAAATGTTATTTGGGCAGGGAAGCAAGGGATGGAGAAGACAGTGAATGCGGCCTGTATTATGTAAGACGTGGAATAAAAAATAGGTGTGTTTCCCATTTCCCTACCCTAAACCTTTTATTGAGGTCTCAACTTTGACAACACTGTCACTTTATTTATATTTGCTTCCTATTCAAATATTCAGTACTTTTTGTGGATAGGAAGCATACACCCTTCTTTGAACACAAATTCCTGCTGGAAAGTGGTAAACAATCTATCTACCTACCCTATTTTTTTCTGGCGGGTGACGGGAAACACATTTGAGGCTTCATGTAGTATATCTACAAGTGGAAAAGCATGGTTTTTCTTCAAAGGTCTTCCGAGTGATGCACAGGGGCGTAAATTCCAGCACCACCCTCAAAATTATTTGTCTCGTCGGGCAGCAGTCCGGCGCAGCCCTATCTCTTAATAGCTGGCACGTTCAAAGACCTCTGCATGCATTAAAACAGACGCGTAACTAGGTATCTATATTGGGGATGGGGGCAGGGATCTCTTCTGGGTCCAAGCATTTTGATGCCGCAGGCATATCACGAGATTGAAGACTTGAGTTGGGGGGGGGGGGGGTATGGAGGTGGTGCCCCTCTCACGTTGGTACGACCAGGGGTATATTTGTTTTAAAATTCTGGACTGGGCCTCCACTGGAGGAATTAAAAACATAGCCCACATGACATTATTTGAAGACATTTTGGGGCTTGAGGAAAGAGGGTCAGTTTCCAGTCATCCGTAACTTCATCGGTTAATGCCCTACGTAGATCGTAGAAATCAAGATTTTTAGGGGGTCCGAATTTGTGTGTGTGTGTGTGTGTGGGGGTGAGGGGGGGGGGGGGGCTCATCCTGGCATAAAACTGCCACGGGTTAGTGCAAGTTTGGTGATATTTATAAAATCGGAGGATTATAGACGTAAGTTTACTATAGGGATTTCCATACAGGTCAATAACCCTTCAACGTTTTGGTCTATAACCCTCCGGTTTTACTATGAGAATTTCTGTGGTAAATCTTTGGTCCATATCTCCCGTCTTGGAGTATAGGGAATCCTACATATATAAATTTCTTTAGGCTACGTCTTCAGCTTCCAATATTAAGGATATGCCCCCCAAAGATAATTTGTGCAAAGTGTGGTTGGATTCGGGACAGTGGTTCTGAAGAAGACTTTTATATAACGGTCAACGGACGCCAAGTGGTGGAAAGTTAGCTCACATTGACTTTCAGTCAGGCTACAGGCCTTCAAATTTCACAAAATATCGACGGTAAACGCTGTGTCCAAATTATGTAATCGTGGCTAAATTATGCGGTTTTTCAAATTTTTAAAAAAAATTTCAGACTTCTGGCTAAATATACATTTTTTTTAGATATTCTTTCCCAGAATTGTTCATTATCAAGCTCAACCGATATGACTTCAAACTCGACTGATATGACGTCTATCTCGGCCGATATGAAACAAGCTAGAGTCGCCACCCCCTGTTACACTATAGACGCAACCAATTTGTTTACATCGAAAGAGTTCACCGTTATTCGTCGAACGCAATTTGAAAAATTGACGTTATCAGGCATAACGGAGTAGTTTGAAGCTGAGTTTTTGTATGGTGAGGAGTCGACGATGGCAATAAGTAAAGATTAGGTGGCTGAATAGAAAAAAAAGAGTTGGACAAAACATTCAACGCAAACTAAGATTCAGAGTCGTAAGCGGAGATTCGTCGAGGTGGGAGACGAAATAGTTCAGTTATCCGATGCTTACCGAGGAAGCCGAGACCAGAGACGTGGCTACAGGAGGGTGTGTGGGGGGGGGGGGGGGACGGGGAGGGTGTCACCCCCCCCCCCCAATCCTGGCCAAAATTGGAAATTCCATCTATCTCGATTTTAGAGCTTCTTTGGTGATGCTGATGTCTCCTTTGCTTCCCAAAATTCCAGCTCGGTTTCAAATCGGCAAAAATTCCAACTGTTACTATTTACAACTACAGTGTACGCAATATCGAGCTTCATAAGTATGCATGATGTCAATCGGTATTAGATTTTTATAGTACGTTTACTTATCGTAATAAAAAAAAATCCTCGAAATGCACTTCAAGAAAATCACTTGTTTAGCACATATTCAATTCCCAGAATAATAGCAAATAATAATAACCTGATAATTCTATCAATTTTATCCCCCTTTCATGGCTTCATTTTCAAAAGTTTTCTCGGTAGTGAATTTCCAACTAGTGGGAGGGACCGGGAGGGGGATTTCCCCCTCCTGGTCCATCCCTCTAGTTGGAAATTCACTACCCTACCCCCCCCCCCCCCCCCCCCCCAAATCGGAAACCTCTAGCCACGTCTCTGGTCGAGACGTTCGGATAACTGGTCTTGGAGACGAAGAAACCTCGGACTTCGTGAAAAGAATGAGAAACAATCACACTGTCAGAAAACTACAACAGATCTGAGAACATTTTGTAATTATTTCTTTTTGTTTTAGAGTTGAAGATTCATCAGGTTGATTCATAAGTTATTCATTTCTCTTATCTCATTACTCATTGCTGTTCAAATCACTCCTGTCTTTGACACTTCTATTTTAGCTATTTTCTATTTTTATTGAATCTTTTTACTTCCTATTTGGCAATGACTTGTTTTACTCGCCATCGTTTTCTCGCCACGATACAGCCTTAGCTGCTGATGTGGTGTTAAGCACCAATAAATAAATAAATAAGAGTTGAAGAGGTTATTAACTGGTACATTTCATATCGGTAGAGATATCAGCCCTCGGTAACTTCATATCAGCCTTCGACCTTCGGTCTGAGTCTAATATGATGTTACCCGAGTCATGCTGATATCTCGTTCGATATGAAACTAACCAAGTAATAACCTCCAAGTAGTTTGTTCAAGTTTCATCGATGCACGCAAAAAGCTTTAGGCCTGTCTGTCGTCTCAAACAATGCAACAGATAAATGAATTTGACCCCCAAGCTTGCAGATTACTTCTAACTAGCGAACTCTATATAACCAGGTACTCAAGGCATGAGTAGAGATCTAATATATTCATATTTGTGGCGTTTCCCATTAACCCTTTACCCAAATTAACGGCCCAAAGCGACCAGCGCTATTCACAAAAAT
The DNA here is from genome assembly GCA_031216915.1 of Pictodentalium vernedei. Taxonomy (NCBI): domain Eukaryota; kingdom Metazoa; phylum Mollusca; class Scaphopoda; order Dentaliida; family Dentaliidae; genus Pictodentalium; species Pictodentalium vernedei. The sequence goes on along the minus strand of CM062288.1, from coordinate 185,246,427 downwards.
CGCTACTTAGTTTTCATTATTTTTTCATTTTTTGTCTCAAAAACATAGGTTATGACCCCTCTTTGGAAAGAGCTCGTCCAGCTCGTTCCAATGAGGGGTCATAACCCATGTTTTGGAGACAAAAAATGAAAAAAATTAATTATTCAAGAATTTTTTTGGCAAGTGTCGTCTGCTTTTCGCGTTAGGTAAAGGGTTACACGTCATGCGTAATTTAGTTTAAATGGGATTTGGTTTGACATCAGAAAACTAAGAAATCTTCTGAGTAAACTTTAGCTCAAAGAACCAATAATAATGGCGAAGACCTTGATAAGAGCTGTAAATCTATCATTCTGAAGGGGGAAACCTGACAAGTATTTGTTTAAAACAGTCACAGAGAAGATGAAAAAGCCCGTGCTTTTCTTTCCCACTACGCTGCAAATAAGGTTTAATCTCGGAAGCGGGAATTTCACGGTTCTGCAGCCCCGATTCTGAATGTCAATCACGATACCCGGGAAATTCATAGACCATGGTATCACTGATTGCGTATTATAATGAAAGTATCAGTGACACTGCTGCTTAACTTGACTGCGTGTAGTGTTTGATGAAAAGGATAATGTTCAATGTTTATGAAAGGATTATGAAATAAGACAAAAATTGTGAGGATTGAGAATATGTTAAGTTCTGTACCATACATGCTTTGTTTTCAACAAGAATAATTTGAGATGTAGACTGTACTAAAGAACTGATACCTGGGTTGGTGTGGCCTTCACAGTTACGTATGTCAACCAAACTTTCCAACTTACAGTAAAATCATTCCAAAACGAGTCATCGTACCAAGTTACAATGAAATCCATTCATAAATATGACTCGTAGACTTCGATAAAGGAATCTAGGTCACGTGCCGGTCCGGCGGTCACGGTTGACCTATCGCGTCCAAAATAGGACAGTCTCATCTGGATATAATACCGCACGAGTTCTCCTACCACGTTACAATGGAATCTCTTCATAAAAACAACACGAAGGCAGTGCTAAAGGAATCTAGAACACGTGCCCAAGCCGCAGTAACAGCTGATTGATTGTGACCAAAATAGGACGTCTTATCTAGACATCATGCTGAGTTATCTTACCAAGTGACAATGAAATCGCTTCAGAAATATGAACTTTAAACCGTGCTAAACAAATCTAGGTCACGTGTCTGTGCGGCCGTCACGGTTGACCAATTAGGACCAAAATAGGACGTTCTTATCTAAACATTATACCGAGTTATCATACCAATTTACAATGGAATTCCTTCATAAATGCAACCTGTGGACTGTGCTAAAGGAATTTAGGTAATGGGCCCCTTCGGCCGTCACGATTGACTGAACCCGACCAAAATAGGATGCTCTTATCTAGACATAAGACGGAGTCATCCTACCAAGTTACAATGAATTCGCTCCATAAATACGACCTGTAGGCTGTGCTCAAGGTTTTCAGGTTTCGGCCTTCTGCTGATTTGTCGCGGTCTTCTAACCAGGAGGCCTACATTAACCGAGTACCACACCGGGGTATTCCTTTTCCGCCCCCCCCCCCCTAATCTCCTAGCATTCAGTCAAAAACTGTTTCATAATTTCCCCCATTGTCGCCTTCGCGATCTCCTCAACTATAGAATCGGCCCTTTTCCTCGTGTCATTTCTCATCCAGTTATCCTTCGTGTTCCCGTCCAATTTTTCCATTAGTTTCCCAAGGAGTCTTGTTCTACTGGGCAAATATTTGGGGCATTATAGCTTATGAGATTACGGCGAATATCAATTTCTCCCGAGACCTGTATCGCCGCTGGAACTGTGGTTCAATCTCGTGAACGAGAATTTCCCAGTTACCGGTTCTGAAGGTCAGTGCTAATGCTCGGGAAATTCATAGACTAGAATCATGAATTAAAGGCTGCGGAACACAGCCTGCGATTCCCGGTTCAGTCCTATGAATTTTCCGGGTATCGGGACTGATATTCAGAAACAAGAACCGGAAACTCCCCGGTGTCGTGATTGAGTTTCAAAAACGAGAACTGGACAATTCCCGTTCCCGGGATTAACTCCTAGGTACAATACTGTGGATCCGTTTATTTATTTATTTATTTATTTATTTATTTATTTATTTATTTATTTATTTATTTATTTATTGGGATTTAACGACACTTTCGACAGCCAGGGTCACCTCGTGTCTGACAGTTTCACAGGTGGAGGAAGCCGGAGTACCCGGAGAAAACCACCGAGCAACGACGAACAACTGCCAGACTCCCCAACTTCACACAATCAGGGTTAGCATTGGTGAAGAATTGTGTACCATCAGCCTGCAGTACGCCTTAATACACAGCACCACCGTGCCCCAACGTTGGCAATCGGGATTAAATGCCTTGCCCAAGGACACAACGCAGTTACCCCTGGCGGGGATCGAACCGTCGGCCTTTCGGTTTGAAGTCCAATTCAGTAACCATTGAGCCACCGCGCTCCCTAAGTGGATCCGTATTTGCTCAAATTAGACTAATATATAAAGGCCTGGGCTAGCTTAAAAGGTATCCTATCAAAATACCATTGTGTTTGAAAACACTAGAATAAGCCACCAGCAAGCGCGTAATGAAGAGAAAGGGGAGCTCGAGGGCGCGCGGTGGCTCAGTAGGTAGAGATGTAGGTTGCAAGCCGAGAGGCCCTCGGTTCGAATCTCACCTGCGGCAACCTTCTTGTGTCCTTAGGCAAGACATTTAATCTCAATTGCCCACGTGGGGGCACGGTGAAGTTGTTTAATAAGTCGTGATGCACGTCGATGGTGCACGTGTCTTCAACCAATGGTAACCCTGCTTGTGTGGCGTTAGTATGTTGGGGGAAGCTGACAGTTGTTCGCCGTTGCTCGGTGTTTCTCTCCGGGTGGTCCGGCTTCCTCCACCCGTAAAACTGTCCAACATGAGGTTACCCTGGCTGTCGAAAGTGTCTTAAACACCAATAAATAAATAAATAAATAAATAAATAAATAAATAAATAAATAAATAAATAAATAAGAGAAAGGCAGTGATAATTGAGAGATAAATAGATATATTTATTCTGATGCGCGGTGCCCTGCAAAATGCGAGTACGCTGCGTCTCAGATGCTGTTCTTCGTGAATCGATATTGAAATTTCCACTTATGATGTAAGAGTGTCGCGAGGAAATCACCATCCGATCGAGAAAGGGACCTCCTGTGCGATCACGGTACTTGTAAAGGTACATACTGTAATCACGGTACTGTAATAGAGATATCATGGAGCGTGATATGGTTAAATGTGCATTTACAATATATTTATCATATTCGTCTGTAGTTTCAGTTTGAACGCAGTATTTTCATTATCTCGTCCATTGAATGCAACAAGGCGCCATTTCCAATGTAATGATAAAGCCTGCAGATGGCACCTTGGTGCACTCAATGAACAATATGATGCCAAATCAGAGAGGACGCATATGCCGTTGGCCCAGCAGCGTCACACCGGAATGGAAAAAGATATGGGACAAGGTAAAGCTCTCCCGAGAAAACCGAAATAGGTATTTGAAATAGAGCTTTCTTGTGACGGCATTAACTCTTACCTAACATGAAAAGCAGACGACACTTGCAAACAAAATTCTTGAATAACTATTTTTAGTCGAGTTGTGACGAAGTCAAACTCGACTTATAGATTGATGAAGTCAAACTCGACTTATAGTACAGGAGAGATGTGGGAGGTCAGGCGAGGTCACTGAAAAAAGTGTAACTTATCCTTCCTGCCCTGACCATCCTAATGCCCAGTGCCGTATTAACCCATGGTCGAGCCCCTAGGCTTTTAGGTACTTCGCGGTTGGGCGGCGGGCGGTTGGGCGGGCGGTCAGGCGGTTTCGGGCGGGCGTAAACAATTGGTTTTCGGATGATAACTTGATAATGGTTCAATCCATGTTCATGAAACTCCATAGGTAGGTTGGTATCGGTGAGAGGAAGAACCCTATTAATTTTGGACTTGCTTGGTCAAAGGTCAAGGTCACAGTGACCTTGAACATAGTAAATTGTAAACAATTGGTTTCCGGATGATAACTTGACTACAGTTCAACCCACATTCATGAAACTTCATATGTAGGTTGGCCTTCGTGAGAGGGAGAAGCCTATTTATTTTGGACTCACTAGGTCAAAGGTCAAGGTCATAGTGACCCTAAACATAGTAAATCAAAACAATTGATTTCCATATGATAACTTGATAACGTTTCGACCTATGTTCATGAAACTTCATAATTAGGTTGCCGTCAGTGCGAGGAGGAACCGTACCTATTTTGGACTCGCTAGGTGAAAGGTCGAGGTCACAGTGACCTTCAACATAGTAAATCTTAAACAATTGGTTTCCGGATGATAACTTGATAATGTTTCGACCCACGTTCATGAAACTTCATAGGTTGATTGGCATCAATGAGAGGAAGAACCCTATTTATTTTGGACTTGCTAGGTGGAAAGTCAAGGTCACAGTGACCTTCAACATAGTAAATCGTAAATGCGACGACGAGCTCGTTCCAAAGATGGATCACAACCTTTGTTTTTGAGACAAAAAATGAAAAAAAAATAATGAAAATTAACTGTCGACTTTTGTGAATAGCGCAGTCCGGTTTTGGCCGTTACGTTGGGTAAAGGATTAAGAGGTTACTGTTAATCACTATACTTCTAAAGTATACAGCTGGGTTTCTAATAACCTCAAACACTGCACTCAACTGAACGATAACACTGTAAATGTATTTTAAAATAAAAACTACAACCAGAAATTTATCGCCAATCGCATAAATGTATTTTAGATAGATAGCTAATGTTTTATTTAGCAATATACAAACTCATACATTGCATTGTGTTAAAACTTTCAACAACATGGCATAAAATGTATACAACAAGGAGATAGCATAGCCAGCTCCTGTCATCTCCCGAAGAGACAGTATTCGAAAACACCACATACAGCCTGTTTCTAACCTAGAAGCAGAGTACATAGAAGTACAGGAGAGATGTGGGAGGTCAGGCGAGGTCACTGAAAAAAGTGTAACTTATCCTTCCTGCCCTGACCATCCTAATGCCCAGTGCCGTATTAACCCATGGTCGAGCCCCTAGGCTTTTAGGTACTTCGGGGCCAACTCCGGCACTTCAATCTTTCACTCCACTGCAGCGTACAGGCTAAGTATTAGGAGTCAGGTGATGAAATAAACAAACGCGGCAGTATACACATACCATGACAGAGGGGCGGAAGCTAGTTGTCTTCCGCGTAGTATCATAGACCTGTGTCATTTGTAGTTTTATTTGTTTGACATATTATTTAATAAGTCAGATCCTCCTAATTTTATTTATGATCGAGACTTGACAATTTCCAATCAGCGACTCCAGGTTCAAACATTATTAAGTATCTTTGTGGGTTCAGAAGCTATGTTCAAGTCCTTTCAATGCTTTGAAACCTCATTTTGCCTTTTGAACCCTAGTGGTGTCTTCCACGTAAGTTCAATGGAAGCAAAGTCCATATTTATTTTTAATTTAGCTAGTTGTCTTCCGCGTAGTATCATAGACCTGTATCATTTGTAGTTTTATTTGCTTGACATATTATTTAATAAGCATTAAAATAATGTAATGTATATAAATATATATATAGTATACTTTTGAGAGTATATATATGGATAAATACATATGTACATGTATCGCTATGACGCAAAGTGCAAAGTGCCTTTAACCATTGGAGCACTAAGGCGCTGGTAACAGTGCCTCAGAAAAAAAAAATGGCGGGTCCCTATCCCTGCGTGCCCCTAGGCTTCAACCTAGCCTGCCTTATGGATAATACGGCCCTGTTAATGCCGATAAAGCAACTAATAATCTCAATTATAGTTTTTGGCAGGAGCGTTGCGTAACCGTGTGGTATAGCCATAACCTACAGAGACAATAAAATTGGAGGGTATTAAATATACAGGAGTTATTTCCACAAAATATTAACTTACCTTGTCCCTGGGTAGGTTGCGGAAGCAGACTCACGACACATCCAATTAGGTCAGAAGATCAGACAGGCTTCCACCATGTGGACTAAATCCAAAACGTGACACAAAGTTCCATTTCAACGAAGAAGAGAATATAAACATTATTATTACCTTAGTTAAGTCGAAATTGTGTCGAATGCTTTGTTGGGAACTGTTTGCAGGCGACAACCTGTAATTATCGCCTGTCAACGCAGGGGGTTCACAAACACTTTCCAGCGCATCAGAATTCGCTTTCTGGCGTGAACCACACAATGTATTGATTCCGTACAAGATGAGCAGATCACAAAGTTTTTTTACACTTCTTTCTGGGTTTCAAACCATACACGCTTTAATAGACTGGCCATCAATTTTTGAAAAAAAAATAATCGAAAGTCATCACGCGTAATCAATGACTTAACCGCTGATGTAATCCCTCGACGACCCCTAGACATTGTAGATTGAATATAGACATATCCTTCACTGTATATTTTGTCGAATAAATCGATTCCACATACTCTCCCTTTAACCATATTTATCCCAACTGACAAATTATTTTTGTCATTTCCCCCAGTTTCTGACCCATCACGGAAACCAGTATAACCCTTTACCTAACATGAAAAGCAGACGACACTCGCAAAAAAAAAATTCTTGAATAACTATTTTTTTTCATTTTTTGTTTCAGAAACATAGGTTATGACTCTCGTTGGAACGAGCTCGACGAGCTCGTTCCAACGAGAGGTCATAACCTATGTTTTTGAGACAAAAAATGAAAAAATAATGAAAATTAATTAGTGATTTTTGAGAATAGCGCTGATGGTCGGTTTTGGTCGTTACGTTGGGTAAAGGGTTAACGGACGCGCTCCAATCGCTCTTTCAAGAAAAAATGAAAGCCTTTATGTATTTTGAAAAAAAAATTACTTCCTATACTGTGGGGAAATAGTTTTAAACGGAACCAGCAAACAATATACTGTGACAAAGGTCGCGATCCGGCTTAAAGTCTCTGTCCAATCCACCATTCCGACTTCTGAACTGTAGAATCTCACCTATCGAAAAAGTCACGCCGGAAAGTTGAATCCCGAGTGCTATTTTCATTTGCTTTGGCCCCACAAAGTAGATCTTCTGTTTCACTAGTGATTTTTTTGTAAAATTGCATGTGGGCAGGCGTTTTTGTTTTCATTTTTATTATTTTATTTTTGTAATTATTTCTTTGCCATAAAAAGTTCATGTTCTTGATTTGTTTTATGTTTTAGGCATCATAATCTACATAATAGCATGGGTGGTGGTGGTGTATGCCGTCCCTTGAGTGCAAGAAAGCTTTGCAATGCTAAAGCACTGCAAAGCCTTGTTGCACGCACGGGAAAAATTTATCAATTTTATTAACTTGGATAAAATATCAGACATAAACCATTTAATTTAAAAAAAATTTAAGTTTACATTGGTTATAAAACTTTTTTAGGTGTTATCTTTATTCTATATTCATTTCGTATTATGTTAACCCTATGCACTCGAGAGGCCACATTTCCGGTCTGGGAACGTGATACATCATGATTTCATTAAGTGGATGGGTGCTCAGTGCATGTGTGGGGTAGACAAATCAATATTTTCCACGTGCAGCCCAAAGGCTCCACGTTGAAAATATTAATTGGTATACCCACAAATAATGAAAATGGACTCTTCCAATTGCTGCTACTGAACTGACATGGAAGATACCATCAGAGTTCAGAGGGTTAAGGGAATCTTGACCCACTTGTGTTCGGGTGTCCCAGGGACACTAGCTATATAGTGTTAGTTCGGGGGTGCCTCCTCCTTCCAACGAACATACAACTTCTAAGAAAACCATGTGCAGACTTTTCCAACTGCTGTATGTGAATTTCCAACCCTGAAGACATCCGAATGTACCCACCTCCTTTGTGTTCGAAATATTTGATCATGAAGTTGGAGTTCTAGAGTTGGTAAATATCGACTCCTGTCACTGTCCATGACCTCTCAACTGCAAAATTTGAAAATATTAACTCCACTTTCGAAATCCCCAAAAATATGATTAAAACTAGACTGAAGTATGTCCCCGCACAGAACATGGACACATGGGGACGTTGAAGAGCAAACTGTGATTTGTTACTGGAGCTGTGTCCGTAAGACACATATGATACCCCTGCAAATTCTACCACACACAAACCACGTACCATACAGGTGAAATTCTATTAAAAGTTGACCAAGTTCAACACACTTCTGGTATATGTATACTACTCAAAGTTTGCTAAGCACCAAATATTTGACACATCATTGTGAAATTTGCTTGTGACATATTTGCGATATTTGTGGTGGATATGATTCAGGAATGTATTGAGATGGTCCCCAGTGTTTTCATTAGCTCTCTTGACAGGCAGACTTTTCGTGACAGTCATGGAAAGCATGTACCCCTTGATTTTCATAATGTTTTCGTGTACTCTCTACATGTACATGACATGTGTAGGGTATTCAATCTTCATTTCAACACAAACTCTTGTGATTTAATGATTGAATATGGGAAATGCAAATGTAAGAAAACATTTGTCTGAACAAGAAATGTGGCGGGCTGTAGGGATGGTGGAGCAAGGGACTACCCACCGTCAGGATGGTGAAGCACTTGGTGTGCACCATACGGTGATCACCAGATCATGGGCAAGATTTCAGCAGTATGGCGCACCAGTAAGACGGCATGGTGGTGGCAGAGACAGGGCAACGTCTGCAGCTGAAGACCGGTTTTTGATCATTCAGGCCCGTAGGAACGGCTTTGCCACAGCAACCCAGCTTCGCAGTGCCTTTCAGAATGCATCCGGGGTAAATGTTTCGACGCAGACTATCCGAGCAAGGTTGCACGAATGTGGGCTCCGATCGAGAAGGCCATGTATTCACATTCCGCTGTCCCAGAACCACCGCCAGGCACGATATGAATGGGCCATGGACCACGTTGGATGGACCAGAGAAGATTGGCGACCTGTCCTTTTTACAGATGAGTCAAGGTACAGCCTAGACCACACAGATAGGCGTTCTAGGGTATGGAGAAGACCAGGAGAGAGATTCCATGCAAGCAACATTGCTGAGCATGACCGCTATGGTGGAAGGTCAGTCATGGTCTGGGCGGTATCAGCAGGGATGGACGTACAGAGCTCTGTGTCCTTGAACGCGGTACATTGTCTGCACAGCGGTATATTGATGGATGTCCACGTCTCATTGTATGCAGGTGCAGTGGGTGATAAATTCATTCTGATGGACGATAATGCCCGTCCTCATGTTGGCCATGCTGTCGGGGAGTACCGACAGAGGGAGGGGACTGAGCGTATGGACTGGCCAGCAAGATCCCCTGACCTCAATCCAATCGAACATGTCTGGAATGAGTTGCAGCTTGCAATTTCAGCCCGTCCAGTCCAGCCAAGAAGTGTCCAGGAGCTTGGTGCCATGCTGGTCCAACAATGGAACAACATCCCACAAAAGACCACCGGGAACCTGATTGCGAAGACGAGAAGGCGTTGCCAAGCTGTAATTAACAGTAATGGGTCTCATACCCGATATTGAACCCATACCAGTTCGCTAGGTCAACTTTTTGGCAAATTTGAAAAATTTCCTCTTTTACCAATAATATCCATTTTCCATGGTTATCGTATTCAAACAAAAGCTAAAAAATAATGTCAAACACAAATAAAATCTTAATTTCTGTACTTAAATCATTAAAGATATACTTAAATAAAAAATATATACACCTTTCATTACAATATTTCAACTAAAACGTAAAACAGGTAGTTGGATATACTTGGTGCTTAGCAAACTTTGAGTCGTATACAAACATCCTGAGAAATAAAAAGGTCATGGCTTGAAAACTATGAAAGGAGTTAGTTAGTCCGACAATGTACCCTAGATGCGGACGGACGGTTAGACGGACAGCGGACGGACGGACAGGGGTAAAGAATATGCCCCCTCCCGACTATTCGTGGTGGGGGCAAAAAATTACTTACTGTCTGGAAGAAATGGCCACACCCACAGATAAAATACCATAAAATCAGTCTATTACCATATAGGACATGAAATTTCCAATTGTTGGTGGTTTGAGTCTTAAAGTTTTAAAAAACTACTGAAAATTTTGGCCAGGATTGGGGGTGGAGACGCCCCCTAACACCGTCTGTAGCCAAGCCCTTATCCCCACCAGAAATGTACTGTTTTGTTAGATTTTTTACTAATACAATGGCTCATTCGGCCCAAAATTAACTGGCCAGTTACTTGACAATTTATAGCCAATCAAATTAGGTGTTTCAGGCGTACACCTTTCAAAAAATTATTCAAGTTTGAAGACGGTCAGATCCTCCTAATTTTATTTATGATCGAGACTTGAACATTTCCAATCAGCGACTCCAGGTTCAAACATTATTAAGTATCTTTGTGGGTTCAGAAGCTATGTTCAAGTCCTTTCAATGCTTTGAAACCTCATTTTGCCTTTTGAACCCTAGTGGTGTCTTCCACGTAAGTTCAATGGAAGCAAAGTCCATATTTATTTTTAATTTAGCTACGCTGCGAAAAGAATTCTACAATGTTACTCATGTGAAAGGTGATACAAATCAATATGGGAAACAAGGGGAGAAAATAAAACGCAGAAACAAGAAACAGGGTTGGGAGTCGTTTGTCAACTTAATTCAAAAACAAGAGGTTCGCACCGACCTTAATCAAAATATAGGTCGAATTGTTGACACAACTCGACTAAAAATTCTGGGTTAGCAAAAGAAGTGAAGAACAAAATATCACCACACCAAACACTTTTACGAAAAGCTTTATTTATATTAAATCAGGAACTTTCTCAGCTATTGGGTCATAGTATCCTTATAGGCCTTCTCACATTGCAAAATGAACCAAACGCTCGAGCGGCAATCTGATTCGCTTGCAGTTAATAATTCTGAAACGCGCTTCATTCGTCTAGCTCTTGGTAAAACACTTAAAATCAGTTCTATCCATTTCCGTTTTAACCATTCATCGGCAAGGGAAAGAAATACATAAAACATCGAGCATTTAAGAAGAGAAAAGTTTTTTCCGGAACGTGTTTTGGGGATAAGCCCCTTAGACCCCCATCGGCGGTAGTTTTGTTTTTTTTGGTTGAACCTAGGCCCTGTCATAGGTTGTAAAATACATTTCAGTAATGAGACAATCGCGGGCACACCGATAACAACATGTAAGCTTTCATGAAAGATAGGTGTTTCGATCGAAAAAGTCCCAAAGGCCAATTGTGTCCGCATGCCGAATAGGTCCACAAAATGTGCCTGATTGTTCCAGCAGTCTGACAGGAGTCTGATTACTCCCACAAAATGCTATCTGATCGTGTCCACAGGCAAACCGTATGCCGATTACGTCCGCAAAACGCGCGTCGAGTGTGTCCTTCTTGACTCACTCGACGCGCTTTACGGACGCAAGCATTGTGCGGATATATTCGGCTTGTCGGATTTGCGTACCTATTCCATCAAACACTTTCCTTTTTTCTGGGTATTTTGCAATAAGGTGAGCTAGTGGAACTCGTGTTCGTGGTTAACCTGAATCCAGAAACACCAATAAAGAATGTATATATTCACAAATGATTTATTTATTTATTTATTGATGTTTAAGATCACATATTTCTGCACAATGTTTAATTCGTGGCCGCAACATGGGGAGATAATGGCAAACAAATACTGCACCCCCCCCCCCCCCCCCGGGGTTCCCACGGGGAATACGTTCACAAAATAATGTATTTTATACACTATCGTAAATTTTTTTTACAATTCCCTTCCCACTATTTGCTTAAAACGTGCGATACTTTATCACGACATTTTTTTCTAATGGATGTCTGAGTGCGAAACAAGTAGATCAAAACAAACCAAACTTTGAGGAACTGAACTACATACAAGATGCATTAACTCGTGTGTATAGAAAGTGTGTTTTATTAGTTTTTGGTGAAGGTGCTTGATAAAACGAATGTTACACCACACACGATTTATTACATCCTGTGTATTGTCACTAAGTACACATTGTTAACCTTTATCCTACAAAAATCACAGATGACAGATATTTTCAGAATATTTAAGAATGCACTGAAAATGAGAAAGAATAAGATTTACGTGTTCTTAGATTTCACTAAGGTGTATATCCATTTTTTTCCCTCATTATACCGGCTAACTGTAACACAGACTGACAAAGGGATGACTGCTGTTGTTGAACTCAAGAAATGATATGCACTGTCTTCCAAATTTTATTTTTTTATATCATTTTACCTTCAAGGCCAAGCGTATGATTCCTCATTGGAACGAACTCGTTGTGCTCGTTCCAATGAGGGTGCCTAAGCTCAGGGGTGGATCCTGGCGGAGGGGGCGACACTCCCCCCCCCCCCCCCCCCAAAAAAAAAAACTCTCCCGATCATGAGTTCGTCGCCTCGTCGGGCAGAGGTTGGGCAAGAAATTATGAAATACCAAATTAGATGGACGTCCATGCTTGCCTGGCGAAAATGCACAACGCTTTGGAGGACTCAGTTGGACAAAATCTCCTGCTTGCCCGACAAAAATATACACAGATTAGAAAGTGTAATAAATGCCCGACTCATTATTTCGGTAGACTTCCACATCCAGGGAGAGAGTAACTAATAACAAATGATTTTTATGACCACGAACTGTTGAAACCACTCAGGTGGTCGGGCATCTCTACCTATCTGGTGTGTAAGTGTTGTATGTTTAAAATACAGTTTTTTATCAACTGAAAGTATACTTGCGGCGTATAAGTCTTTGAAAAAAGCAATTAGGTGTGTTCCTAATAGTTGGGCGGTATGACAGAGGCGTCGGGCACTGACATCCTACACTCACACCCCACCCCACTCCACTCCACCCCACCCCATCCTCGCCTCCTAAAAAATGTGTTTGTAACGGCCTTGCCTAAGCCATATTTTTTAAGCAAACAATGGACATTTTAAGTTGGTCAAGACATTTTACAAGTGTTGTCTTATGGTCGTGTTGTGTAATCAGTTCACAATTCGGAAGTGAGCCACTGGCATGTGAAACATCAACAATCCCTACGCCTTAACATGATTTATGTTGGGGCACATGGAGTGGAGAGTCTTGCTCAAGCCACAACACATTAAGCGGTCAGAGTTGAACCCATAAACTTTAACTCAAAACCTCGGTGTACTAACCAGAGGTGACCGAGTTGACAGAAGCTAATAATGACTTCTATATGGGTTGATACCAGGGGCGTGCCACGATTTTAAGAAGAGGGGACTTTTAGGCAGATAGTGAAATGTTGGCCAAACCTTGACTGATGGAAAAGTTCGAGGGGCGTACAAGAAGCTGAAACCGTTTGTTTTATTAACACTGTTTTCCATCCACGGAAGGTACCATTTATCTGCTCAGTTTATCCGATAATGCCTTTACTGTTGTTTATTGATAGAGTAAGTATATAAGCCAACCGAAATGTTGTAACACATTTGACCAATCAAAACTAGAGCTATTGCTGAGCGCAATTCATACCCCCGATGAAGTGCTGGATCAAAGACAGAATTCTAAACTATTGGACGGGAGCTTGGAGGACTGGCAAAACTGTACAGACATACTGATTTGAAGAAACTTGGATCGTCATGTACAGGGAACAAACCTACTAAATCACAACGATATGCCGCTATATCTGTATTAGATTCATTCTGGTGGAAGGAAGCTGGGCGAACTCCAAGAAATTTAATTTCTGGATGGAAGATTGGTTGCTGTTTGGAGCTTAGCGTTGCTCCCCGCAACAAAAACCATACCAGGTCGCTGCAAGTTCTATCATCCGAATCCGAATCCGATTTCAAATGCCACTTTTTTCCATTTCCATCTTTTGCATTTTGAATTGGAAAATGCGAAAAGAAAAAAAGGCATTTGCACTCGGAAGCAGTTCGCGTTACAAGTTTTACTGGCGGAGGACAATCAGCTCACAAACCTCAACAGTCGGTGATATTTTTGGTCGTATGTATTGCCTATTAACCGGTACTGCGACAAGACCGCCAATCATAGGCGAGTAACTGTCACTCCGTCAGTCAACAATTTTGTATTACAATCCTCAAACACCACTGAGAGGTGAGACTGATCGGAGTAGATGACCTTACTGACTGAGCCACCGATTTATCTACTTTAAGCATTGGAGACGCTTGTTCGAGAAAGAGATTTCAGACTTGACAACCGGATTGGAACTTTCACCGCCAATGCTAATAGGCAAGAATGGTTCTAGCAAAATTCTGCTGTCAAGCGAGTCATCGAAGAAAGTAATCGTTGGCTCAATCGATGAGGAACACTGCGTACTGAAGTCTGACAGAGAGATTCTACAAATTATTTTCGAAATGTTTCACTCCAGGGAGTTGCTAACAAAACTCACCTAAAGTAGAAGGTGTGGGGGGGGGGGGGGGGTGTTACAATTTAGCTACTTCCGGTGAACAAGTCTATAGACTTGTAATATAGCATTAATATAGCATTTAGCTGCATAGCTATGGCAAAATTTAGGCCCTCCCCCAACTCCCTCGAAAATTCGATGAGGTCCTTCAAGCATGTAAGCATTCGGAACATATCACGCCAAACATGCTCGGGTAGCAGGTTCAGCATGAATGAATTACCGACGAACATATTTAATTGCGTAAGACGAGTGTAGTTTAGGTGAGGTCGCTTTGTTTGAGGGTTCAAGGTCGCTCCAACAAATGAGGCAATATCTTTTCATCCCGGAAGATACCACCATATCAGCAGTTTTTATAAATGTGTATCTCCCAGCGATAACAGTGCACATTGAGGGACATGAATCCACAAGTGAATGACACCTCACACAAATAAAGAATGAAGGAACAGGAACGAATGATGGCGATTAATTTATTCGCGATGACAAACCATGAATTTATGCAAAAACACAGAAGATTGTTCAAAACTCATATTGAGGAGGACGCTTTCCCAGCGACATGAACTGAATAAAAGTCACTTCAGTTTTCATCAAAGAATCCGAATTCTCCTGACCACAGACTAATCAGTTCGAAATCATAACTGGCAAAAGATAAGATAAGATTTATTCAGCAAATACACCAGAACAAAGGCGAATTGACATGTACACACAAAATCAACATAAACAGAATCATAAAACACACTAATTCTATATGACATACACAAATCATATTTCAGATGAGCCCCTCTTGTGATGGAAGAGCTGGACCATATTCCAAATAACATTGCATAGCACTGGATTATCATTAGTCATTATTACTTTAAATTTGTCCATTGTATCCATTAGAGGGAAGTCAATTTTTTCGTCAGAAATTGCGGGAAATATTTTTTCTCTTAATAGTGCATAAAGCGGAGAGCCCATTACGAAATGCCATTCCAATTCCACCTCCCCATTGTACAAGCTTCGCATATTCTGTGTTCCATCGGACAAGGAGGTTGTAAATGCCTTCCACGTTTGATCCACAGTTTATGGTTGCTGATGCGAAATCGTGAAATTGTTTCCAGCTTCAATGGGAGAAGTGTGAATGAGATACGGTTCCATTTGATAATCTACTTTGAAAAGTCGCTAAGTCCTAAGTTTGTTTTGTCCTATTCTCTTTTTATCATTGTGTATATCTTCTTTAAATAATTTAATATGGTCCGATTCAAGTTTGGACTTTATAAGATTAATTTTACTTTTGGAAATTTCAGTTTCATTCAAACCGTTAAATCTAAGTCCTTTAAGCTTTTCACTTATTGAGTCAGGGAGTTTACATTTCTTCGGTTCCACAAAAGCATCATTCAGAATGATACCCGGGGAAGTAGTAAGCAATTTACCCGTATAATTTGCGAATCGTACTAAAGCATCTAATGTTAGTGGAATGTTATTGGCAGAATGTTCTAGCTTCACTTCAGCTGCCGTACCCTTCGCTACTCTCACTGGGGGTGCGTTGTGTTTGCTGCAGAGTATATACAGCATGATCCTGACGCAGACCCAATCGTTGTGCAGACATTCGAAGAATCATATCCATCATTCTAAACTGATGGTCATTTTTCATCTTTTAAGTCGTTGTTTTGACTCTGTACGAAGTTTCTGTACGAAGTTTTTCTTCAATTCTACTTCAAGTTTCTTCGTTTCCATCGCTACGTGCTTCTCTTCTATCTTCTCATTAGATGCTGTAAACTTATCGATGACGGTGCCGAGCGACTTCTCAGTTTCGACTTTTTTTGGAGGCTTTGTAGCTTTTCTGTAGGACTTGCTCCCTGGTACTTTGTCGCTGGTGCTTGGCTGACTCTGTTGAACATCTACCTTGGCCACCGTATCTGGTTCGCCCAGTGATTCTGTTTCATCGTCAGTCGCGTCGTCGGGAATAGTGGAGATACCACTCTCACCGGATATAGAAGCTGCGTCGGATTCCGAGTCAACAGCAGTTTCATAGCATTTTTTTCTCTTTCCTGTGTCTACCACTTTAAGTGGGGATGACGCCGGTCGTGCACCCAAAATTTCATCCAATTTTTCGTAGTGCTTGTATTTCTTTCCATTGCTTCGGCTTTTCGGCAGTTTCAGGCGACATTCTCGGTAACTTTACTCAAGAGTCTTCATCCGAGTCTTCAACTGCTCGCTTGTCTTGTTTATTCCATCCTCTGTCAGACTTGATACTAGATCCTTATAAACTCCACTTCTGTTTAGTTTTGGGTTGTCTAATAGCGCCTCAACATCACGGCTGAGCAATACATGTAGTAAAATGTCGGTTTCCTGTTCAGACCAAGATTGTCGTCAAGTTGATCCCCTGGGCATGATTTTTGGTTATTGAATAAGCTATTTTGATAACACGCGATGTTCGGACAGCAATTACGTCACGATGAGGTGTTTGACACTGTTGTGCTCACTGTTTTGTCACTTGGATACGAAAACGAGGGGTACGTTACTTAAAATAACCCTGGGTTATACCGAGTCGCTATTTACATGAACGCGAAACGTCGATTTGTACCAGGGTTGACCGGATTTGCTACACCTCATGAGCAGGAGTATTTTTCTAAAATCTGACACTGGGTCAAATTCATTTCATTTCATTTATTGGTGTTTAAGGTCACATATTTCTGTACACTGGCTAATCATGACCACGACAGTTTTACGGGTGGAGGAAGCCGGAGTACCCTGACAGAACTATCGAGCAACGACGAGCAACTGTCAGCTCCCCAACATACTAACTCCACACAAGGTGGGTTAGCATTGGTTGAAGACAGGTGCACCATCGACGTACGCTTTAGTGCACAGCGCCATCGTGCCCCCGTGTGGGCAATGGAAGTGTCTTGCCCAAGGACACAACACGGTCGCCACAGGTGGGGTTCGTACTGCACCTCCTCCCACTGAGCCATCGCGCCTCCTCCCTGGGTCAAATGCGTTTACATTACAAAATTTTCGACCCAGGGTAAAATATTTGATCCCAGATATCATTTAACCCGGTGTCAAATCTCTTCATGTAAATGGGGTATCTGTTTCCAGACCATATTAATTATAGATAATGCTGCATACACTACGGTCGTTATTGCGTATGGCGATTAAGAATGTATCCTTTTAATTCATATCTCTAAATTCTATTACTTTATTCCCAATTTCTTTAAAGAAATGCTCCAGTGTGAAGTTGTCGACCGGATATGGCATTATGAAATGCTCCTCAGATTCAATTCGCGTTTGTGCCACTTTTTTCACATATTCTAAGGATTGTTTATACCACTCTTTCTCCATTTCAAGACTATAGTTGCTAATTCTCAATTTAGTGAACAAGGAGCGAACCGTAGCATTTTTTATTTTATTCAAGTAGGGCTCAATCGAGTATTTTTCTTCAAATCTGTATATTCGTTGTTTGCTCTTACCATCAACTTTCTCATCATCATATCTCGTTTAAATTTATTTTCGTGGTCGAGTTGCATTTGACGGAGGACAGCATTCATTTGAATGAGTGATAACTCAGAACTGAAGGCTTGATTCATTTTTGGTATTTCCAATTCAATCGAGCTGCTTTCAGGAATAACGAAAGTAGTCATATGTTGAAGCTACTTTATATATTAAAGATTAACTGTCTGCCTCGGACACTTTTACCATGCATTTGAAAGCACGAAAAACAGCCCCGTGAGCTCATGGGAATCTACCAAGTTCTGTTCGTACTGAATGATTTGAAGACATTTTGTTCCTGCCAAGAGAAATTACAGATTTTCAAATGATTAACTTCACACAGATTTGCATCTAATCTGTTCAAGTTGATATCTGACGCCCATTTTTCAAATCCATTTAAAATGATTGGTGTGATTAGTCTGTTGAATAGTTTAATCCATAAATCAATGGACAACATATGATGCTGATCTAGCGACTTAACCCTTTACCTAATGAACAGAGACGTGGCTAGAGGTTTCCGATGGGGGGGGGGGGGGGGGGGGGGGGGTAGGGTAGTGAATTTCGAAATAGGGGAAGGGACATACCCGTAGTTGGAAATTCACGACCGAGAAAGATTTTGAAAATGAAGCCATGAAAGGGGAGTAGTAGGAGATGAGGTAACCGGGCCCTATTGGGGGGACCCCGGTGGTGACCCCGGAAGTGCCGTCATGCCACGTGACCTGGTGGCGCCATGTTGTCAGTGCGCATGCGCAGCGCGTGTTGTTAGGGTGATACGTGTTTCCGTCGTTCATTTTGTATACTAGAGGCCGCCATCTTGGTTTCTATGGTAGCACGTGGTTGCTATGTTACCTAATGGCCTACAACAAGTCAGGGGTATGTTCGGAGGGTATGTTCCTTTGTACAAGAGCAATTTCCCAATTCGTAGAATTAACCAAATAAACCCTACAACCCCTCCAAATCACCAAAAATGACTTTATTTACGACGGATTCCCCGTTTTATCGGCTTAGCATGTAGTGCTATAGTACTGAGTGACCCCGGGGTAAGTTCGATTAAACTGGAGTAATTTTCTGGCTTGCATTTTCCCCAAACCCTTGTTTACTTCGTAGAATTACCACAAACAACCCGACAAGTTGTACTATTTCGAATTCTTTCAGAATCCTTTTTAGGACCGCCATGTCGTAGATTTTAATAGTAGCACGTAGTGCTAGAGTACCGAGGGGCCCCGTGGGTACGTTCGATTGAATAGGTGTAATTTTTCCGCTTCAGATTTCCCCAGAATCCTTTTTTGGATCCCTGTTCCATAACGTTTTTCTCCAATAAAAGGCTCGTTCCTTTCTATAAGAATAGCACGTATTGCTATAGGACAAATTCCTTTGTATAAAAGTCATTAACCAGAATCCTCTATACTGTTCCCTGGAAATGGAACTCTATATTTTTATGAATTCCTATATTTAGTAACATCCTTAAATGACCCCTTCACTATTTATTAAATTAGTCCCTAATTTATAGGACCTGTCTATAATTTCCATAAACAACTAAATCTTTAAGGCAGAACTATATTTTTTATAAATTCCTACGCTCTATTTTTAGTAACATCCTTAAATGACCCCCATCACTATTTTAATAAGTTCATTAACTTTATTTTTTTAATGTGAGGATCAAGATTCCTTTTTGGATTCCCAAACTGACCAATGAAATAACAGAATTATCAACCAATCAGATTAATGTATTCCTATTGTGTTTCTTTCTCATTACTTTCTATACTAATCTTCCCAACTTTAACCTATAATCCTATAGGAAACCAACACAAACCCCAACCAAGAATGAAAATATCGATAAAAACGCTGTGACGTCATGACGTTTTCAAAAACGTCCGTCGCGTATAAATAAATTCAGTGACGTTGTGGCGTCGGCTTCATTCCATTTTCATCTCCTGACGGAAAAGGATCATCTCTGTGTACCCAGATTATTCAATTGTTTTGTGTGCGTGCTATTTTTTGTGCATTCATTATTCTAAGGATTAAGGAGACTTCTGGATTTTCATGCGAGGATTGTGGGGAAATATCGGATCGACGGAACAGGAATAGACACCAACGGACAGCTTATGGACAAGGTAAGACATTTGACTGTAACAACTGCTATAAAACATTTTCTAGAAAAGATAAATTAGGCAACCATAAAAAATGAAAGTGTCAATGACACTGTAGCTCAACTTGTCAAGACAAAGACATGCACATGTATAGTATGTGACACAGCAATGACAAACATCTAGGTAATGACCTGATAATAAAGGTACATATAAAGTATTGTAATGGTCTGTACATAAATACTGACCGTTGCCTGTAACAAATGTATAGGTAAAGTATTGTAAAGGTGGGTGACAGTCAGATGCTAAACTAGAAAAGAAAACTTTGAGTCCCAGAGTGGGTCTGACTGAACCCCAAAATATTTGTTCTCATAGCAGAGTGATAACAAAGGCACCCCAAAACACACTCGTTCCTGTCCCAAGGTGAAAACAAAGGTACCCAAGAAGTTTTGTGAAGATCAATTCATAAATACGAGCTGTATAGAACTTGTGACAAAAAACTGATTGGACCTAATTTTGGTACAAAATGGCCACTGGCAGCCATCTTGAATTTTGGACCGTACCCAGAAACACTCATTCTCGTCCCAAGGTGATAACAAAGGTACCCAAGAAGTTTTGTGAAGATCGGTTCATAAATACAGCCTCTACCCTGAGCCGTATTGACATGTGTGCTCACATTGTGCAAGTAGCACTGAATAAGTCAAAGTTCATCTAATTTGCATAATTTCTGCACGAAAAAAAACCCTTAGAATATGTGATGTATTCCATGTTACTAAACATTCATACAAAAATTTATTCAAATCAGAACTTTCATACAGAAGTTCTGTACAAAAGACTGATTGCACTAATTTTGGTACAAAATGGCTGCTGGTGGCCATCTTGAATTTCGGACCACACCCAAAAACACTCGCTCTCATCCCACGGTGATAACAAAGGTACCCAACAAGGTTCGTAAAGATTGGTTCATAAATATGGCCTCTAGTCTGAGCTGTATAGAAGTTGTGTACAAAAAACTGATTAGACCTAATTTCGGTACAAAATGGCCACTGGCAGCCATCTTGAATTTTAGACCGCACCCAGAAACACCCATTCTCGTCCCAAGGTGATAACAAAGGTACCCAAGACATTTCGTGAAGATCAGTTCATAAATACAGACTCAAGTCTGAGCCGTATTGACATGTGTACTTAATGTGTGTAAGTCGCACTGAAATATCAAAGTTCATCTAATTTGCATAATTTCTGCACGAGAAAAAAACCCGTATTATATGTGATGTATCCCATGGTACTAAACATTCACACAAAAAATTATTCAAATCAGCGCTTTCATATGGAAGTTCTGTGCAAAAATCTGATTGCACCTAATTTTGTACAAAATGGCTGCCATCGGCCATCTTGAATTTCGGACCGGACCCAAAAACACTCGTTCTCGTCCCACGGTGATACCAAAGGTACCCAAGAAGTTTCGTAAAGATCGGTTCATAAATACGGCCTCTAGCCCGAGCCGTATTGGCATTTGCACTTACAGTGCTGAAATTAACACCAAAAAACATCAAAATTAGTCTAATTTGCACAATTTACGCACGAGAAAAAAACCCGTATTATATGTGATGTACCCCATGGTACTAAACATTCATACAAAAAATTATTCAAATCAGAGCTTTCATATGGAAGTTCTGTACAAAAAACACATTTCTGCATCATCGGTACAAAATGGCGGCTGGCAGCCATCTTGAATTTCGGACCGCACCCAAAAACACTCGTTCTCGTCCCACGGTCATAACAAAGGTACCCAAGAAGTTTCGTAAAGATCGGTTCATAAATACGACCTCTAGCCCGAGCCATAGCCAATTGTTGACGTACGGACAGACGGACAGACGGACAGACGGACGGACGGACAGACGGACGGACGGACAGACGGACGGACGGACAGACGGACGACGGACGACGGGCCATGACAATAGCTCAAATTTGACTTCGTCAAAGTTGAGCTAAAAATGGCTTAGATTTATAAACATGTTTGGAATGTGGACAGGAATTTAATCAAATTTTACATTTTAATAGGCATAAAAACACCGCCCATCTCCCTGTTACCCTTCCCAAGAAACGGAATTCTGAACGACCGGTAACGACCCTAAAAACAGTACTGTTTTGGACATTAACCCCACTGATTTTGATCAGGACTTTTGGCAGAAACAAATGATGAAATTTCGAAAATTTTTCGTAGGATTTGGAACACCATTTGGACCCATCACATAACCAATAGGAAAATACAGGACATTTTTAATTATAGACTAGACACAACAGATTTATCTACCATGAACTATGAATTAAATAAAACAATCTTTGAATTTCAGAAAAATAAATTCAAAATTAATTTAAGCTGCGGCTTCATTTTACGTAATAATGAAACAGAAGAACTAAAATTTTATCATCCTTCACAAAATAATGCTCTTGATAGAAAATGTAGTAGATTTGGGGAATTTCCTTGAAGACCTTGAACAGGAAGACATTTTGGAATGGGCTAGGCAGCAAAAACCCAGCTCTAAATGGATTGTCCATCAACTGACCAATGTAACTTTTTATGTAAACAAGATTAAAAACCATCCAATTGGTGGGGTCCCTGAAAATCTTCCCAAGTATATTTTGGAAAATCAATCGGTTGTTGCCCTTGTCAGCACAACCATTTTGTTTATAATGACAATCTCTTTTTATTCCGGT
This sequence comes from Pictodentalium vernedei, assembly GCA_031216915.1. Taxonomy (NCBI): domain Eukaryota; kingdom Metazoa; phylum Mollusca; class Scaphopoda; order Dentaliida; family Dentaliidae; genus Pictodentalium; species Pictodentalium vernedei. The sequence continues at coordinate 185,223,779 of CM062288.1, read as the reverse complement.
GTTTAGCCATCTGGAGCGGAAGTGAGCGCCATGCTTTGAATACTACAACTCAGACCCTGTATAGTAAATACACAAAAGATAACTTTCCTGGTGTGAAATTAGATGCACTACCCAAAGTTGAAAAAATATTTGAAGTGAATATTGAAGTATGTTAACTCAAATTGAAAGATGATGAGGTTGTGGCTAAAATTGTACATAGGTCTAAAAGAAATTTTGAGGATACCATTTATGTCAATCTGTATGAGAACCATTTTAGCCACATCACTGACATTAATCAATATTGTAAATCCTTTGCTTGTCGTAAATGTGGTAAATTGTGGAAATCGGCATGGTCGATGCAACGCCATGAGCTCTCTTGTACTGATGATGTGTCTTATAAGTATGTTGGTGGTATCTATCATACCCAAAAGACGATTTTTTAAAAGTTACATGAAGAAGGTATTGTTATTCCAGAACACTTACGGTCATATCCCTGTAGGGCAACATTTGATTTCGAATGTTATTTTGATAAAACTTCTCTCCCCACATCAACTGATACTCTTGTCTGGGAAGCTCAACACAAACCCCTCAGTGTTAGTGTATGTAGTAATGTCCCCAGTTTTGATAGTCCGAAATGTTTTATTACTGATGGTGACACAGAGACATTGGTTGAAAATATGATGAATTATTCAATGGAAATTTCTCAGAAAAGTTACTCTCTCATGCAAGAGATTCACATGGCCACCATATTACCCCTCAGGCAAATGATTCAAGATGCTTTGGCACAGGAAGGTACAGATGATTCTAAACCCCACCCATTTGAAAAGTTAGCTGCAGAATTTGATCATTACATGAAGGAAATGCCCGTCTTTGGTTTTAATTCTGGAAAATATGTTGTGAACGTGATTAAACGAGAATTGATGGATTATCTGAAAAAATATGACCAACTGTCTTTTGTAGTTAAAAAGAGTAATAACTTTATGGTTTGAAAACAGATCATTTGAAAATTTTGGATATTTGCAATTACTTAGCCCCTGGATTTAGTTATGATAAATTTCTCAAGGCTTTTGGGTGTTCAATTACTAAAGGATTTTTTCCCTATGAACGGATTGACTGTATTGATACATTGGACACTAACAAATTACCTCCCCATGTTTCCTTTTACAGCTCTTTAAAAAAGGAGAACATTTCTGAAGAAGAATATGCTTATTGCCAGCAAGTTAGGGGGAAAATGGGATGAGGACATTTAGGGATTTCCTAATTTGGTACAATAATAGAGATGTCCAGCCATTCCTAGAGGCTATTGAGAAACAATCACAATTTTATTTGGAAAGGGGGATCGATATGTTTAAGGATGGCATTAGCGTTTCCAGTACTGACGCTAAAATATTTGTTTAGTATCTTCGACGAAGGTATATCCTTCGAGAACATCAAAGAGAAGAACAAGGATCTTCATCATCTCATCAAGGACAACATTGTAGGGAGGGGGGGGGGGGGGGCTTCTATCATATTCAATCGGGATGTGGAGGTATTGTATGTTGTGATGCCATTGCCTTGTACTTATGGCCATTAATGCAGGAAATGCCAACAGGTTGATACAATGGACGTAAGGAAGAGACGGGCTTTAAACCAGAGTATTCCCATAAGTACGGTAGGATGGCCCTAAAGTTGTTGGAATTTATGTCTACCAGGGACGGTGTCCACATCCGATACGAATACAATGATACAGAAAAGAAGATTGGTAGACGTCAAGTGCTCGTAGATGGTTGGTGTAAAGATTCCAAAACTGTTTATCAGTTTCACGGATGTTTCTGGCACGGTCATGAATGTTATCTGAATATGAAGGACGGTACATTGGCCACTCACAATGCAGTATGGGGGAAGTCCATGACTGAGCTCAGGGAAAAAAACTAAGGGAACCACCCAGTACCTGCAGAGCCTTGGGTATGATGTAATAGAAATCTGGGAATGTGAGTGGCATCAGCAGAAGAAGACCGAACCAGCCTTAAAGACCTTTCTTCGGGAAATGTTTGGGACTTCGGTGGATGGTTCGATGACATCCAGCGAACTTCTCGAGAAGATCCGCACCGGCAACCTCTTTGGCCTAGTGGAGTGCGACATTTCTGTACATGACCTATTTTGAAGAAATGACATCAATCTTCCAAAATACAAATATTTCTCGGGAAGATATCGGGCCACATATGAAGGATTATGCTGAAGCCAACAATATTATGCGCCAACCTCGCCGTAGTCTCATTGGTAGCTAATTTGGTGAAAAAATCTTGCTGGCTACACCATTATTGCAATGGTATTTGGAGCACAGACTGGTAGTCAGTCTGATGTATCAAGTCATCCAGTACCAGCCCAAGGCGTGCTTCCCAACATTTGGCGATCAAGTATCACAGGCCCGACGTGAAGGAAACTCTGACCCAAGTAAAGCCATCGTAGCTGACACGATGAAACTATTAGGTAATTCGGGCTATGGGAGGACAGTCACTAATAAGGCCAATCATAGGAATGTAGTGTATTGTGATGAAGATAATGTGTCCAACCTCATCAATAATCTGGCCTTTCGGAAACTGAACACCCTCACTGAAGAACTTTAGGGAACTGAAATGAATAAAAGCAGAATCAAACTTGACTTGTCCCACCACATTGGTTTTTTCGTGTATCAGTATGCCAAGTTACGTATGCTTCAGTTTTACTATGTTTTTTTGGATGTTTTTGTTGATCGTAGGGGTTTTGAACTTTGTGAATCGGACACGGACAGCCTATACATAGCCCATTCTGGATCTTCCCTTGAAGAAGTAGTCAGCCCAGAGAAAAAAGAATCATTCTATCGCCAAGCCCATAAATGGTTACCCTCAGAAGCCTGTGACGCCCATATGGAAGATTAAGTAAAAACTAAATTAAGGGGAGATAACTGGATGCCATCTCAATGCTGCAGGGACAGGAACACTTTTGATAAAAGAACCCCGGGTGTTTTTAAAATTGAAGGGGGGGGGGGGGGGGTGGTTATTGGATTGTGTAGCAAAACTTACTATTGTTTAGGCCCATCAAACAAACTGAGTTGTAAAGGAATAAATAAAAGACAAAATGATTTAACAAAGGAAACATATTTAAAAGTAATCAAAGACGAACAGACAGGAATAGGAAAAAATAAAGGCTTTAGACTTAATGGAAATGACATGTTCACTTACGTACAGACGAAAGACGGCTTATCTTACTTTTATCCAAAACAACTAGTGCAAGACGACGGTGTATTGACTTTACCATTGAAAATTTAATTTATTTCGCTATAGCCAGTGAAATTTCTTCCACAATCTTTACAGAAATCCAGAGGTAAGCATAATTCTTATATTCAAATTATTCCAATCAATATTATTTTTATACTTACAGAGGCGGTTGGGGTGAAAGTAATTACTTGTACAAATTTGTAAATAGTTCATGGAAGGAAATTTGTTCTTCAACAAATATCATTCATGTTGTACACTTCTGGTGTAGGCTAAGTATAACCAATGCTCAAAAATTATGTTTTGTTTACAATGTTGATTCCTGGTATCCCTTAGGTTACCCCCTATTGGAACCGGATGACACCCAATTATATTTATTTTCACAATACTCAAACATTTATGTTTAGTTTATAATGTTGATTCCTGATATCCCTTAGGTTACCACTATTGTAACCAGATGATACCCAATTATATTTAGTTAACAAAAATGTTTAGGTTATCCCTACCAATGGAGTAATTCATGTTGTCAATTCATCATCATCATCATTCTCTGTTGAACAAGGAATAAATTTCCTTCTACTTTTTTATAGAAAATTAAAAAAAAAACTCCAAAAACCACAAAAACAAAAAAACTCAAAAATAAAAAAAAAACAAGCAAAAAAAAAAATTATTTTTTTTTCCTGTTGGGGGTGGTAATGCTCTCAAGTTATTTGGTCATTATCTTCTGGCCAATGATCAATAAACTTGACCTGTTCCAAGTTCAGTACAAAATGCAGAGGGACACTTCTTACAGGATATCAGATTGAAATTGAAAAGTACGAACTGTAGGGGGTGGGAATGCACTCGATCTAACGGACTTATCTCCACTGGACAGAGGTTTGTAGCTTGACCTGTCCCAAGTCAGTATAAAATGCAGAATTACCCTTCTAAGTATGGTACCTGTACGTGGAAAATATGAGAATATCATCTCCAAAACTTTTGAGAATGTGTATTATGTACCAGTGGAACGAAAAAATTTCAGTATCGTCCGGGTGTATATAAGGGGCGACAGAGGAGCCATAGTACCATTCGAGTTCGGGAAAGTGACAGTGACACTTCATTTCAGAAATCGTTGATCTCTTCATTTCATATAAACATGACTTACTGTTGTAAGTCCAAATTATACGAAGAATATTACACGAAACAAGCTGGGAATGGTCTACCAGCTTTTTCTGGAGCTCAAATACAGAGAGGTTATGGTTTGGGAAGTATATTGGAAGGACTGAAGAATATGGTGTTACCTTTATTGAAAACTACAGGCAGGACCATGGGAAGACAGCTCGTGAAAAAAGGAGCGGCCTTTGCTGAAGATGTTATTGAAGGGAAAAATGTTAAAAAGGCAGCAATCAAGAGAGTCAAAGAGGCTGGCGTGTGTGCTTGGAATGAAGTGGTTGGTGGTTCGAAACCACCAGGCAGGAAAGGTATAAAAAGGCCCGCACCACGCAAAACTGGTAAATCGACAAAAAGAAGGAGACCTGTATAGACACAAGACCTTCTCGGTGCATGATGTCTCTCATCAAAGAAAAATCTTGTGAGTGTATCAACAGCGAACTCGACTTGTTTTCCATCAACGCAGACTAGTGTGGAACATGGGCAATGGGGAGATCACAGGCCTTTGGAAACCATAGGAAACAGTTGCCCAATAGAATTCCACATTGCAGGATTAGGAGATGATTATTTGAATTTGGCACAGACATACTTGTATATTAAGGCAAAAGTTGTAGATTCCAATGGGGCATCAATTGCACCCGATGCCAATGTGGGCCCAGTCAATTTATGGATGCATTCCTTATTTAATCATCAAATCGATATCAGCTTGAATGAAAAACTGGTATCTCCTTCCAACAACACGTATCACTACGGAGCTTTCATAGAAACTTTGTTGAGTTATGGACCAGCTGCAAAGAAGTCACAACTGACTAATGCATTACGGTACAAGGATGCGGCCGGATACATGGAAGATTTGACAGAAGATAACAAGGGATTTCTTCTTCGAAAGAAATTTATAGAGAAAAGTAAAATCGTGGACATGACTGGGAGATTACATTTGGAATGCTGAATGGCGTTAATGTTCATGTTAAAACGAACAGAGCCAAAGATGCTTTCGCACTGATGGCAGATGCCGATACATACAAGATAAAAATTCTAGACGTATCCATGTTTGTGTGCAAAGAGAGACTCCTGTCATTCGTGAGAATGGCTCACGAGAAAGCACTAACAAAAGCAACTGCAAAATATCCCATCGACCGTGTGGAAACCAATGTGTTTTCAGTGCCAAAAGGAAATCTGAGCATTACACAAGAAAAGTTATTTTTAGGCCAACTACCTAAACGCGTCGTGGTGGGATGTGTAGACAACGATGCTTTCAATGGAAACTTTTCAAAGAATCCATATAATTTCAAGAACTACAACGTCAATTATTTGGCTTTGTACGTGGATGACCAGCAGATTCCAGCTAAACTATTACAACCTCGATTCGAACAACAAGAAGTGGCCAGGTGTTATGCGACCCTGTTCCAAGGGACTGGACAAATGTACGAGAATGAAGGAAACCACATCAGCCGAGAAAAGTACATAAACGGATACACCCTATTCGTATTCGACCTGACTCCAGGCCTATCACATGGACAACACTTCGACCTGGTGAAGAGAGGAACCTTGAGACTTGAAGTCCATATCGAAAACCCATTACCAACTACGATCAACGTACTGGTGTATGCAGAATTCTTCATAGAAGTGGATAAGAATAGACAAGTAATCTTTGATTACTCGACATGAACACGTTGCAGTTAGAGAAACCCCTTCGATCAGATAGTTGTTTGAAGAGAATATGTTTGGGTGTATTTGCAAGAAACAGATTACCAAGAAGATTACCAGATCACAGACAAGTGGCTTTGATAGCCAATAGGGATCCAGACCACAGAAAAGGAGAACATTTGGCGGCTCTCATTGTGAGTCACCACAACGCAGAATACTTTGATTCCTATGGATTACCACCACAACACAGACCATTCGAGAATTTCCTGAAGAAGAATTCCAGATATTGGAAGTATAATACAAAACGCCTTCAAGGACCATTACCAGAGTGTGGACAATATTGCCTATTTTATTTGAAACATCGCTGTCGCGGTGTACCGATGTGAACCATATCCAACATGTTTACAACTGATCAAATGGATAATGGTGTGTTGGTTAATGACGTCATAGAAGAAACCAGCAACTAGATGTCGCTGTATTAAAGAAAAAAACTACGAAAAGGGTGCACTTGGTGTTCAGCTCATTTGTGTTTCGACAGCCAAAGAAGAAGGATGTCTACAAATGTGACCGTCTTCAAACTCATCAACGATTTACAGATTCAACTGTTCAAAAACGACGTTGGGTTCCAGTTTACCACGAGAGATTGGGAACAAGTGACCAAAACAGTGGATATTGCAAAGAAGAGGAGCCTTGAAATAGAGAACCCAAACCAAAGAGAGAAAGAAAACCAAAGAAGAATGAAGATAAAAAGGATTGAAGAATGTTCACTATTCCGTCTTTGATACAGATGGCGCTAAATGATTATCAATCAAGAAACAAGAAATCCAAGAGATTTTGTACAGAGAATGAGCGTTTCATTCGAAACGAATTTTCGTGATGTTCCACCACCAGTACTGGAGCAGTTATTATGTGGAGAAGAGAAAATAAGAAAGACACCAGAACAGAGACTACCAAAATACATCAAGTATGCATGGGAGGAAAATCGTCTCAAGACATTTCAATTCATGTTACAAAGTGAAAGTGTGAAAACTCCGAATGAACTGACAAAAGCTGGATTCTTTTATTTGGGGACAGGAGACAGAACTCAATGTTTTCATTGTGGTATTATTGTTCATTTCTGGGAAACAGAAGATGATGTTATAGAAGAACACAGAAAATATTCTCCAGACTGTTATTACATTCATAATTTACTACCTGAATTCATGGACAATGAAAAAGTTCAAGAAGAAGAAATGGCCATCAATGAAGAAATGAACACGTCATTTCAAGAAGAAGATTCACGGAGGACGAAATGTACTTTGTTTTTTATGAGCTGAAGCCAATGTCGCTCCGCGATCATGTAACCATTTGTGCCCGTACAAAGACTGCTGTAAACCACTCAGAAGATGTCCAATCTGCAGAAAGACTGTTTATGAATATCTGACAATCTACATACCATAGAAGATTCCATAAAAAGTTGTATTTTTTGTTGTTGAATAAAAGAAATTAAAATGTAAAAATTGTGTTGTTATCAATGAGTCCAGTAGTACAATAACAAAGGTATCTTCAAATTGTATCTTATAAAAGGTATCCTCAAAAGGTATCTTCAAATACCGAAATGAGGCTAAGAGGGATGGTACATTAGACCTTATACGACAAAAAGGGATTATCTTAGCTTAACATGTGGGTAGATCCTCACGTGAGAATATGGTGGGACTTGAAGTTAGCTTCGTGGCCTTCATGCACACATATGAACATACTAGTAATTTGAATAATGGTTAGAAACTATTTTTATAATTTGAATAATGGTTAGAAACTACTTTTATAATTTCAATAATGGTTAGAAACTACTCTTATAAAACCAAAAGGTGGAAACGGAGGATTCTGGGTAATGACTCTTACACAAAGGATCGAGCCTTTTATTGGAGAAAAACGTTATGGGATAAGGATCCAAAAAGGATTCTGGAGGAGTCTAAACCGGAAAAAATACTCCTATTCAATCGAACCACGGGGCCCCTCGGTACTATATCATTACGTGCTACTATTAAAATCTACGGTATGGCGCTCCTAAAAAGGATTCTGAAAGAATTCGAAATAGTACAACTAGTCGGGTTGTTTGTGGTAATTCTACGAATTAAACGAGGGTTTGGGGAAAATCCAAGCCAGAAAATTACTCTAGTTCAATCAACTTACCCCGGGGTAAAATAAAGTCGTTTTTGGTGATTTGGAGGGGTTGTCGGGTTTATTTGGGTAATTCTACGAATCGGGAAATTACTCTTGTACAAAGGAACATACCTTCAAAACATACTGTCTTGTTGTAGGCCATTGGGTAACACAGCAACCACGTGCTACCATAGAAACCAAGATGGCGGCCTCACTATACAAAATGGACGACGGAAACACGTATCACCCTAACAACACGCGCTGCGCATGCGCACTCACATCATGCATCACTATGGAGATGACGTCACAAGATGGCCACTCACGCGGGTTACCATGGCAACACAACATGGCGCCACCAGGTCACGTGGCATGACGTCACTTCCGAGATTCCCGCCGGGGTCCCCCAATAGGGCCCGGTTACCTCATCTCCTACGACTAAGGGGACATGAAATTGATTCTAGTAACTGAAATGCCAACACATTTATGATAGAATTATCAGGTTATTATTATTTGGTATTCTTCTGGGAATTGAATATGTGATAACAAATGCTCAAGCTTAGAACTTTGAACAATTCACACTGTACTAACATTAAATCAGATCTTATGCAGGAAAGGTCAATTTTCGATGTTCCATCATTTCGTAACCGTGAATGATGGAATTAACTCAGGATAACGATTTTACATGATGTGATTTTCTTGAAGTGTATTTCGAGGATATTTTTATTACGATAAGTAAACGTACTATGGAAATCTCTTACCGATTGACATCATACATACTTATGAAGCTCGATATGAGGTATTCTGTAGTTGTAAATAGTAACAGTTGGAATTTTTGCCGATTTGGAACTGAGTTGGGATTTTGGGAAGTAAAGGAGACATCAGCATCGCCAAAGCAGCTCTAAAATCCAGATAGATGAAATTTCCAACTCCTCATGACTTGCCGTCCGAATTTCCAACTGTAGGAAATTTTGGCCAGGGTGGGGGTGGGGGATTCGTCGCCATGTCCCTGCTAACGAATCGGCCGCATCCTTCCACGTAATTTACAAATTAAGCAGTTGAAAAAAGATATATTTTCCAAAACAATTCAGCGAAACCAATCTCATCTGACACCTCATTGGAACGAGCTCGGTCCAGTGAGGCGTTACATGATATGGTTTTGTTGAATTTGTTGGAAAAAAGGAAAAAACAAAATTTAAAATAATAAATTTTGATATCGTCTGCGTTGGTTAAAGGGATAACGAGTGCATAGTATGCGTCTGGTCCTTTATTGGTGATGTTAATTTGTGCTTTCTTGAATAAACGACTGGCAGTAAATTTTATTCCAATGTTTGTGTACTCTTTCGCGTCTCAATCACTGCATTATCAATTCAAAACTTTGGTTCTGATTCAGTGGGTTGTTTTCGAAAAATAAAACTCTTATTTTTTTCTGCATTGATAGCTAATTTATTTCTTTGTACATAATTTTCCACATTGCACAGACAATTATTTAGCGCTTCTGTTAAGGCTATTGACCCAGAGAAAGAACCACGTCGTCGGCAAATAAAAGGTATTAAGGGATTCGTTTCCGATTCATGTTGGGACAATACGTTTCCTACATATAAAAACGCCCGGTCTTTCTGATCGTTGCTCAACCAGTATGTCAAATTTGCAGGTGGTATATATATATTGAAATAGAAATAACTTTCGAACTAATATTCAAGATCACATCCCTTATCTGTACCAATATGGGATTTTCCAAGTTATTTAACCTTCTCCAACCGCTTCCTATAGTGCTATAGTGGTTACGGAGTAAAATGCAGTACCGCCTTTTGAAGAATTTCCATATTTACGACTTAACTCAATGCACTGGTATACGGGTATTTGGATTAGCGTATCCGTTTCGCGCCACGTTTCGTAAATTGTAATAAAATCATTTTATTCAACAGACTAATGCATTCAATATCACCCCGGGCATTCGAGGCCGTGCCACTCTTTTACTAGGTCGATTTTTATATAAACTCTCATTATTAACTACATTCATCCAATAAAATTGAACAAGCCAGACTGGACTATCGGTATCCACAAGAAACTTTGGTCTGCAAATTTGAATGTTTCCATCATTCACAATTTTCAGAAGAAATTCGGGGTTGGGAGAGGAGTGGGGGTGGGGGGAGTAACATTCGGCTTGAGTGCTCATCATATCAGTTATTCCGAAACTGTATATAAAACATTAACATTTCTGAAAATATTAATATAATATTGACCATAGAAACAGTTTTATACTAAAGACTATAGAACAGTGTCATACTGTCATTGTGACCATAAACTAATATTATAACACTATTAATGTTTCAATTTCATAGTGGTCAGGGTGTAAAAGGAATGGAAGTCCGTAGGAACGTTAGTCCCTCTGGACTATTATTCCGCGGAATTATAGTCCTAGGTCTAACATTTCTAGGAATAGTAGTCCGCCGGACTACTATTCCTAGAAATGTTAGAACTGGACCATAATTCCGCGGAATAATAGTCCAGAGGGACTAATTTTCCTACGGACTTCCATTCCTGTTACAAGGGCCTGTGAAATCGCACAAATGCAACAAGTCACATGCGATTCTTGCAGACTACAGGATGATTCAACGGGGTCTTTTGTTAAGACTGTGTACAAATATGAAACGTGTATGTACATATATATATATGCCAATGGTATAGTGACCTTGGCGTAATTTAAAATGTTATTCACACGATATAAAATATGATGAATCTACCGAACCTAATATCTCTGGTATGTCATATTAATCTAGTTCAGTCACTTCAGTGTATCCGTCAATTGCTGTTTACAAAATTGAAGTTCATCCATTTCTCACTTCCTTAGAATCGTGCTGCTCTCTGGAATCAATTTCCTCGGTGATGGCTTGGATATTAAATTCCCGTACTCCGTAATCAACAATGGATGTAAATCTTGTCCATTTGCATGGTGTGGTATTATGAAGTACGAATGTTGTCTCTTCTCCTAAAGTGGCTTTTCCGACTTCGTGAATAATTTGGAATATTTTCTCGGAGTTGTGTGTCGCCACTGAAAATCAAATTATGTTGAAAACACCAACCACTTGTGTATTTAATTCTTGTTGCAAGTACACATACTACCATACGATTAGGATGCCAACTCTCCTTTTATAGTTAACCGTTTACTCTCGCATCCCGCTGAGTTAGAAACCATCTGTCTTGGTTGATGATAATGGGAGTCCTTGATGACGATGATGAATCCTTTGGCTTTACATCAGTCACGATACTACAGATTGGTATTATAAAAAGCTTAATAGTATTATCCGAATGTAACATTGATAGGATTGACAAACTTCTGAAATCCGTACCCACCAACCTGTTGGTTAACACCTACACTCTGGAAGTGAAGCAGAATTTTCACCAATCACTCTGTTTTTTCTCTTGTTCAACTATGAATTTCACCAATTACATCTTATTTGACAGGGAACGCGATGGCTCAGCGGTAGACTGTTGGACTTCTATGCTAGAGGTGCCCGAGTTCGATACCCGTTGTGTCCTTGGGCAAGGCACTTTATCCCGGTTGCCTACATGAGGGCACGATGACGCCATGTACTAAGGCGCACTACACGTCGATGATGCACATGTCTTCAACCGCTGTAACCTTTCTTGAGCGGAGCTTGAACAGAGTTGGAATATTGAGGAGCAGACAGTTGCTCGTCGTTGCTCGGTGGTTCTCTCCGGGTACTCCGGCTTCCTCCACCCGTAAAACTATCACGGCCACGATTAGCCATTGTGCATAAGTATATGCCTTTAACTGGTAGAGTGCTAAATTATTTTTGGTCATCCAAATTTGTTCACGTCTCTTTGTCTTGTTACAATTTATGGGAGAGTGCCTAGTGGCACTCTCCCATAAATTGCAACAAGGCAAATCCCCACAGACTAAATAATTTCAATTCAAAAATAATATGACGCACATCCATAGAATATGAAGCCATTAAGTTGCAGCACCTGCACTTCAGAATAAAGCCCAAATATGGGCTTCCAGCATTCTACCAGTTAAACACCAATAAATAAATAATATAAATAATATTTTGTTTGACAGAGCTCACTGAGCTCTGTCAAGCAAGGTACATTCAGTAAAATATCAAACTGCATGATAAGAAATATCTGCTGCTGAGAAACGATTTGCCATTTTGACATCACAATGCAATGGGTTAATCACGGCGACAGCATATCCAATTCACCATCGGTTATCGTACTCGCATTCCAACAACAATTGACCCCAATGTGAACAGTTACTTTATCCACATTTGTGAGTCGCAAATCATTTGCCAGCCATTCGTCCAGTTAATGAATTCATTGACCAGGCATCACAATTGTTGTAACTCTCTCAGATTGTTGGGACATTTTCGTGGGCACAATTCCTGCTTGGGCTGAATCTCCAACTAATAAAGTCATTGGCAACTGAGTCTCGAAAATCCCGCCGGTAAGTATTTAGCTGTCTTGTCTGCTTGCCATAATTCCTTCTTGACCATCTACTTTCATCATCAGTTTTTAAATTGACAGAGAGCGGGATAGCCGTGTCTTTATTTTGTGAAAATTGTATTATTCATAATCTTAGTACTCTCTGTTCATCACTTGCCACAACAGAAGTATTTCCATTTTTGGTCCCTATTTGCAAAATCCATGGTTGTACCTGCATTCCGATTTATATGATCACTTCATGGCTCACCATTTTCGTCATCGGAAGAGACTTACAAGTTAGCTCTCCTTAATTTTCTGAAGTTGTCTGTAAATTTCACATTAAGGGTATGGGAATTTCAAATAAAAATTGAAATTTCGAAATGTTAGCGAAGTTGTATTATCGATGTGCGCATCATTTCACAAACTGCAGGCATTTACCTTTAGAATTACATAACTAGAGGCTCCAATTTCCCATACGCTTTCCATGGTAACGAGCTGCAATTGTGGCCATGTTTGCAACATTACATGAAGATGACATGAGGATCATTGGTAGAAGGTGTCCAAGTCCTCAGTCATGTGAAGTTTCAAAACATTTGACTTTGTAGTTTCAGAGGGGAAGATTTTTTGCAAAATCCATCAATCAGAATCAGAGAATATCTCCAGTGGCTATATTTTCCAACCAACGGGAACAAAAAGAGAATCGTTTGTAGAGGGCCTCCTATAGACCATTCTATAGTCTGGTTCACGTCGGCTCAGTTGTTCCAGAGAAGAAGATGAAAATGTGATTTCCCATAGGGTTTCTATAGTAATTATAAGCCGTAATTGTGGCCATATTTGGAACACCATCAACATTAAATGAGGATCGTTGGTAGAGGGTGTCCCAGTCATCAACCATGCAAAGTGTCAAAATATTGGGCCTTGTGGTTTCAGAGGAGAAGATTTTTCAAAATCCATCTATCAGAATAAAAAAAATGCTTTTGGCAGCCATGTTTTTCGATGCACTGTAACAAAATGAGGAGCGTTTGTAGAGGTCCTAGCATAAACTAACCCTGCCAAGTGTGGTTCACATCAGCTCAGTAGTTCCAGAGAAGAAGATGAAAATGTGATTTCCCATAGGGTTTCTCTAGTAATTATAAGCCACAATTGCAGCCATGTTTGCACCCCGATCAGCATTAAATGAGGATCGTTGGTAGATGGTGTCTCAGTCATCAACCAAGCAAAGATTCAAAACATTTGGCCATGAGGTTTCAGAGGAGAAGATTTTTCAAATCCACCAATCAGAATAAAAAAAAATGCTTCTGGCAGCCATGTTTTTTGATGCAAGGTAACAAAAATGAGGAGCAATTGTAGAAGACCTCCCATAGACTATCCTTGCCAGGTTTGGCTCACGTCGGATCAGTAGTTCCAGAGAAGAAGATGAAAAAGCGATTTCCCGTAGGGTTTCTATAGTAACTATAAGCCGCAATTGCGGCCAGGTTTACATCCCAATCATCATTAAATGAGGATCGTTGGTAGAGGGGGTTCCAGTCATCATTTAAGTGAAGTATCAAAACATTTGGCCTGGCACTTTCAGAGAAGATTTTCAAAAATTTACCAACCAGAATCAAGGAATACCTCTGGTGTCCATGTTTTTCAACCCACGGGAACAAAATGAGGATCGATTGTAAAGGACCTCCCATAGACCATTCCTGCCAAGTTTGGCTCACGTCGGTTCAGTAGTTCCAGAGAAGAAGATGAAAATGTGATTTCCCATAGATTTTCTATAGTAACTATAAGCCGCAATTGTAGCCATGTTTGCAATCCAATCAACATTAAATGATGAGCGTTGGTAGAGGAGGCCCCAGTCATCAAACATGCACAGTTTCAAAACATTTGGCCCTGTGGTTTCAGAGGAGAAGATTTTTCAAAATCCACCAATCAGAATCCAAGATTGCCTCTGGCGGCCATGTTTTCAAACACATGGGAACAAAATGAGGATAGTTTATAGAGGACCTCCCTTAGACTATCCCAACAATGTTTGGTTTACGTCGGTTTAGTAGTTCCATAGAAGAAGATGAACATGTGATTTCCCATAGAATGTTGTATAGTACCTATAGCCCGCAATTGCAGCCATGTTTGCAACCCGATCAACATTAAATGAGGATCGTTGGTAAAGGAGGTCCCAGTTATCAACCATGCAAAGTTTCAAAACATTTGGCCCTGTGGTTTCAGAGGAGGAGATTTTTCAAAATCCACCAATCAGAATCCAAGAATGCCTCTGGCGGCCATGTTTTCAAACACATGGGAACAAAATGAGGATCCTTTCTAGAGGACCTCCCATAGACTATCCCTACCAGGTTTGGTTTACGTCGGCTCAGTAGGTCCAGAGAAGATGAAAATGTGATTTCTCATAGGGTTTCTATAGTAACTGTAAGCCACAATTGCGGCCATGTTTGTAACCCGATCAACATTAAATGAGGTTCGTTGGTAGAGGGGGTCCCAGTCATCATTTATGTGAAGTTTCAAAACATTTGGCCCCCCCCCCCCCGGTTTCAGTGGAGAATATTTTTGAAAATACACCAACCAGAATAAAAGAATGCCTCTGGAAGCCATGTTTTTCATCCGACGGGAACAAAATGAGGATCGTTTTGTAGAGGACCTCCCATAGACCATTCCTGCCAAGTTTGGTTGACACCGGCTCAGTGGTTACAGAGAAGAAGATGAAAATGTGAAAAGTTTACGGACGCCGGACAACGGACGACGGACGACGGACGAAGGACGACGACGGACGCCAAGTGATGTGAAAAGCTCACATGGCCTTTTAGGCCAGGTGAGCTAAAAATACAGAAGCTGGCTTTTTTACATTTTTCTCACTCAGTTTAAACGTTTGACTATTACTCTCTGCTTAAACCCAATTAAAAATTAAAAAAACCTGCGCTTTCACCATCTTTTAGTGTTCTGCAACTTTTTATCGGTTGATTCTATCAACAGTCTGCTCAAGTGACATATTATACAGACACTATCCTTTTCATTAATTTAAAAGTCTAGGAGATAAGATTTGCTGATTTTTTTCCCCGGGAAGAATAAATGAAAGCGTCAATGACACTGTGGCTTAACCTGACTGTGTGTTGTGTTTGATGATAATGTTCAATGTTTATAAAAGGATTATGAAATAAGACAATATGGAATATGTTAATTCCTGTTTCCTGTATGCTATGTTTTCAATAAAAATAATTTGAGGTGCAGACTGTACAAAAGAATTGGGGTGGGTTAATGTGGCCCTCACAGTTAATGTATGTGGCCCTTATAGTTAATGTATGTCAACCAAAGTTACCAAGTTACAGTGAAATTATTCCAAAATGTATCATCCTATCAAGTTACAATGAAATCCCTTCATAAATACGGCCTGTAGACTGTGCTAAAGGTTTCCGGGCCTCGGGCCTGTGTAGCGATCACGGTTGACCGATCACAACCAAAAGGGGACGTCCTCATCTAGACATCATACATAGTCATTCTACCAAGTTACAATGAAATCCCTCCATATTAAATATGACCTGTAGATTGTGCTAAAGGTTTTTGGGTTTCGGGCTTGGGCAGCAATCACGATTGACAGATCATGATTAAAAGGGGACATTCTCATCTAGATATTATACAGAGTCATCCTGCCAAATTACCATGGAATCCCTTCATGAATGCCCTAAAGGTTTTCGGGTTTTGGGCTCGAGCAGCCATCATAGCTGAATGATCGCGACCAAAACAGGACGTTCTCATCTACACATTATCTGCAGTCATCCTACCAAGTTACGATGAAATTCCTTCATCGATATGACCTGTAGACTGTGTTAAAGGTTTTCGGGCTTCGGGCCCCTGTAGCCGTCACAGTTGACCAATCGCGACCAAAAGGGGACGTTCTCATCGAGACATTATATGGAGTCATCCTACCAAGTGACAATGAAATCCCTCTATAAATACGACCTGTAGACTGTGTTAAAGGTTTTCGGGTTTGGGGCTCGGGCAGTCGCCACGGTTGACAGATCGTGACCAAATGGGGAAGTTCTCATCTAGACATCATACAGAGTCATCCTACCAAGTTACAATGCAATCCCTCTGCATTAAATATGATCTGTAGACTGTGCTAAAAGTTTTTGGGTTTCGGGCCTGGGTGCCCGTCACGGTTGACAAATCACGACCAAAAGGGGACATTCTCATCTAGATATTATACAGAGTCATCCTACCAAGTTACCTTGAAATCCCTTCATAAATACGACTTGTAGACTGTGCTAAAGGTTTTCGGGTTTTGGGCCCGTGCAGCCATCACGGTTGACCGATCGCGACCAAAAGGGAACTTTCTGATCTTGATATGACCTCAAACCTGCATATGAAATTTCGTGCCCATCGGACAAGAATTACGGGGTGTAGCCTGTGCTAAAGGAAAATGTGAACAGACTCACCGACTTACACTCACAGTCACAGACTAACAGACTTCCGCACGCGTGATGGCAACAGCTTATCTTGACTTTGTCAAGTTAAGCTAAAAATTACTGTAGAAACAGATTCGCCCAAACGAATTGCCAAAGTGAACTGTTACTTGGGGCTTTCAATTAGCTTGCCATAAAAAGCCCAGTTTCCTTTTGTAACTTTAAATAAATGAAAACAACAGACAGCTCAGAGAGCTAACTGTTGTTTACGTTTATAAAAAATAACAAATGGAAACTTCGTTTCATATTCTTTTGATGTCAAAGGTGTTCTATCAACAATTGCATGCTTCTCAATTGTACCGTCCTCGTCCATCTGATAATTTCAGGGGAGATAACTCTTTATCATATATATCCAGCAGATTATTAACAGTCGTCTGTGGGATGTCAATTTTCACTTTATCGCACAGTTTCGAATTGGTTAAATTTTGTTCATTTCGAATTTTCTTATTCTCGGCTTCAGAAAAATGAATCATATCTCTTAAATTTTGAAACAAATGCCTTCCTATGTTTCACGGTCTCTGCTCTAATAGCCATGTTCTCTTGTTTGAGAATTTAAGTTCTGCAGTTTGTGTCTTGAATATTCGTCTTCACTGAATTTTGCAGCCGCATTTTGACGTCATTCAATAATTGGTCCATGTTGTTATCGAGTTCTTTTCCCATCTTTTGTAGAATTTGATCCAGTAATAAAGTATTGAGCTTCTGGGATGACTCGACGTGGCGTGATACAACACGATGTGGTGGCGTTTACAGTAGTATTCCAATTTATTACACATCCATTAAACTTTAAACCCTTGTATTTAACGGAATCGCTGCTATGGCATAAATATTTCTGTATTCAACTGATGATATTCAAGCCGGAACTTTCCTATCGAGTCATTAGTTACGCATCGAAAAGTTTCCAGATTTCGTTATACAGTTATCGATCGTCTGGGGGCGCGGTGGCTCAGTAGGTTGAGGTGCAGGCTGCAAGCCGAGAGGCCCTCGGTTCGAATCCCACCTGCGGCAACCGCGTTGTGTTCCTGGGCAAGACACTTCACCCCATTGCCCACGTGGGGGTCCGGTGGCGCTGTGTACTAAGGCATACTGCACGTCGATGGTGCACCTGTCTTCAACCAATGCTAACCCTGCTTGTGTGGAGTTATGTATGTTGGGGGAGCTGACGGTTGCTCGCCGTTGCTCGGTGGTTCTCTCCGGGTACTCCGGCTTCCTCCACCCGTAAAACTGTCGAGGTCATGATTAGCCATTGTGCAGAAATATGTGACCTCAAACACCAATAAATAAATAAATCGATCGTCTGTCGCGTAATGTGAAAATGAAAACGTCCAAAGCAAAATAAAGTCGGTTCACAAAAAAATTAGTTAACCAAAAATGAGATAATATTAAAAAGCAATCATTTCCAACCACAACATTAACCCAGTCCCGTGGCCGTCACGTCTGAGAATCCCATTATATCTAAATTGGTCAACGTTATTTATTTGATTACATCGGACATCCTGACATGTTTCGAACTTCTTTTAAAAACTTTCTCCCAGGTGTTTTGCAAATCTGCCCAAATTTGTACTTCTATTTTTACTCTCTGTAATATCCACCATATGGTTAGGCGTGAATGGACACCAGCCGAAGAGAAGCAGCGATACGAATTTCAACAAACACACCCAGTAGAAAAGAATGTAATTTATACTGGTTCCCAAAGGGTTGTTTTTTTTTTTTATCGATCAATTTGATCAGTACAGCTACAAGCAAAACAAACGGACGCTTCACCTTTGGGTTTAAACATCAGAATTAAAATTTGTTTATTTAGCTGAATTTTAATGCATGGGATGTGTAATAAACACATTCCAACTCGTTATGTAAAACACCCACCGATTCAAACACACATCGCGTTCTGTCTACATATATATATTTCCCTATCGGGGGTATAAATATACTAATCAAAATGTTCTAAGGATCACTCCAACCCACTTACATATTTTATATAAAACTTAAATGTGTATATCTCTGTTTGTTTATTTGTCCATTTGAGGTTTAACGGTACTTTCAACAACCTGGGTCATATCATGTCGGTCAATTTTTCCCGAAAAGATAGCCGGAGTACGCGGCAAAACAAAGATTTGTTCGGTTTTCAAAAAAAACTTTTGGCAAGTGTCGTCTAGAGCCCAGAGAAGGTTCGAAATTCAATTCGATTCGAAAGCGTCCCGATGATTTGGTTCGATTCGAGTCGCTCCGATTCGCAAACATACGAATCGACGTGATGTTCTTGAAATTTCACAAAGTGTCTTCTCTTGAAGTCTTCTTCTATCACCAGGTTTTTTGACAGAAGAAGAGTTCAAGAAGGTTCCACTTTCGAAACTACTTTGATTCCGTTCTGGACCATTCCGCCTTTTTATTGATTTACCCAAACAGGGGAGTCCCCGTTGCGTACATTACTTGAGTGGAGACTGCTACTGCTTACGGTTGAAAGAAGGTGCAATATGTACAACTTGAAAAGCGGCGAGATTCGTTTGGAGATTCGACTGGATTCGAAAGCCTTTTCCTGATTCTGGATTCGATTTGATCCGAAATTTGAGATTCGAGGGCCTGTAGTGTCGTTGGTCTATTCGTATTAGGTAAAGGATTCAAGGTGTTTGCAGTGTATTATGACCCGGCGAATCGCGATGTTTCTCTCGAATCAAATCAAGCAAAAGGTTCGAAACCGAATCGAATCCACTTAGCAATCGTTACGATTCTACGACACCCCCCCCCCCCCCCCCCCCAGGTGCTGTTTATCGCAGTCGTGAACCCAATATCAATAGACATACCAGACTATTAAGAAATTGACAGGTATCACGAAAGAGGTCGAAGAAGAAGCCATTTACCGTCTTTTCAGCGCAACAAGACGTCATCTGCAATGCCAAAGCATTGCAAATGGCGCCTTGGTGCACTTAACGGATGATACATGTATATTGTGCAAAAGAGCCATAACGCAATCACCACTATCACTTCAAATCTAATTTTTATGACTTTTCTGACTGAATTTGTGCTGAGACACGTAAGACTGGATAAGTTCAATCTTATTCATCAGAAAACTCCAGTGTGAGTTGCTATCTTCAGAAAGTCTACAATAAAGAATTGTATGAAATTCAAATTTCAGCAGGATTCGATTTTTTCGAATAATCGAGATGGTTTCAAAATCGAATCGAACCGAATCGAATCTCGAATGTTCTTCGGACCCTACAGTACATTTACAATTTTTGTTACACTATCTTTTTTTCATATTATGAGAGATAACTTACTTGGTGTCGGCGCTCAGGTCGAATAGTCAGACAAAATTAATATCGCAAAACACGACGCTCAGCTTAAATGACACTATGGTGGAGGTCTCGTAATAATTATATCTTCTTGAACACTTGTTTACTTGACATCGATCGAACCTCTCAAGTTGTCATCGATTTAAGCTTTAAATCATGTCGAGTATCATACATATTTCGTATATATATGTAAACGAGACTAATGCACAATGATCTCGATTCATTAAGACAGTAACGCACACTAGAGAGATATTGAAATACTACTGAGGCGAATAATTTCGGGATTTCCAATAAACACACATATAAGTGAAGTGTTCATGTTGTTCTCAGAATGCCAACCATTAAAGAAGATTGATCCCACTCGAACAGAAAAAAAAATGTACAGCAAGGTCTTGTCTCCAGAGAACGAAAACACGTTTGACGTTTATATTATTTCTGTGTGAAAGGGACAAAATATTTATTTGGGGGTCACACTCTCGATATTAATACGAAATGAGATAAATAGGTTCGAATAGTCAGAACAGGTCCAGAATTTGTAATCACGACCCTGGGATCGCGGATGTTCATCAATCAGCGCTGTGGACTGGATCGTAGGTCTGGACGTTTTTCGGTTTTCCGGCTCGGTTCCCGTTTCTGTGGCAAACCGGAAAACCGAAATGCAAGGTCCAGCAAAAACCGGCCGAACGGTTTACAGTATCTGTGCATAAACTGATTAACCCTTTACCTAACATGAAAAGCAGACGACACTTGCAAAAAAATTCTTGAATATCTAATTTTTTTTCATTTTTTGTCTCAAAAACATAGGTTATGACCCCTCGTTGAAACGAGCTCGACGAGCTCGTTCCAACGAGGGGTCATAACCTATGTTTTTGAGACAAAAAATGAAAATATTTTAAAAATTAATTGGCGATTTTTGAGAATAGCGCTGGCCGGTTTTGACCGTTACGTTGGGTAAAGGGTTAAACTATCTTACTGGGAGGGAACTGGACTAGCGACCATTATGGACTCGTGTTGTCACTTATAGTCTATCAAGCAAAGGGGCAAATACGCCGTGTTCTCATTGCCACATTTTCTCCCTTATTGACTCGTCCACCGGACGAGTCAACAAGGGAGAAATGTGACAATGAGAACACAACATAGTTTAGATGAACGAAGTTTGGCTGAGCCCAATACAGACAGGGTTTTTGTGGTGAGTGTTGTCGTACAAACTACTGCGGATTTTTTAAAAGTTAAGGAGCCTAAAGTGTTATTTACTATCTGTTCTTAACACATAAGAAAACCGAATCCAAACCGAGGATTTTTCCTGAAACCGAACCGAAACCGAATCTGAATGAAAGTAGCTCAACTTGTTTAAGACATGTACATGTACAGTATGTGACACAACAATGACACGCATCTAGGTAATGACCTGATAACAAAGATACATACAAAGTATTGTAAAGGTCTGTACACAAATACTGACCGTGGCCTGTAACAAATGTACAGGTAAAGTATTGTAAAGATGGGTGACAGTTAGATGCTAAACTAGAAAAGAAATCGCCACGGGGTTAATGTTACAACGGGGATCCTTGTATGGTGCACCATAAGCTAAATGTTAGCAATTGTTTTGGCCTGATTGATTCAAACCCTTCTAAGGTCGATTCATACTAATTAATAAATATTTGTCCAGTCCTTCCTAAAATATAGGTATTTGAATTTTTTATTTTTAGCTCATAGGGTTCCCACGGGTGAGGAGGTTTTATTTTTCTCATTGGAAATAGAAAATCGGGTTGTGTTAATAATGTTTACCCTCCCCAAACAACACCAAAAATTAACACAGGAACTTGGCTTCAACACATTTAAAAAATTTATTCAAATCAGAACTTTCATGTAGAAGTTCTGTACAAAAACTGATTGCGCCTAATTTCGGTACAAAATGATCACCGATGGCCATCTTGAATTTCAGACCGCACCCAAAAACACCCGTTCTCGTCCCACGGTGATAACAAAGGTACCCAAGAAGTTTCATAAAGATCGGTTGATAAATGCGGCCAATAGCCAGAGCCGTGTTGACGGACGGACAGACGTCCAGATGGACAGACGACGACGGACCATGACAAAACCTCAAATTTGACTACGCCAAAGGCGAGCTAAAAATAAACTCATCAACTCCTTCCAAAGGAAAAGTCATCAATAAATACAGAAGTTCTGTACAAAAAAAACCT
Source organism: Pictodentalium vernedei (assembly GCA_031216915.1). NCBI lineage: Eukaryota > Metazoa > Mollusca > Scaphopoda > Dentaliida > Dentaliidae > Pictodentalium > Pictodentalium vernedei. The sequence continues at coordinate 185,201,235 of CM062288.1, read as the reverse complement.
GATTGCACCTAATTTCGGCACAAAATGCCCAACGGTAGCCATCTTGGATTTTGGACTGAACCCCAAAACACTTGTTCTTGTCCCGCGATGACAACAAAGATACCCAAGATGTTTTGTGAAGATCAGTTCATAAATGTGACCTCTAGCCAGAGCCGTATTGAAATGTGCACTTACTGTGTATACGAAGCACTGAATAAATCAAAGTTTGTCTAATTGGCCGCCGGCGGCCATCTTGAAATTTCGGACCGCGCCCAAAAACACTCGTTCTCATCCCAAGATGATAACAAAGGTACCCAAGAAGTTTTCGTGAAGATCGGTTCATCAATACAGTCTCTAGCCCGAGTCGTATTGACATGTGTACTAACTGTGTATAAGTAGCACTGAATAAATCAAAGTTCATCTAATTTGCATAATTTCTGCAAGAGAAAAAACACCGTATTATATGTCAAGGTGATAGCTTGAACTTGCGATTTTTTGTTTAAAAGTGTATATATTTTCGATAATCTTTCTCACTCGGGCTAAATGTAAAGCGTAAAGATAGGAATATGACGAACCCCGAGTACTGATTTGTCACTTAAATAGGCCAGCAATAATTCAAGCGCTGCTAATTGAACTTGAAATTTTATGTCCATTACCGCGTTTCTGTATAAGGCTATAATGGGATATGTGGTAAGAGATTAAACGCAGTGGAAGCCAGTGCTCTCCTGTAGTCATTATCTACGTAATTATGACCAGTTAATAGGTAATTATTGGAAAACAGTACATCGCACATGTCCTGGACACACACCCATATTACGCAACTGGCCTGCCACCGAATGTCAGCATATACCGAAATACAAGACTTTATAAGAACTTGAAAGCGAGGATTAAATTAAGATAGATCTAAGCGGCCAAGTTCAAGAGAAGCGATTAAACTGAGAATTAATGTTCTGGCTATCGAAATAAAAATTGGGGGATTTCTCGAAAATTTCATTCCAGTCTGAAGGTGTGTAAGACTGTGGGTCGTTGCGAGTAGATGGGGATGTCCCATGTTATAGGTTAGAGGAGGTGCCACATCAGTGCGAAAGTATAGGCACGTTGTGGTGTAGGGGTGCCACAGAGCTCATATTTAGAATAGGAGCAGTCGCGGGCCAAGCCGGTGGCCATATATGAGAATAGGATCAGAAACACGAAGTACCAGCTCAGGGAGCTATTTGCATCTAGGTAAACGGCATTACCTGTTTAAGAACCAAGCCATACGTAGGCGGAGTAGGCTTTGCCTGTATGAACATTATTCTGAGATCAATGGAGGGCAGCGGTTAACCCCATTGGTGGCGCCTGCTTGAGTGAAAAGCGGCAAGTAAAGTGACAATAAGCTAGTGGCCGTGCGATTGCAGTGGTAGAGTGACATTCCGTCACTTGTTAGAGCAAAGGCGTCCGGATAAAGTGACAATACGTTAGTGGGCGTGCGATGGCCGTGAAAGGGTGAAGTGAAGAGGCGACCAAAGAACGAACACCAGCGAGAGGGAGGAAAAAACAGCGACAGCAGAGTATGCGGGCCTGCAAGTAACTCAAAAACTGAGTGGGTAGGTGCTGATTGACGTTTTGTTTATCATATTCATTTGATTCCATGCACACCCCTGTTGATTTATGCTTTTCGAGGAAAAGTTATTGATCCCTTCAGGATAAGAACCACCACAACAAAAGTGAAACGGGCGGGTTCGTAACGACGAGACATACGTTCACGCACGGATTCAGGTGACACTCCTTGAGTTTTGGCTGAATACACGGCGTGAATATATTTCCCTCAGCAGCGACAAAGCCCGGTTTCCGACAGTATACCATGTTACTAAACAATCATACAAAAATTTATTCAAATCAGAACTTTTATACAGAAGTTCTGTACAAAAAACTGATTGCACCAATTTCGGTACAAAATGGCTGCTGGCAGCCATCTTAAATTTCGGACCACACCCAAAAGCTCTCGTTCTCGTCCTAAGGTGACAACAAAGGTACCCAAGAAGTTTCGTAAAGATCGGTTCATAAATACGGCCTCTAGCCCGAGCCGTATTGAATTGTTGACGGACAGACAGACGGACGACGGGCCATGACAAAACCTCAAATTTGACTACGTCAAAGTTGAGCTAAAAATCAAAAGCGCCCAGCTCTACTGGATCGATAGGTCGACGGTTCAATCCTCCTTCGAATCATCTGCGATGTCCTTGGACAAGACACTGAATCTCAACTATTAAAGCGATGTACTTGGGCGTACAAACACCGCCGGTGGTGCAATTGACTTCAGCCAATACAAACCCTGCTCGTGTCGAGTGAGTACATTGTGTAGTCCTGTAGAAGAGTTCAAGCTCCGCTACCGAAACTACTTTCATTCCGTTTCTGGAATATTTCACCTTTTTGACTGACTTGTCCACGCAGAACAGTTGCCAGTAAAATGTAGTACAGGCCACTTGTCATGCAGAACAGTTGCCGCTAAAATGTAATACAGGCCACTTGAACGTATTACTCAAATGCAAAGTGGTAATATTTACGGCTACAAGAATGTGCAATATCTGCAACATTAAGAGCGGTGATGATTCGATTCGAGATTCCTCAGACTGATTCGAGATTCAATTCGAACTGAAATTTGAGATTCGCGCGGCCTTATACTCGTGTGCCTAATAATCATACATGTATGATTATTCTTTTTCGAACAAAATCCCTGCCTGTATGATCCTTATTTGACCCTGTATGATTATTAATTTTTAGCAATCGAATGTGCAGAGCGGCCGCTTATCTCAAGAAGTTCAGCAAAACAAACTTGTAAGGTACATGTTACGTACAAGCAAACACAGGGTGCAATGGAAATGTTAATTGGTAGAAAGCTGGAAGCATATATTTGGGCTTTATTCTGAAGTACTGCTACCATAACTTTAAGACCTAATATCCAGTGGATGTGCTTCATGCCATCACTGAAACAGAATTAATTAGTCTATAAGGTTTTGCCTTGGTGCAATTTATGGGAGAGTGCCTGTAGGCACTCTCCCATAAATTGCAACATGTCAAATTCATGTGAAAATTATGATAACCGAAAGTAATTTAGCCCTTCACCACTTCAAGAGCATCAGACTTCTGTGTTGGCTCTGAGCATAGCGGCTGACTCACATCTTGGAATTTTCCACCCTATACTATTATTCCACCCTATACTATTATTAATTTTCATGAAATTTTCCACCCTGTACTATTATTTTGCCCTGTACTATTGTTAGGCCCCCGAGAGTACCATCCATATCTGTATCGTGGTTTTTCGTCAAAATAAGGACATTCTAGAGTTCTACCCGGGCAATGTTTGTTTGTTTGTTTGTTTGTTTATTGGGTCTTAACGATACTTACAACAATCAGAGTCACATGGTGTCGGGCAGTTTCAAGGGTAGAAGAAGCCGGAGTATCCGAATGGAACCATCGAGGAGCGGCGAGAAACTGCCAGTCTCTTCTACTTACTAACTCTGCACGAGCAGAGTTAGGTTGAGGGAAACTTAAATCGTTGTGGTTTCCAGACCGATGCTAGTTTTCATGACAGACCCAAATCCTTTTATAAGTACTTAAGAAAAATGTTATCACCATTTAAAATGATATCGGAACATACCTATGTACTGGACTTCAAATTCATGTGCATCGCGAAAATAGGCCATATATTCCAACCCTTCACCTAGCCAAAATAGCAAACTACACTATAGCACTTTACCCAACGCAGACGATATCAAAATTTATTATTTTAAATATCATTTTTTTAAATTTTTCAAAAAATTCCAACAAAACCATATCATGTGACTCCTCAGTGGAATGAGCTCGCCGAGCTCGTTCCAAAGAGGGGTCACATGATATGGTTTTGTTGAAATTTTTTGAAAAATAATATTTTTTCAGCTTCTGAATTTGCATATTATGCGGGAGGATGTGGCCGATTCGTTGGGTAAAGGGTTAAAAACAAACTGATTAACTACAAATTTTTGGTTTTTGCCCCAAACATAGCTTATGAGCCCCTTAAAAAGTTTCACAATTGCACGAGAATATAAAATATCAACAAAAAAGAAAGAGAAAAAAAGAAGAAAAAAACCCAGACCGACCGACCTTATTTTTTTACTGCATATTACCGGAACTATAGCATTTATTTTTTATCGCCTTAGCAGCGGTTGAAAGCACGTGCACCATCGACGTGCAGTGCGCCGTAGTACACAGCGCCACCGTATCCGCACGTGGACAATCGGGATTCCGTTTCTTGCTCAAGGACACAACCGGTCAGGATCGAACCGTCGACCTTTTGGTTTAAGGTCCATTGCTCTAGTCATTGAGCCACCGAGTTCCCCACCAGGCAATAATTTTAATATTATTTTGCATGGCATTGTGGTAATACTAGTACTTAGGCCAAGATCATATCCATCTCACTGACATAAATCTGGATTGGTGTTTTCTGCGTTGCTGATGTGGGACATTTTGGAATTTTTGTGTAAGGTGTTGGATTTTAAAAGAAAGAAAAAAAATGCGGGAGGGTGCGTTTTCTCTCACATTACCCCGTTTCCCATTGGGTACACCATTGCAGGTGCAATTCCTGGAAAGAGAAAAAAGAAATTCGTAAAACAGACCGGATACCAGATATGCATGTCTACATGAGAACCGTCAAGAAAATTCTTGTCACCACCCAAGGGGCGATATATATAGAGCTGTAGAATTCACACCACCGATTGTATAGCTTCTTTATTTGGTTTATCGATCAGTATCGATTATTATACGTGATCACCCCCCCCCCCTCCCCCTACACACATACAAGTAACTTAGAAATAAATACTCGAGAGTTTCTCAGTTACGGCTCTCGCTGCCCGATCCCTGTCTCAAGGTAAGGGGGTAGCTGCCTCCTCCCTGCCCACCCCATGCTTCCGGCGCTCTTGTATTTCGTTGTATCGAGATCAACGATCCCGTACTAATGAGGGGTTACAAGTGACGCTTTAAAAAAGATAAATTTCAAGTGTCGCCTGCAAACGGTGTTATGCAACTGTTTTTAAAAACCTTGCGGTGTTTCATTAAACAACAAAATTTTACCTAATTACATGGAAGAGTTCTGAAAGGCCATTATTGGGCTTTATTCTGAAGTTCAGGCATTGCAACTTTAGGCTTCATATTCTGAGGATGTGTTTCATACATTAAGAGAAATTCACGCCAAATTTGGTTCCAAGTAGAACCCAAACCCATCGAAGAAGTAAAAAAATAGACTTCATGCTATCTAGAACTAAGAAATTTCATATTGAATCGGGGAATTGGACCACCCCTGTTGTCGACAATCATAGTGGCGTGAGGCAGGGATGTACCATTTCGCTTCCCTGTTTAAAATATTTATAGATGACATCAATGGGTTTTTTTGATAAAGACTGTGATCAAATAAACTTGAACAACCGTAAATTGAATCACTTACTATTTGCGGATGACTTAGTGCTGACCTCAGACTCACAACGGGGACTACAGAACTGTCTGAACAGACTAGAAGCGTATAGAAAGCAAAACAACTTGTTGATAAACATAGACAAGACGAAATATATCATTTTTAAGGCCCGAAAAATAAAGAATATCGCAAAATTTTCAGTAGGTGGTAAAGAACTGGAATGTACCTCAAAATACACATACCTAGGGTTAACCCTTTCGGAAAATGGCGCCCTGAAACATGCACAGTCTGAACTTAGTCTTAAGGGGCTCAAGGCTCTGTACAGTTTACACAGCTCGTTCAAAAAGAAATGCGCACCAACCGTGGTTGTCTTTTCTAAGCTGTTTGATAAACTAATTAAGCCTATATTATTATACGGCAGTGAAATGTGGTCGACGGATATGAATATGAGGAACAGAGATACTGCACCGAGTGAAAGGGCTCATATCAAGTTCTGCAAACTGATCTTAAATGTAGGTAAACATTCCTCCAACCATGCGGTACGCGCGGAGCAAGGTCGGTATCCAATAACATTAGCTGCTTTAGTACGATTCGCAAATTATACTGGTAAATTGCTTACTACTTCCCCAGGTACCATTCTGAATGATGCTTTTGTGGAAGCTAAGAAATGTAAACTCCCTGACTCAATGAGTGAAAAGCTAAAAGGGCTTGGATTTAACAGTTTGAATGAAACTGAAGTTTCCAAAAAGTAAAATTAATCTTCTAAAGTCCAAACTTGAATCGGACCATATTAAATTATTTAAAAAAGATATACACAATGATAATAAGAGAATAGGAAAAAATAAATTTAGGACTTATGGTCTATTCAAAGTAGATTATCAAATGGAACCGTATCTCATTCACACTTCTTCCATCGAAGCTAAAAACAATTTTACGCGATTACGCCTCAGCAAACATAAACTGTGGATCGAATGTGGAAGGCATTTACAACCAACCTCCCCGTCCTATCGAACACAGAATATGCGAAGCTTGTGCAATGGGGGAGGTGGAATCGGAATGGCATTTCGTAATGGAATGTCCGCTTTATGCACCATTGAGGGAAAAATTATTTCGCGCAATTTCTGACGAAAAATTTACTTCCCTCTAATAGATACAATGGACAAATTTAAAGTAATAATGACTAATGATAATCCAGTTCTATGCAATGTTATTTGTTATATGGTCCAGCTCTTCTTCACAAGAGGGGCGTATCTGTAATATGATTTATGTATGTCTTATGAATTAGTGTGTTTTATGATTCTATGTTTATTCTGTGTGTAGCAAACTGCCATTTATTCTGGTTTATTTGATGAATAAATCTTATCTTATCTTATCTATTGAGTTACCTGTCTTGTTTATATGAAAAATTGCAGTTGCCGCGCAACTTAACCCTTTACCCAACGAATCGCCCGCATCCGCCCGCGTAATATGCAAATTCAGCAGTTAAAAAAATATTATTTTTCAAAAAATTTCAACAAAACCATATCATGTGACCCCTCGTTGGAACGAGCTCGTCGAGCTCGTTCCAACGAGGGGTCACATGATATGGTTTTGTTGAAATTTTTTGAAAAATTTGAAAAAATTATATTTAAAATAATAAATTTTGATATTGTGTGCGTTGGGTAAAGGGTTAACCATTTATCTAACAAATCGTAAGCGTAATTTACAAATTAAGCAGTTGAATTTTTTTTTTTTAAATATTTCAACAAAACCATATCAAGTGATGCCTCGTTGGAACGAATTCGTCAAGCTCCTTCTAATGAGGGTCATATGATATAGTCTTTTTGAAACTTTTTGAAATGTTTTTTTAAAGAAAAACAATAATTAAAATAATAAATTTTGAAATCGTGTGCTTTGGGTAAAGGGAAACGCATGTGTGGTGGAAGAACTGAAAACGTGTTTTTGACGTTGCTCCGTTGCCATTTTAACACTTCATTAACAATGTCCAGAGACCTTGACAGTCCAGTTAATGTGACAGATTGAAGAACCAAAACATGTGTATGTTTGGTTCCATGCAATCAAATTTGGTTCCCCTTCAGGACAAAGTGAAGAACCAGTTTGGGTTCCCAGAGGAACCAAAGTTTCTCTGTGTGCATTATCTTTGAAGTTACATTCTTTAGTCTGTATAGCTTTGTCTTGTTACAATTTATGGGAGGATGCCTCTTGGCTCTCTACCATAAATTGATACAAGGCAAAGACATGCGAACAAATGTTGACAACCCAAAATAATTTAGCACTTTGCCAGTTAATGGTTTACTGTTCACCAGGCATTCTGTGGCTGGCAGACTTAGCCAATCGGGGTTGCCATTTAATCGCAATGGGATCATGGGAGTTTGACATACAAAAATAACAATTTTAATGCAGATATATGCATGGAAAGAGAATGTGTAATTAGCATTGACCTTAGCATTCAACATACCTCAACGTTTAATCTGTACGCTCCCCGTAATGACGGCATTGCTTTGTACAATTACTATAATTGCTTTCCTCGTGACTCCAAATGTCTTTGAGGAACCAATGAATTCCAATAATACACTTGTGTAGTTTTTGAGGTACATGTTCCCACAAATAGATAGATAACAAGACAATATAATGGGCGTATTTCTGCAGTTTAGAAGACGTCGTCGAGGTATAAGCCAGAGGGTCAGGCATTTGAAATAGAACAGAAGGATGTGTAAGCCTCAGTGAAACAAGCTTGCCCCAATCGGGGTGGGGGTGGGGCAGACGTTTTTAAAGACAAAATAAAAGTTGGGGCAAATGAAAAATCATCCACCGCGTGTTGAAACAAAACCGATATTTTCCACAGATTACTACATGTCTGAAAGGCGGCAGTTGCAAAATAATAATAATAAACTAGAGGCTCTAAAGAGCCTGTAATCGCTCACCTGGCAGAACTACATATAAAAAAGTAATTTCCTATAGGGTTTCCATGGCATCTATGAGCCGCAATTGTGGCCATGTTTGCAGCATAACATCAACATTACACAAGGATCATTGGTAGAAGGTGTCCCAGTCCTCAAGGATGTGAAGTTTCAAAACATTTGACCTTGTAGTTTCAGAGGAGAAGAGTTTTCAAAATCGACCAATCAGAATCAAAGAATGCTTCTGGTGGCCTCGTTTTTCATCCAACAGGAATAAAATGTGTAACAGTTGTAGAGAATCTCTCATAGATCATGCCGGCCAAGTTTGGTTCATATTGGCTCCGTAGTTCCAGAGAAGAAGATGAAAATGTGATTCCCAATGGGTCTCCATAGTAATTATAAGCCGCAGTTGCAGCCACATTTGCAACCCGATCACGATTAAATGCAGAGGGTGTTCCAGTCATCAGTCGCTTTAAGTTTAAAATATTTTGCCTTGTAGTTTCAAAGGAGAAGATATCTTGAAAATCCACACATTTATGAATTCTGTTTCAATAAAAAAAATCAGTAAAAGAAGGTTAAATATTTTGAAAATTACAATTTTTTTCAGACAGTACTATCTTTCAAATAGCTTTAGATAGGTAAAGGGTTACAGGAAACAACATTTTATTCAAAGAATTTGTCATATCTCAAATGATATTATAATTGACTGGTCAGCTCTACATGATGGTATACAAAATAAACAAAAAACTTCCATGTTTTCCAAACACCTGTCCTCAAATAGTATTTCTGATAAGTAACTTGAGAGTAATATAAACATAATTACAACTTCAAACTTGTGTACAGTACAAGTCAAAATAAGCTGTAGGATAACCACTATAAACTATGTATCTTTCTCTTCCTACACTGATAAGATCAGAAGCTGACATCATTTTCTGGAAAGCTCTCACTGATAGCTTTCCAGAAAATGATGTCAGATTCTGATCTTGTCAGTGCAGGAGCTGCAGTATAATTAGTTTATTGAGGTTATTCTACCACTTATTTTGACTTGTACTGTTCACACATATTTTTGTGGTTTTTCCCAGTTCTCTGTGGAGAAAACTGGAACCAACCCTCAGCAGATTCTCAAAAAACAAGTATTTTGCTGATAGTACCGATCTTCATCCAGACATGGGGGGGGGGGGGGGGGGGGCATTGGGTTAAGCATTAGAATATAGCCTCTGGTATTCACGTTTTTCCATCCCCTCATAGACCATTCCTGTCAAGTTTTGGTTCACATCTGCCCAGTAGTTCCAGGGAAGAAGAGGAAAATGTGATTTCCCATATGGTTTCTGTGGTAACTATAAGCCGCAACTGCGGCCATGTTTGCAACCTAGTCAACATTAAATGAGGCCCGTTGGTAGAGGGGGTCCCAGTCATCGACCATGTGAAGTTTCAAAACATTGTGGCCTTGTGGTTTCGGAGGAGAAGATTTTTTTCAAAGTCTACCAATCAGAATCAGAGAATGCCTCTGGTGGACATGTTTTCCAACCAACGGGAACAAAAAAGAGGATCGTTTGTAGAATACCTCCCATAGACCATTCCTGCGAAGTTTGGTTCACGTCGGCTATGTAGTTCCAGAGAAGAAGATGAAATGTGATTTCCGACAGGGTTTCTATAGTAACTATAATCCACATTTGCGGCAATGTCTGCAACCCGATCAACATTAAACGAGGATAGTTGGTAAAGGGTGTCCCAGTCATCAACTCTGCAAAGTTTCTAAACATTTGGCCCTGTGGTTTCAGAGGAGAAGATTTTTCAAAATCCACCAATCACGTTTTTCGATGCACGGTAACAAAATTAGGATAGTTTGTAGAGGACCTCCCATAGACTATCCCTGCCAGGTTTGGTTCACGTAGGCTCAGTAGTTCCAGAGAAGAAGAAAATGTGATTTTCCATGGGGTCATCATTTAGGTGAAGTATCAAAACATTTGCCCTGGCAGTTTGCAGTTTAAGAGAAGATTTTTGAAAATCTACCAACCAGAATCAAAGAATGCCTCTGGCGGCTATGTTTTTCATCCGACGGGAACAATATGAGAATAGTTTGTAGAGGACCTCCCACAGACCATTCCTGCCAAGTTTGGTTCACATCGGCTCAGCGGTTCCAGAGAAGATGAAAAAGTGAAAATTTACGGACGACGGACGCCGAGTGATAGCAAAAGCTCACATGGCCTTTTAGGCCAGGTGAGCTAAAAAAAGAATAAATTAACGAAAAATTTTCACTTTTGACTCAAAAACATAGTTTATTATTCCTTATGGGCTCGTTATAATGAAGAAAGGCCATTAACAGAATTTTTGTGGGAAAACTGGAAAAAAGTTTATTTCATTTGAATACGGCTGGCCGCATCTTTCCCTTACGTTCGGGGGGGGGGGGGGGGGGGGGTCTCTCAAAACATTCCGGAAATAAGGCTGGGGTGGGTGGGTTCTGGGTGGTTCAGAGGTGCAAAAAATATGTCCTGCAAATTTTTCCCAAATAAAATGCTTATTTTTAACAAATATCAACTCAATTTCACCAAATATCACAGGGAATGACTGCTCCTAATTGACTAAGAAGAAACTTTAGTTAGCCTATTACACAAACATCTAGATCTGGGTACCTTTTAGTCTTTGACCACGGGCCTCAGATGGTTCTCAGCCCGTTGATAATTTTGATTTGCCGAGTAAGGAGTGCAAACATAATTAACATACAGATGCCTCAGTGTTTGCTGCTTTATTACTTGTATTAAAATTAGCTACAATGAAACAGTGGAATAGTTTTGGTTTAAAATCTAGTTTGAACCTTGAGAATTTCAACCTGTAAACCAATTAAAGTAAGAAATCTTAACTGAAGAAATGAAAGTACATGTAAATGCTTCACTGCATGTCACTTGCGTCTAAACATTGTAAGAGTCAAAAGTTTAAACTATTAAACTCATCAGTTAGCCGTATCACGTAACATTCATAAGGTCTAAAGTCATAAGGTCCATAAAATATTAAATAATTTATGATTGGCAAAAGGTGCAATGACTGAAAAAAATATGAAACTTAACAGCGGTTTATCATGAAAAAGTAAAAGAAAATCGGAAACTTTTTACAAATTGAAACACCAAGAGATTAACCTGGAGTCAATACTATAAAACCTTTACAATTGTATTATCAAGAATTGTATTTTCTACCTATTAATATAACTGTCTAAAATGAATCATTAGCTTTTAAAAGATCTGGCAATTTGCCTGGTGGCAAATTGCCAGATCTTTGAAAATGCTTATGGTTCATTTTAACCCATTTAAAGTCATAATTTGAAAATACAATTCTAGAAAATACAATTGTAAAAGTTTTATAGTACTGGCCCCTGATCTCAATTAACAGGGACACTTATCTTATTGTATTGCGCTGTTTGACAAAGTCTTTTATCACTGGCTTCTATTTGAACAGTTGAAGCCAATATTGGGGTTGAAAAGAGTCAATTTTGGTGATTTTAAGGAGTGGGTCTCCATTTGTTAGAGAGGGGAAAAAATTTGCAAGGCTAGTGTTTTTCCGTCTTATATCTGCAAATTGTGGATGAATACTTATCTGCAACCAAACCGGTAGAATAGAGTTCCAGTGATTCCTGAATGTCTGCTACCGCATTTTGGTAGTAGTCGCAAACTAAGGCAAGTGAAATAAAAACTGTGACGGAAGTTGATTCGGATATCCAAGAACAAGGTTTGGACATCAGACAAGTCGAGTTGACAGCAGCTTTCATGTTCAAATTGTTTTCGTTTTGTTCGAGAGAAACGCCATTGTTACGTCTTGTCATATTTTGAGGCCACGAGTGATGCCGTATTTGGACAATCAACAGGCCTGCTCGTGTACAGATATACTCATTCCAAAAAAAACTTTTTTGTTAAATATGGAGCCCAAAATGTGATCTTATCTTGACCTTAAAGAGCGTAGAAGAGACAGATCTTAAAGACCGTAGAAGAGACAAATGGTACGAGGGAATCTTCGGTCACATCTTAAAAAGTAAAAGGTCTGAAGACCCTCTTCCTGCTAATTCCCATTGTAACGATGAGAATCCAAAAGAGAAATACAAGCTTGAGGTGGCTGCATTTGAGTCGGGAGGTCCGCGCCCCTCCCGACACACAAACACCTTGATTCTCTGGTGGTGATATTATATGATGCCAAAATGTATTGATTGGTAAAGATCATGTTGGCCTAAGCTGTCTGTCTGTCTGTCTCTCTCTCTGTCTCTCTTAGCTATTTCTGGAAAGAGGTTAGCGGGGTACATGCCACTTGTTTCTACCCCCGACTCCTACGTGCCTGGTGCACCGTTACCTACATATTAAAATCTGAAAGCCAGAGTTCACACGCACAACTAAAGGCATAAAATTTCAATCAACCTGTAACTCTTAATGTCAAGCATGCTATATTCCACTTACAAGAGTGTTTGCTCCAGGGTTTCGTGGCAAGTGATTTTAAATTATTGTAATACATTACTGATAGTTTAGATTAAGGGCCTACTTCCTTGTCCGCAGATAACAACATGGACTTCGTTTGAACAAGTTTGTAATCCACGCTCTCATTCATGGGATTGGCGTAGTAAATCTGTGTACTTTATTCTGTCTTTGCCAAATATGGTGTTACAAATTTATTCATTTATTGGGGTGTAACGACACTTTTGACAGTCAGGAGCTCCTCGTGTCAGGCGCCGTTACAGATATGCCACTAAACAATATGTTAGTAACACACTCACAAATATAAATTACAAATTTCAACTATTGGAACATTTTGAACCAGTATTTCATAAAAGGTTTTTATCATCCCTGTCTTTTATTGTCATGAAAGTCTATTTTCGATAAAGTTATCTCCAATAATATTATTAGACGAGCGAGGAAGGTCCAATTAAGAAGTACGTAATTGTTGAGAAAATACCTATGACATCACCAGAAAATAAGGCCAAGTTTCTTTTTGTTACTTTTGATAGACGAAAGCAGACAGTTCTCGGGGCTGTCTGTTGTTTTCGTTGATTAAAAATAACAAAAGGAAACTTGGCTTTTATGGCAAGATAATTAGAAGCAACAAGTGCACAGATAATCCGTCATTAAGAATATCTATCAGTGGTACACCTACCAACACTAATTGTCCACTTTGTCTCTTTGTTTAGCGAAAGCGTTTTTACAGTAATTTGCAAGTTTTTATTCTTTTCGGGAAAACAATTAGGATTAGGGAAATGATGCGCACATATATAATACAAATTCGATAAAATTTCGAAATTTCAGTGTTTATATGAAATTCACTTACCTTTAGTGTTAAATTTACTGACAGGTGTAGGAAATTAAGGGGAGCTAACTGCCCTCTGAATCTCTCCCAATTACGAAAACTGTCAGTCATGTGAAATCTTTTATTATTACTCTGTTGTGTAGTTGGGGGGTATTGCCATTCCAGCACAAAACCCCAGAAACATGATTTGAACACACTGATAATTTCGTGTGTATAAAAGATTGTTATTTGTCCACATAAGTCTCCGGATCAGTGGTTCGTAAGACTAAATCCTTCAAGTATTTCCTCCATTACCAAGAATGCTGAACATTTCCACAATCTCTAAATATTACCAGAGATGTTTGAACAAACAAACCTGCACTTGCATATTCACCATGGCAGAGATTTTGCATGAGAAATATAAGAGCATTCGGGTCATTTATTCCGTTCGAGAGAAGACAATTCTCTGTGCTTTTTCCATTACCCACAGCACCCAAATACAAGCCGATAGCATCCCAAAATGTGAAACCAGTTTTTTGGTTTCAACAGATTAACAAATTTGCAACGCGTCAGAGTAGTTACAGGCTATTGATGTCAATAATGACAATATATCATTGCCAGTGATTGGCCAGACGAAGCTTTATTAACAGTACTATGTAATGTGGTTTTCAGGATCATTGGCAGGACCTCGGAAGTGACGTCAGGTCACGTGACCCAGTGGCGCCATGTTGTGTAGTCATGGTAACCCGCGTGAGCGGCCATCTTGTGACGTCATCCCCATAGAGATACGTGGTGTTAGTGCGCATGCGCAGCGCGTGTTGTTAGGGTGATACGTGTTTCCGTCGTCCATTTTGTAAACTGGAGGCCGCCATCTTGGTTTTTATGGTAGCACGTGGTTGCTATGTGACCCAATTTTTCTGCAATAAGACGGGGTATGTTCGAAGGGTATGTTCGATTGTAGAAGAGTAAATCTAATTACCACAAACAACCCGACAATCCTTCCAAATCACCAAAATCTATCCCAACTTTTACTATTTCGAATTCTTACAGAATTCTCTGCTTCTATCTATATATCCAATAGTTATCGTCTATCTGGCCATGTTCCTTTGTTCTAGAGTATACTCCAGTAGCGTAGAAGAGCCTATTAGTTGGAACAGTTTACCTTATTATTACTATATTTAGCAGTTTCTGGTATTTTCTTGTTTGTTCTGACCCAATTCCGTGTACTCTTGTTGTTTCATTTATCTAGATCTTTTATAACCAATCAGATTGCTTGATTTCCCATAATCTGTATGCAGAATTATCTCCCTTGTGAACAACAAAAACAGTCCCAAAGCCAATAAGCTATCGAGCAGTTACTGATAAGTCATTGCTCGAACGACTCTAAGCCCATCGAGCAAATGAGCTATCGAGCAATTGCTCGATCGAGTGACTCCTCGAACGACTCTTAGACTCATTTCAGTATTGGGGATACCCATGGCCCGGTATTGTATTATTTGAGGATACCTATCTCAGATATCCTTTATAAGCTAAAGAGCCAAGAGAGTAATTGCTCCATGAGCAATTGCTCGAACAACTCGAAGCTCATCGAGCAAATGAGCCTTAGAGCAATTGCTCGATCGAGTGACTCCTCGAACGACTCTTAGACTCATTTCAGTATTGGGGGATACTTGTTTGACTTTACATCCGGGTACTTCTGTTGGGAAAGGTATAAAAAGGGTGTTGGTACGAAAATAAATTCATTTGTGTCCTGACCGTCGTCGAGAGAAGACATGTTACCAGTTCGTTGGAGCTACTGTTCCAAGTTATTTTCAAGATCGGATAATGCTCGAAGACACGAGAAGAACCATCATCAGCTCCACTGCAGATATTGTGATAAAGAATTCTCCAGGAGCTTCACACGTAAGAGGCATGAAGAACATTACGGTCCAAGAAGAACAGAAGAGGAGAGAGATACTGGACTGACTGACCAAAATAAAGCACTTTTAGAATTTTTACGGGATGCTGACAAGGTGGAAATCGATGCCGTTCTACGCGCTGCTGATGAAGATTTGATTACCTGTTTATGTAAATGTGCTACCAATATTCTCAAAGATAAGATACCACTGAATGTAGCTGAATTTGATGACCTGCGAAAATACGAACATGTATTGAAGCTGCTAACAGATGATGGAATTTCTCCAGATATCAAAAGATGTCTTTTCTCTCGGCGCTTATCAACCCAGTCCTAGCTCTGAAAAAAGTATAAAAGGAGTGTTGGTGTGAAAATAAATTCATTTGTTCTACGACCACGAAAGAGTGAAGACATGGCGATACATAACTGCGAGTACTGTGGAAAAACATTTTCTCGAAAATTTAACATGAAGAGGCACAAAGAAGAAGTTTGCCCAAACCGACAAACGGAAATATCGAGCAACACTACAAGATTAGAAAGAAATCTAGATACACTGCGAATCCTATCTGATGCGGATCGATATGAAGACAAGACTATGCTGAAGATGACCAGTGATGATTTGCTACAATGTATATGTGATTGTGCCTCAAACATCTTGACGGGCGCAGTACCTATAACCAAATCTGAGAGAGCTAAGCTGATTCCACACAAGTACGAAATAAGGAGAATTGCCTCACCAACGAGAGAACTATCTTATCGGAAAAGAAGACGGATCATACAGAAAGGAGGATTTTTAGGAAAGTTGATCAAACACGTCATCAATGCTCTGTCCGATATCCTATAAAAGGGTCGTGCTCATAAGAAATTTGTTATTTGTAATCTGACCTTCGAACAGAGCGGACACAATGCAATCCAGCTGTGCACCAAAAAATTGGTCAAGAGATTCGGACTCTGATGAATCGTCGGAACTATCAGAAGATATGGAATATGAAGAAGAAGAAGACGAAGAAGAAGACGTTTCTATGATGGGAGGTATCGTTCAAAGTGCCTTTGACAAATACCAAAACGATTTTGACAACCTCATGAACAAATATATCGAAGATGGAATGGATGGTGAAGATGCAGTTGAAACAGCATATAGAGCACTTCAAAAGAATGTTAGAGAAGCCATTAGTGAGAAATACATTCATACCCTTGTGTACATTCGAAATTTTTGCAACGACTCAATTCACAAGAAAATTCAAGAAACTGCCAAGCGTCTTCGTGAAGAAGAGGATTTTGACTTTGAAGAATCCCTGAAACATGCCTTGGAAAAGCGAAGATTTCTGTTCGACCACCTTATGACAAACTACTCATTCCGAGTAGATGAAGAAGAAGAAGAAGAAGAAGAAGAAGACGATTAGAAAAGTATAAAAGGAGTGTTGGTATAAAAATAAATTCATTTCCGTTTTGAACGTCGAAGAGTGAAGATGTCTGTGTCAACAACGGTGCTCAGGTTCAAAGATGACTTTCATATACAGATCTTCAAGAATGATGCTGGATTGAAGCCGACTTCCCAGGAACTGACCCAAGTGAATCGTGTGGTAAATGCAGCCAAGAGAAAAAATCTAGACATGAATGCTGGTGGAAAGAAACAAAGATGTGTGGATACAGGCCGATCAGTAAACAAAAGAATAAAGACAGAACTGACTCACAATACAAACAAGAATGAAGTTACTACTGCGAACAAAGTTTCTACAGAAACAAAGAAAGATGTTTCCACTAAGAACGAAGTTTTAACTGAAGACAAGAAAAAAATGCCAGCTCCCATAAAGAAAGACGTTTCCACTAAGAACGAAGTTTCTACTGCGAAAGAAGTTACCACTAAGAATGAAGTTTCTACTGAAGTCAAGAAAAAGATGCCACCTCCCATAAAGAATGAAGTTACCACTACGAATGAAGTTACTACTGAAGCTAAGAAAGATGTTTCCACTCAAACCACAAATGAAGTTACTACTAAGAAGACTGAAGTTACTACTATGAAACAGCTAGAGAAAGAGGAACCAAAAGATGCCAGGCAGGAAATTAAAGCAACCAACAATGCCAAGTTATCAAATGAGAGAATGTGTTTTATCAAGAACCTAGCCATGCGATGGGAAGACGCTCCAACCCACAAGAAGAAGAAATGGTTAGCCCATGCAAGAAGAACTACAAACAGAAATGCCTTGAGACATTGAATTGTATACTTGAATAAAAATGAAATGTTATATATATTGTTTGTTTGTCTTTTATCTACTACCCCAACAGAAGTACCCGGATGTAAAGTCCAACAAGTATCCCCTAATACTGAAATGAGTCTAAGAGTCGTTCGAGGAGTCACTCGATCGAGCAATTGCTCTAAGGCTCATTTGCTCGATGAGCTTCGAGTCGTTCGAGCAATTGCTCATGGAGCAATTACTCTCTTGGCTCTTTGGCTTATTTGGGAAAAAGCCCTACTTACGGAATCCCTTTAGGCCCTAGAATCCCTTTTTTCTGACATGAGTCGTAGAGTCTTTCGAGGAGTCACTCGAACGAGCAATTGCTCGATAGCTCATTTGCTCGATGGGCTTAGAGTCGTTCGAGCAGTATGTCGAGTCACTCGATCGAGCAATTGCTCTAAGGCTCATTTGCTCGATGAGCTTCGAGTCGTTCGAGCAATTGCTCATGGAGCAATTACTCTCTTGGCTCTTTAGCTTATAAAGGATATCTGGGATAGGTATCCTCAAATAATACAATACCGGGTCATGGGTATCCTCAAATACTGAAATGAGTCTAAGAGTCGTTCGAGGAGTCACTCGATCGAGCAACTGCTCGATAGCTCATTTGATCGATGGGCTTAGAGTCGTTCGAGCAATGACTTATCAGTAACTGCTCGATAGCTTATTGGCTTTGGGACTGCTTTTGTTGTTCACAAGGGAGATAACCCTGCATGCAGATTATGGGAAATCAAGCAATCTGATTGGTTATAAATGATCTAGATAAATGAAACAACAAGAGTACACGGAATTGGGTCAGAACTAACAAGAATAGACCAGAAACTGCTAAATATAGTAATAATAAGGTAAACTGTTCCAACTAATAGGCTCTTCTACGCTACTGGAGTATACTCTAGAACAAAGGAACAGGGCCAGATAGACGATAACTATTGGATATATAGATAGAAGCAGAGAATTCTGTAAGAATTCGAAATAGTAAAAGTTGGGATAGATTTTGGTGATTTGGAAGGATTGTCGGGTTGTTTGTGGTAATTAGATTTACTCTTCTACAATCGAACATACCCTCCGAATATACCCCGTCTTATTGCAGAAAAATTGGGTCACATAGCAACCACGTGCTACCATAAAAACCAAGATGGCGGCCTCCAGTTTACAAAATGGACGACGGAAACACGTATCACCCTAACAACACGCGATGCGCATGCGCACTAACATCACGTATCTCTATGGGGATGACGTCACAAGATGGCCGCTCGCGCGGGTTACCATTACTACACAACATGGCGCCACTGGGTCACGTGACCTGACGTCACTTCCGAGGTCCTGCACCGAGGTCCTGCCAATGATCCTGAAAACCACATTACATAGTACTGTTAATAAAGGTTCGTCTGGCCAATCACTGGCAATGTTATATTGTCATTATTGACATCAATAGCCTGTAACTACTCTGACGCGTTGCAAATTTGTTAATCTGTTGAAACCAATAAACTGGTTTCACATTTTGGGATGCTATCGGCTTGTATTTGGGTGCTGTGGGTAATGGAAAAAGCACAGAGAATTGTCTTCTCTCGAACGGAATAAATGACCCGAATGCTCTTATATTTCTCATGCAAAATCTCTGCCATGGTGAATATGCAAGTGCAGGTTTGTTTGTTCAAACATCTCTGGTAATATTTAGAGATTGTGGAAATGTTCAGCATTCTTGGTAATGGAGGAAATACTTGAAGGATTTAGTCTTACGAACCACTGATCCGGAGACTTATGTGGACAAATAACAATCTTTTATACACACGAAATTATCAGTGTGTTCAAATCATGTTTCTGGGGTTTTGTGCTGGAATGGCAATACCCCCCAACTACACAACAGAGTAATAATAAAAGATTTCACATGACTGACAGTTTTCGTAATTGGGAGAGATTCAGAGGGCAGTTAGCTCCCCTTAATTTTCTACACCTGTCAGTTAATTTAACACGAAAGGTAAGTGAATTTCATATAAAAACTGAAATTTCGAAATTTTATCGAATTTGTATTATATATGTGCGCATCATTTCCCTAATCCTAATTGTTTTCCCGAAAAGAATAAAAACTTGCAAATTACTGTAAAAACGCTTTCGCTAAACAAAGAGACAAAGTGGACAATTAGTGTTGGTAGGTGTACCACTGATAGATATTCTTAATGACGGATTATCTGTGAACTTGTTGCTTCTAATTATCTTGCCATAAAAGCCAAGTTTCCTTTTGTTATTTTTAATCAACGAAAACAACAGACAGCCCCGAGAACTGTCTGCTTTCGTCTATCAAAAGTAACAAAAAGAAACTTGGCCTTATTTTCTAGTGATGTCATATATGAACTGTCTGTTTTCGTTTATCAAAAGTAACAAAAAGAAACTTTGCCTTATTTCTGGTGATGTCATAGGTTTTTTCTCAACAATTACGTACTTCTTAATTGGACCTTCCTCACTCGTCTAATAATATCAATGGAGATAACTTTATCGAAAATCGACTTTCATAACAATAAAAGTCAGGGATGATAAAAACCTTTTATGAAATACTGGTTCAAAATATTATATATGTTCCAATATTTGAAATTTGTAATTTATATTTGTGAGTGTGTTACTAACATATTGTTTAGTGGCATATCTGTAACGGCGCCTGACACGAGGAGCCCCTGACTGTCAAAAGTGTCGTTACACCCCAATAAATGAATAAATTTGTAACACCATATTTGGCAAAGACAGAATAAAGTACACAGATTTACTACGCCAATCCCATGAATGAGAGCGTGGATTACAAACTTGTTTAAACGAAGTCCATGTTGTTATCTGCGGGCAAGGAAGTAGGCCCTTAATCTAAACTATCAGTAATGTATTACAATAATTTAAAATCACTTGTCACGAAACCCTGGAGCAAACACTCTTGTAAGTGAAGTATAGCATGCTTGACATTAAGAGTTACAGGTTGATTGAAATTTTATGCCTTTAGTTGTGCGGGTGAAATCTGGCTTTCAAATTTTAATATGTAGGTAACGGTGCACCAGGCACGTAGGAGTCGGGGGTAGAAACAAGTGGCACGTACCCCGCTAACCTCTTTCCAGAAATAGTTAAGAGAGACAGACAGACAGACAGCTTAGGCCAACATGATCTTTACCAATCAATACATTTTGGCATCATATAATATCACCACCAGAAAATCAAGGTGTTTGTGTGTCGGGAGGGGCGCGGACCTCCCGACTCAAATGCAGCCACCTCAAGCTTGTATTTCTCTTTTGGATTCTCATCGTTACAATGGAAATTAGCAGGAAGAGGGTCTTCAGACCTTTTACTTTTTAAGATGTGACCGAAGATTCCCTCGTACCATTTGTCTCTTCTACGGTCTTTAAGATCTGTCTCTTCTACGCTCTTTAAGGTCAAGATAAGATCACATTTTGGGCTCCATATTTAACAAAAAAGTTTTTTTTTGGAATGAGTATATCTGTACACGAGCAGGCCTGTTGATTGTCCAAATACGGCATCACTCGTGGCCTCAAAATATGACAAGACGAAACAATGGCGTTTCTCTCGAACGAAACGAAAACAATTTGAACATGAAAGCTGCTGTCAACTCGACTTGTCTGATGTCCAAACCTTGTTCTTGGATATCCGAATCAACTTCCGTCACAGTTTTTATTTCACTTGCCTTAGTTTGCGACTACTACCAAAATGCGGTAGCAGATATTCAGGAATCACTGGAACTCTATTCTACCGGTTTGGTTGCATATAAGTATTCATCCACAATTTGCAGATATAAGACGGAAAAACACTAGCCTTGCAAATTTTTTCCCCTCTCTAACAAATGGAGACCCATCCCTTAAAATCACCAAAATTGACTCTTTTCAACCCCAATATAGGCTTCAACTGTTCAAATAGAAGCCAGTGATAAAAGACTTTGTCAAACAGCGCAATACAATAAGATAAGTGTCCCTGTTAATTGAGATCAGGGGCCAGTACTATAAAACTTTTACAATTGTATTTTCTAGAATTGTATTTTCAAATTATGACCTTAAATGGGTTAAAATGAACCATAAGCATTTTCAAAGATCTGGCAATTTGCCACCAGGCAAATTGCCAGATCTTTTAAAAGCTAATGATTCATTTTAGACAGTTATATTAATAGGTAGAAAATACAATTCTAGATAATACAATTGTAAAGGTTTTATAGTATTGACTCCAGGTTAATCTCTTGGTGTTCCAATTTGTAAAAAGTTTCTGATTTTCTTTTACTTTTTCATGATAAACCGCTGTTAAGTTTCATATTTTTTTCAGTCATTGTACCTTTTGCCAATCATAAATTATTTAATATTTTATGGACCTTATGACTTTAGACCTTATGAATGTTACGTGATACGGCTAACTGATGAGTTTAATAGTTTAAACTTTTGACTCTTACAATGTTTAGACGCAAGTGACATGCAGTGAAGCATTTACATGTACTTTCATTTCTTCAGTTAAGATTTCTTACGTTAATTGGTTTACAGGTTGAAATTCTCAAGGTTCAAACTAGATTTTAAACCAAAACTATTCCACTGTTTCATTGTAGCTAATTTTAATACAAGTAATAAAGCAGCAAACACTGAGGCATCTGAATGTTAATTATGTTTGCACTCCTTACTCGGCAAATCAAAATTATTAACGGCTGAGAACCATCTGGGGCCCGTGGTCAAAGACTAAAAGGTACCCGGATCTAGATGTCAAGATCTCACGCGGGTTACCATGACTACACAACATGGCGCCACTGGGTCACGTGACCTGACGTCACTTCCGAGGTCCTGCCAATGATCCCTGAAAACCACATTACATACTACTATTAACTTCAGCAAATGTTGTGGCGAATGATACGGTATTAACCACCTAAAAACCGATGCCGAAATAGCAAAATTTCAGCCAGTATTTTACAATAATGCAGACAGGATTCTAACCAATTCCGTCTTATTTGCTTGATGTCTTTCAGACGATTACATTCCTAATTGCATTATGGGAAAAATACTTTTTGAAATTAACGGTATTTTGGCACCAGTTTGCCGAAGGTTCAAGCCAAAATTACCTATAGTTGGAAATTCGGAGTGCAATTCATGAGTAGTTGGAAATTCCATCTATCTGGATTTTAGACCCTTTTTGTCGATGCTGATGTCTCCTTTACTTCCCAAAATTCCAACTCGGTTTCAAATCTGCAAAAAATTCTAGTTGGAAATTCTATCTATCTGGATTTTAGACCTTATTTGGCGATGCTGATGTTTCCTTTACTTCCCAAAATTCCAACTCGGTTTCAAATCTGCAAAAATTCTAACTGTTACTATTACAACTACAGTGTACGCAATATCGAGCTTCATAAGTATGTATGATGTCAATCGGTACGAGATTTCTATAAAACGTTTACTTATCGTAATAAAAAAATCCTCAAAATGCACTTCAAGAAAATCAGTTAAATCACATCAGGAAAAATTGTTATCCTGAGTTAATTCCATCATTCACAGTTACAAAAATGATGAAACATCGAAGATTGAACATTACTGCATAAGATCTGATTTAATGTTAGGACAGTGTGAATTGCTCAAACGTCTGAGCTTGAGCATTTTTAGCACATATTCAATTCCCAGAAGAATACCAAATAACAATAACCTGATAATTCTATCATAAATATGTTGGCATTTCAGTTACTAGAATCAATTTTAGGCCTCTTTCATGGCTTCATTTTCAAATTGGTAGTGAATTTCCAACTAGGAGGAGGGACCGGGAGGGGTTTTTCCCCTCCCGGGCCCTCCCCCTAGTTGGAAATTCACTACCCTACACCCCCTCCCTCAATCGGAAACCTTTAGCCACATCCCTGCCTCTATATCACGGATAGTATTGAACTGCGTGTCCCCAATGATGAGTACCTCCCCTGGCGATGCTTTCCGAAATTAAGAAGTAGGTGAACGTGGTTGATCATTTTAGTAATCATCGACGATTTGCCGGGGGGTGGGGTCTTTCTGGGAACATTTTGAAATTTATTACTTAAGAATCGCATCCTCGTTGATCTTTCGCAGTGAATTCCATTACTCTGATAGTCAGATAATCAGGTCGATTCGCCCTCCCTCAGTTTTATGAGAAGAGCGCGGAAATGTCGCTCTAGTGAGACATGGTTGAGTTACAAACCAAAACAAATGCGCGTGCAACTTACCAAAGATGTCATTGTGTATTTATTTATTTTTATCTGATAACCATAGAGTATAACAACCGTTGTATATACTTGAAGTATATACAACGGGTGTTGTATATAATTATAATTTATGCGAACGACCTCTGACCTCTTTCAATTCCATTTTCATTCATTCATTCATGAAACATCGTTATATCACAGGGCAGGTTTTAATTGTACGCTTATTCCACTTTGTCAAAATCCTCTGATGGTGTCATTTCTTATTTATTTTGCTTCAATAAAGGCAACCTAAAATTTTGCTTCAAAACATTGTAGAAATTACTTGAATGTTAATAGTAATTAGTATGCGGCAACTGCGAACTATTTATAGGCACGGCCTCGATCAAAAGTACTCGCGGAACTGCGCTAATTAAAAGTTCGTCTGCTCTACCTGAAAAAAAACCACTTCGTAAAAATTGTAAACAAACGCAAAATTATTTGTTATATTGGGACTACAGCATAAAACACGGAAGAAAACTGGAACTATGTCAAAAAAAGAATAACTGAAACACCGTTTTGTTACTGTTAATAAAATAGTTGAAATTTATTTTGTTCCAGCGCAGTTACATGATGCAAGAAGTGCAATCGCACTTTACAATCGCCGTCATCGATTTTGTAATGTAAGGGACACAACTCTATGCGTCTTGTCCTATTTCTTTTGTCTCGTAGACTGGTTTTCTTTGGAGGCCCGTGGGAAGCATATATAAGTCGGGTAGACGCACGAGACGGGTGTCTGTTTGTTATCAGATAAAAACAATAAACATATAGTGTGTTTTTATATCTGTGTTATACAACTCGTTGAAATATGGTTTATTTTTTCTCGGCGAAGCCTCGAAAAAATAAACCATATTTCAACTCGTTGTATAACACAGATATAAAAACACACTATATGTTTATTGTCTATATATATATACACACTTCATCAAATATTTTATATAACTTCGTCAAATTGCCGTCATGCTCGGAAGTTTACTTCATTCTAAGCGGCTTTCATTTGTGACTAATTCTTATTCCGTTACGTTAAGTGCCGTACCAATGTGTATCGCGTCATGGGAACGTAAAATTTAGCGTCACACAAATCCTAATTGTTGAATGGGAATTATAAAATTGATCGAGATATGCGTACGTCTTACAGATCGATTTATTATTTGGCAAGTGGCCGCCTAGCTCCGAATCACGAACCCGTCTATAAAATCGCCGATACATATCTTCCTTGGGTGGCAATAAGTAAAGGTATGTTCCGCATTACACGTTGTTCACTGTTTTTAATTGTAAATTATGGACAAACAATACCGTATCAGATCTTCCTTAGGTGGTAACAAGTGGAGATATATTCCTCGTTTTTATGCGTAAATTTTGTTTTCAGTGGTAGGCTGAGATGCTTTACATCGCCAATTTCTGATGAACTGATTTATTTACAATGTACTTATAAAATCAATGATAACAACAATTCCATAGCCTAAAACTATATATACGTAGTGGCGTATCCAGGATTTGGGGTTGGGACGCCACATTCTAATCGTGGGTAGCGGCGATTTGGGGACGAGCATACCATATTTCATTGTCGGAAACCAATATAATGCTCATACAACACGAGACCCGCACATGAGCTATGTCTGTATTCGTAGATTAAGGTATTAACCTCAATAACACATGGACAGCCACTATCTTGTGTTATTGTGGATAGTATACCGTGCACCTTGGTTTCGGTCCTTGTAAGAATATTGTGGTAAAAAACGAGGAGTGGGGCGCACATGCTTCGATCCGCCCATGCCACCCATCTTTAGAGTAGTTCCCCATGCTTGAATTGAAAAATCTAAAAGGCAAATTCTCTTCATTCTTTCTGAGAATTGTCAATTATTTTTAGCGTGAGTGAACCGTATTATTGGTGAACAAATCCCACAGAACTCTAAATTTCAGACAAAATCTGTGGTTTGTGTCACCACTCTCGCCTTAAATCTACGTCACTGTGCGAAATGTGGGCAACGACCTGAGGGATGGCCAAGCGGACAAATATATACATGACAGACGAAAAATGATAGCTACGTTGTGTGGCATCCCAATGAATAAGAGCCGAACAGCGATCCCTACTGGACGATATTGGCATTTCATTAATTTTGTTTATGCTAATAGTAGGCCACAACAACCAATTTGCGCGCAATCTACCCTGGGACCTAAAGTAAAAATGTGAGCTTTTGACCGACTTTCTTTTAAGATAATCACTTTAATAAATCTCTGAATCAAATTTCAAAACTAAATTTCCTATTCAAGTTTACTCAAAAGCTGTGTTTAGGTCATTCTTACCATCTTTTGTTTAATGGTAGCAACCTAAGACTGAGGAAAAAAATGTAATAGTACAGATTTCCTAACTGATCCTAATTTTCATGTCTGACATGCCCGATCTTAATTGTTTTATGGGCCCTTGGCACAAAACGTTACATATATTTAAAACGATACGTGATGTTATTATTAGATGTGGTTTTTTGGTCCTTGAATTGTCCGTTATCAAACTCGACAGATATGGCTTCACACTCGACTGATATGACGGCGATCTCGGCCGTATGAACCAAGCTAGAGTTGTCACTCCAAGTTGATGAATTACGAGTCGCAACCAAGTTGTGTACGCAGGAGCGGCGGAAGCTCAATAAAAGTGGAGGGACACAAATTCACAATGCTATCATGGTTCGACCCAGTGAGAAAAAGGTTACAATCGTATATCGGTAAATGTACCATGACTAGCTATAGGCTCTCGTTTACATGAACATGTCGCTGTGTGGTCACTGTCCTGTCCGTTTCTTCTACTTCAACCATCTTCCAACCCGAAGGCCAGCCTTCGGGTTGGAAGATAGTTGAAGTAGAAGGCACGGACCGGGGCGACCGACAGTGGGATTCTTTAGCTAAATATTGTTTGGATTTGCAAATAATGTTTCAGGAATGCCTGTATATTGACATGTTTTCGAGTGCCCATTTTACCTCATTCTGTAACTGCGAAACATATCTGTAGAAAAAAGGGAAGGGGCACGTGCCAGCCTGAGCCCCCCCCCCCCCCCCCCCCCCCCGTTGCCCCGCCGCCTCTGCGCACACGTCGAAATGGTTCAGAGTTATTTAGCGAACGCAATCAGGAAAATTGGCGTTACCAGGCATGATGGAGTGGTTTGAAGCCGAGTTTGTGTATGACGAGAAATTACTGATGGAAATAAGTAAAGGTTGGGTGGATGAAGAGAAGAAAGAGGAGAGGTGTGTAGAAAATTCAATGCAAACGGAGAGTCTTACGTGGAGATACGTCGAAGTGGGAGAAGAGGAAATTTCAGACTTGGTGAATAAAATGGCACTGCTAGAAAACAGCAACAGATCCAGTGACAGATCTGAGAACATTTTGTAATTATTTATGTTTAATAAATAAAGAGGTTATCACTTGGTCAGTTTCATATGGTAATCGAAGTAGAAAGTACTATGCTTCAAAATGCTTACCTAAAACATAATTTAGTTACAAAATGGTGTAAAGAGAGCGAAATAAAGCCATATTAACCTTATGTGATCCATATGTTCAGAAAAGATTAATGGAGTTCAGATTAACCCTTTACCCAACGTAACGGCCAAAATCGGCCAGCGCTATTTTCAAAAATCGCCAATTAATTTTCATTATTTTTTTCATTTTTTGTCTCAAAAACATAGGTTATGACCCCTCATTGGAACGAGCTCGTCGAGCTCGTTCCAATGAGGGGTCATAACCTATGTTTTTGAGACAAAAAATGAAAAAAATTAGTTATTCAAGAATTTTTTTTGCAAGTGTCGTCTGCTTTTCAGGTTAGGTAAAGGGTTAAGCGAGTATTCTGCGAATCCCATGGGAACCGAAAGGGCCACTCGACTTCTGAATGAAATCATATTACTTATCAATAAAGCTTCACCGAATTGATAAATTCAAGGTACAAACAAATACGTAAACGACCCTGGTTTGATAGACACTGTAAACAATTAAAAAAAAAAGATTTGACAAATGTCGTAAATGAGATGAAGAAGAGGCCTTATGATAAGACATTACTTATTAAATTTAAGAAGTAATATAAACTGGAGACAAAGCGTAAGCGCAGAGAATTTTATGAATGTATCTCTGATAAATTATCCAATATGGAGACAGCTGATCCTTCTGAGTACTGGAGTATTATTAACACATTTCATGATAAGAAAGAAGAGCCTAATTATTTACACGCAGATGACTGGTTCCAGACCACGATAGCGTAGAATTCTTTATAGAATTGATCGGTGGTTTGAGGGCTTGGTTGCATTCCTGGCAAGAAATGTCTTTGATGATACTGTTTAGACGTATTGCAAATGGACAGGGCGCCTCCTTAACGGTAGATGATTAATTCGTTCGTATTTTCACTGACGGTCAGCCAGTCCACGGGCCTGATCGTTTTTCTGGAAATCTGCATTTCTTCATTTAGCCTAGTACGTCATTACTCTTCAACAGGGTTAAACTAATGTCGAAATGCAGCAGGGCACCCATGTGTCTGCCAGTCAAATATTACGTCTGGATTTCCGAAGTACTATTAATATACAGTCTGTGGTCCAGGTGCAGTAAAGAAAAAAATAAACGGATTTTGTGTAATCCGGGCCCTCATTAAGCACATTTAATTGGTTATTTGATGAAGTTATATTGTGTCAGCAATTTCTTTGACATCCCCGTCAGTCTAAAATTGGGTTACATTCAAGAAATTTTAACCTTCTTTGTGACATGGCTCATACAGGCCAATTCTCATAAAATGTAAAGATTGTGTTCTTCCTTTAATGAGGAAAAGCGATTACCAATGATAGATCATCAAAGAAAACTAAGCTCCGTGCTGAAAAGGGGACAGAACGTTTTGGGCGTTCAGTATGGACGGGTCTAACTATGAATGTGGGTTTGATGCTCTGTGGAAAAAGATCATTTACTGTTAATCAGAATAGTGAGAGTCCGAAAACTCAAGAAAATATATGTCAAATGAAACTGGATGTGCCAGAAGACGTATGCTTACTACCCCCCCCCCCCCCCCCATACACACACATACACAACACGCAAACCAATAAGTTGTAGTGTTTGTGGGTTTCGTCCAATTCTGAAGGACATCATATGTGACGTCTTAGTCACGTGACCCAGTTACCTTACGTGGCGAAATGGTAGCCCGCGTAAGCGGTCATGCTGTGACGTCATTGCCAAGCAATACGTGGTGTCAGTGCCCATGCGCAGCGCCTTTTGTTAGGTTGACATGTGTTCCGTCATCCATTTTGTATACCGAAAGCTGCCGTCTTTGTTTCTATGGTGGCAAGTGGTTTATATGATCCTGGAAGTCCCAAATATGACAGGGGTACGTCCGGATGGCATGTTCTTTTGAAAGGGGGAATATCTAGTTACCTTAGATAACACAAATCATCAGTTTTACCCAAATGAACTTTAAACCCACCTAAACACCTACCATCTCCGATGATACGCGATTAGTATGGACTAATAGGGTCTTTAATGGTGTGAGGGTGTCGTTCAATTTCATGGGAGTATCTTTGCTGGCTCGAATGCTTTTACAATTACCGAAAACAGTCCGACAACCGTTTATGTGGCTCGGAGTAAACAAGAAACCCCGGTTCCCATATATTCCGGCCTTTTTCTGGCTACTTTCACCCTAACATTCGGTCCAGCCTTAGTTATTTACGGTTCCGACACTTTCACTGTGTTGATTCATTTCCTATAGTCTGTATCTATCTGTTTAGAGTAAATAGAATGGTGTCTGGAACAGGTATTGCACGAACGACTCGATCTCGTCGAGCAAATCAGCTATCGAGTAACTGCCCGAAAGAGTAACTCCACGTACGACTCAAATCCCTACCTCAGAAAAGGGTATTCTATAACTACAGACGTACCCCAGAATGGGATTCTGTGAAAGGGCTTCCGCACGTGGGATTCCTAGATCGTATACCCACAGCTCATAGGTCGGTCTTCATGTCTCCTAGACCACTACTACTCACATGTGCGTGGTCACAGCTACAATCGTCTCGTGGAACCACTGGCCTCTGGCCATACTATAGCCACTGTTAGAGTCTTCTACAATTACAACTGACTTGTAGCACTAGTACAAGCTTGTTAGTTATCCCTTATCCTATCTCCTCCTCTTCTTTCGGCCAAGTTTTAGTATGTTTCATCTAAACCCGTATCAGTCTATACAGTTCC
Organism: Pictodentalium vernedei; assembly: GCA_031216915.1. NCBI lineage: Eukaryota > Metazoa > Mollusca > Scaphopoda > Dentaliida > Dentaliidae > Pictodentalium > Pictodentalium vernedei. The sequence goes on along the minus strand of CM062288.1, from coordinate 185,171,134 downwards.
TTGATCTAGTGTATGCTAGGATACCTAAGATGTGAACGTGTCAATAAAGGATTATGAAATAAGACAAGAATTGTGACAATCGAGAACATGTTAAGTTCTGTGCCCTAGATGCTACATTCTCAATAAGAATAATTTGAGGTGTAGATTATACTAAAGAATTGAGGCCTGGGTTGATGTGGCCTTCACAGTTAACGTATGTCAACCAAAGTTACCAAGTTACAGCAAAATCATTCCAAAACGAGTCATCTTACCAAGTTACAATGAAATCCCTTCATAAATGTGACTCGTAGACTTTGCTAAAAGAATCTAGGTCACGTGATGGTCCGGCGGTCATGGTTGACAGATCGTGACCAAAATCGAACAGTCTCATCCAGATATCATATCGAGTTATCCTACCAAGTTACAATGAAATCCCTTCATAAAAGCAACCTGTACATAGTGCTAAAGGAATCTAGATCACGTGCCCTAGCGGTGGTATCGGCTAACCGATCGTGACCAAAATATGACAGTCTAATCTAACCATCATACCGAGTTATCCCACCAAGTTACAATGAAATCGCTTGATAAATATGAACTGCAGACTGTGCTAAACAAATCTAGGTCACGTGCTTGTATTGCCGTCACGGTTGACCGATCACGGCCAGAATAGGATACTCTCATTTAGACATTATATCTAGTCATCCTACCAATTTACAACGAAATCCCTTCATACATGCAGCCTGTAGATTGTGCTAGCGGAATATAGGTAACGTGCCACTGCGGCCGTCACGGTTGCCTGAAGCCAGCCGAAATAGGACATTCTGAACTAGACATTATACGGAGTCATCCTATCAAGATACAATGAAATCCCTTCATAAATACAACCTAGTAGACTGTGGTAAAAGTTTTCGGGTTTCGGGCCCGCTCGGCCGTCACGGTTGACCGATCTAGACCAAGATGGGATGTTCTCATCTTGACATGACTTCGAACCTACATATGAAATTTGGTGATCATCGGACAAGAACTACGAGGTGTAGCCTGTGCTAAAGAAAATGCTAACAGCCATTCAGACCCACAGACTAACAGACTTCCACACGCGTGATGGCAAAAGCTTATCTTGAATTTGTCAAATTAAGCTAATTTATTATTAATGTTTAACGACACTTTAACAGCCAAGGTCATATCGCGTCGGTGACAGTTTTACGGGTGGAGGAAGCCGGAGTACCCGGAGAGAACCACTGAGCAACGACGAGAAGCTGCCAGCTCCCCAACATCGTAACTCCACACTGCAGCACAGGCAAGGTTAGATTGGTTGAAGACGTGCGCGGCATCGACGTGCAGTACGCCTTAGTACACGACGTCATCGTGCCCCCAAATTAAGCTAACAGGAGACCGCCAGTTAACTGTATCGAGATGGGCTTGTGTCGTAGCTAACAATGAAAGCACAACACATAAGCACATATCGGTCCTTCAATGATGTGTTCACACGATGTATGTATAGTGTAAATCTACCACATTCAAACTCATTTATGACGGATACAAGTATTTATTCTCCTCTATCCATATGGAACTATTTCTACTCCCCTGAATGCGCATGCGTGTAAACAGTTGTGAAGATGACAATCTAAATTACTATAGCGGTCTAAGAGAGAAAAACGAAAAACTTCCATTTGCCACAAACTTCATTTTTATACAGAAGAGTCGGACATATGATCAAATATTTCCTAACAGGCTGTTGAAAAAGGTATCAAATACTTTTTGTTAAAATTAGTTTTTAATGGTTCCATTTCTGTTTAAAAATTTCGCTTTTTATCCCAGTACATCGCCTTATTAGTTTGTAAGAAAAGACTGATGGGGGTAACTTCAAAGTCCAAAAAATGTACTAAATCCTTCTGAGAAAATTTGAACGGACATAGATTTGATTGAAGCAAAAATTAATTTTCTTTGTTCTATAAACATATTTTGGATATAATATTGTTTTAATTGTTCCATTTAACTTTGAAAATGGAGTTTTTTCTATCTTTGTGACCTTGCGACAGATAATACCTCTCCTTCTCCAGTGTCAATACAGGAAATGTCTATTTCTGGACAATAGAGGTATTTGTTTTTACAGTGGCGACAAAGAGTGTGAGGCTTGCAATTTGGAATATAATGACAGATGTGTGCTCAGAGCAATAAGATGAAAATAGAATGAAAATATCTATTTCTAATGGTAAATCCTTTGGTGAAGATGTTGTTTTTCTAACAATTACTCAATATCACGTTTGTAATTGAAATAAAACCTCTAGCTCCCCATCAGAAGTTAAAAGTATTATTCGTTTAAAAGGGATTCATTTAAAACTTGCACCCGAGTTTTGATGGGGTGCGTGTGCTAGCATTAATCATCAAATATGCGAAAGAATCCCGGGATATTATTCAAGTACAACCAAAATGAATACCACCGAGAAATGCACAAACGGGTCACTTCAATCGATTAGACGGGCCTCGATGCAACCAGCCTGCTTCGATTCAACGCTATGAATCAGTGAATCGTGGTGGAAGAAGGGTACCGACAAATCAACATGAATTGAATAATAGATCAGAGAGAAGTAACGAAATGTCATGTACAGACCAATCTTTGAGCAATGATTTGATTATGTTTTCAAATCAACTGATTAAATTTTCAGAAGTTATTTGTAGCAGGCTCGGGAGGGTTTTATCATAATACTGCACGTTAAAACGAGTTTATACTATTGTGTACTCTGTTTAATTACGTATAACGGTCGTTTAATGTTCATAGAGATTCTACTTGTGATAGTTTCTTAAATTTATAGAATTATTATAACATATAAAGATCGATAACTTCAGAATTTGAAACATTAAATATATTTATGATATATTTACTTGTGCAAAAATACATGGGTTATAAATATAATTTTACGGAACTTTCCGTAAAAATGTAGAATGGAATATGTATTGACAGATAATTTTTCGAGTAAATATTTATTTCGTTTCTGATGACCCCAAACGAATTTCATTATGATGTTAAACTATTTTCAGAATAACGTCAAGAATGTTTGTTTTCCTGCGTGGAACGCACAGGGTTTGGTGAACAAACTCGATAACCTAAATGTTGTCTCACTTTTAAATCGCACGATTTCATTACTATAACGGAAACGTGGCATTGTGAGGGTCAGTCACTATATTTACCTGGTTATTGCATTGACTATTGTCGTGATAAACAGAAGAATGCCAGAGGGGGAATAGCTTTTTATTGTCGTTCGAAATATGAGAAATATCTCAAAATCTGTTGAAAGACTACATGGAGCAACGCTGCGGGTTGAATTTAGTGGAGAGATGTTTAGTCTAAAAAACAATATTGTTTTCATTTCTATATACATTCCTCCATTTAATTATTCTCATTGGAGAAATAATAATACATGTACTATAGAATCAGTATTCAGTAACTTAGAGCGAGACCTGGCAGATTTAGAATTAGATCAGTTGACTATCATTGGTGGTGATTTTAACGCACGTACAGGTGGTCGACCGGATTATGTTAAAATTGATGACGATTCACATTTAGTTTTACCTGATAATTATACATTTGATTGTGAAAATGATAGGGCAAGTTTGCATAAGGAATGTAATTCGTTTGGTACACAATTATTATCTATGTGTAAATCGTCTGGTATGAGAATAGTGAATGGCAGGAAAACTGGAGATTCCCTAGGAAAGTATACGAGCTACAGTTACAATGGCGCTAGTATTGTTGACAATGTATTGATAAATAAGAGGCACCTACCCGATGTTAGCTATTTTTGGGTTAAATCTACGACAGACTTTTCAGATCATAGTCAACTGACTGTTCATTTCGATTTTATGGTAATCGAAGTAGAAAGTACTAAGCTTCAAAATACCTACCGAAAACATAATTTAGTTACAAAATGGTGTAAAGAGAGCGGAGATAAAGCCATTTCTTCCTTATATGATCCATATGTTCAAAAAAGATTAATGGAGTTCAGGTTAAGTGAGTATTCTGATTGGAACCGAAAGGGCCACTCAAGTTCTGAATGAAATCATATTATTTATCAATAAAGCCTCATCGAAAGTGATAAATTCTAGGTATAAACAAAAACGTAAACGACCCTGGTTTAATAGACACTATAAACAATTAAAAAAGATATGACAAATGTCGTAAATGAGATGAAGAAGAGGCCTTATGATAAGACATTGCTGATTAAATTTCACTCTATAAAGAAGTAATATAAACGGGAGTCAAGGCGTAAGCACAGAGAATTTTATGAATGTATCTCTGATAAATTATCCAATATGGAGACAGCTGAACCTTCCGAGTACTAGAGTATTATTAACACATTCCGTGCTAAGAAAGAATAGCCCAATTACTTACACCCAGATGAAGAAACTGTAGAATTCTTTAAAACATTACTTTGTTCGAAAAGATCTGAATCTGAGATACGTCATCTTCCAGCGACAATTAAGGAGCCAGATATCAAATTAAACAATGACTGCATAACCGCTAGAAAGATATTGGATGCTGTTAGGCAGCTCCAAGCAAAAAAAGTCATCGACTGTAAATAACATTCCGAATGAATTATTGTGTAGCCTGTGCTAAAGGAAAATGTGAACAGACTCACAGACTAACAGACTCACAGACCAACAGATTTCCGCACGCGTGATGGCAATAGCTTATCTTGACTTTGTCAAGTTAAGCTAATGATGACAAAATGAAAGGCAGTAATAAGTTACGAACGTATCGATTAGTTAAAAATGAATACAAGCTTGGACCTTATCTGAAAATCACCATATCTCGACAGGACCGTGAACTGTTTACCAGACTTAGGGTTAGTAACCATAATTTAGAAATAGAAAAGGGTAGACTTAAACAACCCCCAACGCCTCTAAATGCTAGGAGATGCCAGGTGTGCGATACCGGTGAAATAGAGAGCGAAAAACATTGTGTTATGGATTGTGAGGCATATGTCGAAATTATATTATGGAAACGGGGTTCGAAGAAATTATAAAAGAAAACAAAGAATTTGAACAATTAAATGATTCGGAGAAATACTATTATATATTGAAAAACTGTGATAGTAAATTGATTAATATTATTTCTAACATGATCTGGTCATTCTTCTGAAAGCGAGATCACCTTGTTAACCCTTTACCCAACGTAACGGCCAAAACCGGCCAGCGCTATTCTCAAAAACGGCCAATTAATTTTCATTATTTTTTTCATTTTTTGTCTCAAAAACATAGGTTATGACCCCTCGTTGGAACGAGCTCGTCGAGCTCGTTCCAACGAGGGGTCATAACCTATGTTTTTGAGACAAAAAATGAAAAAAATTAGTTATTCAAGAATTTATTTTGCAAGAGTCGTCTGCTTTTCATGTTAGGTAAAGGGTTAAAGAAAAAAGTCATTAGTAGTTTATATTATACATCATGTTTATTATGTCTTCTTATTTGTTATGTTTGTATTGTGCAACTGCCATTATGGTGTAATGCATTAATCTATTAAACTAAACTACACTTTAAAATGAACATACGTGAAGCTTGAGCCATGACATAGCGGTTACTTCGGCCTCATAGAGAAACTGACTGGAAGAATCCATCTGAAGGAGAACAACTTCCTCGACCTGAACGCCCAATTTCAAGGAGATTTGTTTTGGACACAACTTATAAAGCTGAAAGACTTTTGTCCAGAAAGAAGTGAAAAACGTGAGTTACTTGCTAATTCAAATTCTTATTAATTTGTGTTTTTCATCAGACATTTTTCTCTATTTTGTTCCCCACATAATAGTATATATTACGATATAATATTACGTTGGAACAAAATTGAGAGAAACATGTAATATGAAGTTAAACAAACGATAACAGGGAACTATTATGGGGGACGGTTTGGCTCTCTGACTCTGCAGGGACAATTACATGTCAAATAGGATCGCGTGAGCTTTGATGCGTGAAAAATCACGGCAGATAACTCGGATTCTGGCCCTTAGTACGGGAGTATAAATAGTTCAATATGTGTGGGGCGTCTATTTTACCGAATAATATCCTAGTGATCTGACAGAGTCATGGCCTTAAAAGCCCGAGGGTGTGGAGAGAAGTGTCATCCCTCCAATATTTTCTCAGACAGGAACTTCGTTGGGCACTTGTTGGGCAATGTACTGAACAAAGATCGAACAGAGAACATGACACAATCGCCCGACGCAAATTATTGTTAATCCCCGGCAATCGTTTTTTCCCCCAAATTGCGATTGCCCTGTTGGGAAAATGCCACACACACACGTTGATAAATCCAACTGCTGGGACAAATTTGATTTACAATGCCCAACAGCCTGAACACTCCCAATTAGTGCACCTAGGATTTCTTAAATGAGCATAAAATAGGTCACATAGGGGTTCAGATGAATTTGGAACCAGGGGTAAATAGAGGACATTAAAATGGGCGCACCATGTTGACTAGTCCCCCACATGTCGTTGTATAAGTTTTGGGGTTGCTCGCCCTACAAGGCGAGCAACCCTAAAATTATGTAACGGACGCTCTATGACCCTAAGTTTGCCTACATGTTGACATGCATACATAAAACAATGCCTTTCTTTCAAGCATTTATAAAAATGCATGTCCGCAAGCTACAGTAATCTGATGACATGAATTGTCTGTCGGACAATTTATCTAGTCGCCAGGCAAGAATTTGTTACACCCCCTCCAATATTTTGGGCAAGTTACGATCCTGGGAAGAGTCCGTACCCCCCGGAGAGAAAAATAATCCAGTACTTGTAAGGTCATTTCTACCCCTTTTCAGGACCTTTGCCTAAAGTTATTTTATCATCACAGACGTTTGTATACACAGTGACGGTTTCGGAGTGGGTGTGGCGCACGTGCGTGGAATTGCTGAATAGTTAGACACTCTGACACGCGATAAGTAACAACCACCGGTAATAATATCCGAAGACTATACTTTAGTTGGGTGAAAAATCTGCCCAAATCAACTGTGTTGAGTGAATATGAACCCAACTGGTTTACTGATTTTAGAGTGCATGCAATTTTACCCACCGGATACTTATTCTGACAACTGATTATTCTGCAGACTGCTTTAAAGTATCTGCCAAGCTTATACCCAAGCCCTCCTTCGATTTTATTACTTTTCTCATGTTTTTAATTTTTTTTTTTTTAAAATACATTTTCCCTGCTAATTCTTTCAAGAGTGGTAGAAGGACATACGCGCCGCACTCCAAAACTTGCCCTATGTTCATATATGGAAGTTAACAGTGCCTTTACATCAGCTCCATTGCGCCAAACCAGCAAAATTTAGAGACCTTCCCAAGATTCAGTGTCAGCATAATTCCAATGGAGATAAGAATATGCAATTCACACTGACTCACACAACAAATACGCATAATTACCATGTCTTAAGAGAAAACGATTTCACCAAAATGAGTAAGCAATTACCTGAATGTATTTTTCAAAGAGTTTCCACGACTTTAAAAAAAAAAAAAGAATTCTTCAAGCATTTTCAAGGGCCTGGAATTTCTATTTCTAAATTCAAGCACTTTAAAGCAATTTCAAGCACCCACACAGACTCACCTTAATACAGTCAGTTTTCCAGTGCTAAGTTATAATGAGGAAAAGAATATTTTGAAACTGGGCAACAGGGGAAAGTTAAAGAACTAAATTCTGGACAATTGATAAACAATGTCAATGCCCATCCCCTCCCCCACGAATCAGATAAGAAAATAACCTTTAAAATAGCTGTGCAAAACCGTCCACCCCGTTCGTTCCTCCGTGTTGATGAGAGAGAGGGAGAGAGGGGGCTGACATGATTTTTTAGAACCAAACAATAGTTTCAATTTGAGCTCCGCCTAGGTAGGCCTCGGTTGGAATTGAAGTTAGTGAACTTTGTTTATACATTCCGTACAGAGCAAAAATTCACGTGAAATTCTGTATTTCTTCTTTGGCGTTTCTTTAAATGTGGTGCTCGAAATGATTTTAAGAACTATTAAAAGGCCACCTTAAAGATATTATGAGCATGACGCCTCGAAGGCTAGGCACCCTCTCCATCACATTCAATCCCCGGGCTAGTTTTTAATGGTTAATCTTTTTACCTTACTGATTAATCCAACCGGCCCTAAACCCAAAAATCGTCGTTCAAATTGTATTATTTTCTATTTTTTTTTCTTAACCCTTTGAACTCTAGTGGTATCTTCCATGTCAGTTCAATTGCAGCAATTAGAAGTATCCATATTCATTATTTGGGGTAGACCAATCAATATTTTCAACGTGCAGCCCCGAGGCTGCACGTTGAAAATATAGATTGGTCTACCCCACACATTTACTGAACAGCCATTCTATTTAATGACGTTGTGACGTATCATGTTCCTGACCGGATAAAAAGGCCGCTCGGGTTCGAAGGGTTAAAAAACAAAGCTTATGTTTTGGCAGCAAAAGTTTTAGTTATTCTGGAAAGTTGTTTGCAAGTGTCGTCTTCTGGTTGTGTTCAAAAAATAGTTAACTAATGGCATAAGACTTCTCTCGTTCAAATTATCAACGATGTGAATACTAATATATTTTTGTTCTGTAATTCAAAAACGTGTGTGTAAGTGGGTGTATAGCTAGGTGTATGTGAGAGGAGAGTGTCGGTCTTCTTGATTTTGTGAGAGCCTAGACAAAAGTGTTTGGGTTCCCACAAAGTGCTCCCTTGTTTTCTACGAGTCCTCGCAAAAAATGGGTTATGGTTTGTTTTCCCGATTGTGTGAGTACTTGTTTGTCACTGATAACAAAAAACCCCAAAACAACAGCAATTCTCACAGAAGCATGCATGTGTGTTGGTGTGTGAAGTTTACGTGTGTGTGGAGGGTCTGTCTTCCCGATTTCGTGAGAACCTACACAATAATGGTTGGGCTCCCACAAAGATTTCCTTCGCTTTCTCCGAGTCCTCGCAAAGAAAAGAATGGGTTAGGGTTTGCCAAAAACATAAACACCCCCCCCCCCCCCCGATAATCTGCTCTGTGCGAATGCGACCGAGTTTGATGACCTTCTCTGCGCGAATGAGATCGAGATTCCGATTCCGCAACGTCAAAAAGGTCTATTCGTTTCGGCGCCATAACCGGGTTATTGTTTTTACTGTTTTATATTTATACAAAAACATGGCCGATTTTGAAATCTCCGTTGACGCCTCACGAGTACTCAAATGACGACAATTAAAGAATAAAACATAGTTTGGATCAATAAACTCTGCCCAAATATAAGGAAATACGTGTACTATCGATTGCAGCCGGTAATATGGGCGAAAGCTTGATATATATTCCTAATTTCGAGTTTTGAGTTCCCATAAGAACTTGATGGAAACTTTTTCTATAGGATTGAATGGGAAGAATCTGAACGTAGAGGGGCAGCCACTACGTTCGGATCGCTGAACTAGATTCGCACCAGTTTGAGAAAAAGTGTCAATGCTAAAGTGTCAAAGCGGAGTCCCGACATTGCTGCTTTAAATTATGTAAATATTCCAGAGAAAGGAAACCTCCGTTTAATGGGACATATTTGGGGGACGCTGCACGCATTGCCTTAGATAGCTCTCATTGTAGCCCTGTTGCATGCCATAGGGACCGGGTACGACCGGATAAACATTCATAATATATAGAACATTTAGCTGGCATAGCCGCCAACATGTATTCTCTTCTCTGCAGGTCTGTGAAGGTTTGTGCTCCCTCTCTCTTTGGATTTAATTAACATGTTACATGCTATTCATTTCAATTTACGACACTCAATATCCATTATATGAAGCTCTGTAAGTACGTGTTAGACGATTTCCACTTTTCAGTAAAATACTCTCTTGTCAGTATCCAATGTTTTTCACCACTTAGATAATCAGTAGAACAGAATTTTTCCTGCAATATTATTATCTTTGGTGACGGAACCCGCGACGGCTCGAAGTTGCTGTATCGAACTGGAACCTTTGACAAAATGTCCAAGGCAGTGACAAGAAGCGTTAATTAACTGGTATAGTGCTAAATTATTTTTGACCATCAAAATTTGTTCAATTGTCTTTGCCTTGTTACAATTCATGGGAGGGTGCCTGTGGGAACTCTCCCATAAATTATAACAAAGCAAATCCAAACAGACTAAATAATATCACTTCAAAGATAATATGAAGCAGAGACACTGAATTCGAAGCCTTAAAGTTGCGGTATCTGTACTTTAGAATAGATCACGAATATGGGCTTCCAGCACTCTACCAGTTAAATATGGGCGCGATCATTTCACACAAACGGCAGCGTTCACACGCCGGACACGAACCACACAATCTGATTCAAACCAGTCACGTACTAAATCAAAGTTTATTATCACAGACGAATGAATGAATATAAATGTTGTCTGACAAACGGATAAAAAGAATTACGAGAAAAAACCAAAAGGCGTCATGACCAACGTGAAAATCAATGCGTGTTTTAGAAACTCGATTACGACAAAAGTATTTGACCGAAACCTGAATCAATTTGAATTTATCTTTTAAATTATCCTCTTTTCTAGCTTTAAGTTCAGCTTTGTATAAAGATGTCCCCAAGGCTACGTACAATGCACCAATATCCTGTTGCAAGATTGTTTTACATTCATCTGTCTACGCATTTCATTTATGCTCTATCGCCTGTCGCTACATAAATCCGCTAAAATATATAAGAATGTTGGGGCTGGGGGTGGGGGTGGGAGTGGGGGTTGAAGGGGCGCAATGAGGGATAGTTTAATAGTTAAATTAATAGATATGCTGTAGGGCTGGGCGGTTTTTCGGTTTCCCGCAAGACCCAGCGAACTGTTTTGCTGTTTGTGTATAAACTAATCAAACAGTCTTACTTTAGAGAACTGGACTAAAGACCACTATGGACTCTCGTCAATTAGTTTCTTTGACAAAGGGGAGAATACATCGTGTTCTGGTTGTCACATTTTCTCTTCCCTGAGGACAAGTCAATGGGGCTGAATGAGGGAGAAAATATGACAATTAGAACACAGAATAGATTAGATGTACTGTTTTCATTTGTTACTCTGATTTATGCTTTATTTCTGATTGAATAGACTTAGTAACTGATCCCCTACACCCCCTAAGAATGATCAAAGGGAAATTATGCTGAACCCAATACAGACAGGGCTTTTGTGGTGAGTAGTGGCATACAAACTGCATGTATTGCGGGTCTATTCCAAGTTATAGAGGCTAAAGTGCCATTTATTATCTGTTCTTACTTAAGACATAGAAAAACCGAACCGAAACCGTGTTATTTTCCTGAATCCGAACCGAAACCGAATCTAAAAAACCTCCTAGCTATAATATACTGATGTCTGAGGGGGTGGGGGGGGGGGGGTGGGGGGTCGCAGATTACTAAAAATTTATCATGTTGAATCGCAGTACTGCTTGAAAGCAAACATACGCACTGCAAGTGGCAGGCCGAAGGGGTCAGGGTATAGACCGAACATTATTTTGTTAATTTTTCCGCCCAAAACATATGATCTCTCACTGGAACAGACTCAAGCTTGTTCCAATGAGGGGCCATAAGCTATAGTTTTGGACCCCCTCCCAAATAAATGCTTTTTCAGTTTTTTAAAGAAAAAATGGCGAAAACTATTCGCTGCAGGCGCCGGTATAAATAAATTATAACTCCCCCTTCTCGAAAAAGAACCTGTGCCGCCCCCTCATTCAAACGAAAATGTAGCGCTGCCACTTGAAATAAGCTGCATAACAAGGTGAAGTTTTTTCCTTCGTGGACCCCAAAAGGCGGGGAGGGGAGGGGAAATCGCCTCCCAAACATGGACCCGCCACTGTGCTCTGCTAACTGCTCAGATGAACCTTCTATATGAGAGTATCACATTGTATTTTTCAACTTTTGGGTTTATAAACGTTCGGAGTCCGGCAGTTACTCGCCCCTGCTCTCTACAGGTATTCCGGCTTCCTCCGCGTGTAAAATTATCTGACGAGATATGACCCCGCATATTTGTTGAAAGTGTCGATTAACTTTCAAAAAAGAAAAGAAACTAACGAACAGACTATTCCATCTGAGGATATCATTATTCAACCCTTCCCGAATTAATGAAATTTAGAGCTGAAACGGTAAAGGGGTTTTCCTGATCGGTTAATCACGTGGATTAAGATTGGTTAACCGATTAATCACTTGTCCAAATAGATATCTGAATAACTGCCATACCGTTGATGATTTACAGCATAAACCCTTTACCCAACGTAACAATCAAAATCGACTAGGCCTATATACAAAAATCTCCATTCAAATTTATTGTTTTCAATTTTTGTCTCAAAAGCATAGCTTATGACCCCTCAATGGAACGATCTCGTTGAGCTCGTTCCAATGAGGGGTCATGAGCTATGTTTTTGAGACAAAAATTGAAAATTTTTTAGTAATTCATGAATTTATTTTGCAAGTATTGTCTGCTACCCGCAATGGGTAAAGGGTTAAGAATGACCATTTCGAGCTACTGATACAGTATGATGATCATGCAAGTGAACAAGTATGTCAGCAAGTAACTTGCATGCTTTACTCTGTCTCATATAATTGATGTGAGTCAGTGTGACAATGTCAGCCTGTTTTGGAGCAAGTTTGTTCCTTTGTTAACCCATATAATACAGTAGTTCAAAAGTAACGGTTATAATCAATCAATTACTTTTTGGATCGATCAAGATGTTGATCATTGATTAATCGATTAATCGGTTAACAGTTTCAGCTCTCATGAAATTTAAACAATATCACTATTTGTGCCAGATTCTTGTTACCTGAAACCAATAAAACAAATTTCATTTTCATTCTTCCGGTTAGACGTGGACTCAGGTGTGATAATGTAAGTCTAATCTAATCTGATGAAATAATTAGCAATGTTTTTCACCTGTTTCATCTTATTGGTATAACAGTACTGGTATTTCACAGAGGCTAATTGTAACCATTATAAAGCTCGTGTACAAAGAATATGATCGCATCATTTTAATTAAACTATCTTTGTCAAGTGAAGCCCTTCAGATATCTTTTTCAGTCCTCCAATCTGGAGGTCACGCAACAAATGAGAGAGAAAAATTGACAAGAAGGAGACTACCGGTCACGGGCATATTTTTTCGCGGAATTTCCACCAAAGCCCACGATTATACTCAATTGTATTTTTAGCCCCCTAAATTCATCAAATCAGCCTATTTTTTCTCTGCAATATTCAGCAATGATTCAAGAGTTCAGTACAATGCTTTAAAGGCTTTTAAATCAATATTTTTTTCTCGAAGCTGCTTAGTTTCGGAGATTGCATCGTTTCGGAGTGCAACTTTCCAAGGCGGGTATTTCTAATTCAGATATTTAGTACTCTCATACCTATTGAAAAAGTCCAATAAAATATTATTAACCCTTTACCTAACGAATCGCCCGAATCCGCTGCGTAATATGCTAATTCAGCAGTTGAAAAAATATTATTTTTCGAAAAATTTCAACAAAACTATATCATGTGACCCCTCTTTGGAACGAGCTCGACGTGCTCGTTCCAAAGAGGGGTCACATGATATGGTTTTGTTGAATTTTTTTGAAAAAATTTAAAAAATGATATTTAAAATAATAAATTTTGATATCGTCTGCGTTGGATAAAGGGTTAAAACAGACTACATTGTGGTGTGTCATTCAATAAGCCTGTTACCAGATATTTTGACTGATAGAACTGAAGAAGACGAGTTTTAAATAAATTTTCCCTTAAAGCACCAAGTTAAAATTCGGGTTGCCAGAGGGAACCCAAATATGCACCCTGGGACTTGTTTCGAACAAACCTGACTCTGACCCCTCAAAGGCTATTGTAAAGGAACCATCAAGAGATTCTAAATGGTAGTTCTTTAAGAAGCTTTTTCCATTTTGTGAAAACAATTTGTGGGTGATAACTAGCCTTGGGCACGAATATTCGAATATTCGCTCACAAGGAAAAATATTCGAATATTCGAATCGTTAATGGACTATTCAAATATTCGATGATATTCTTGTTATTGTTATTCCTGATGTAGAGTTGCTCTAAATGTCTGCATGATGTTCCGCTGGATAATTTAATCGAAAACGGAAGTTGTAATTCAACGTTAGAGAGCACAAACATCGTCTGCTTCTAAATAGTGTGCATTTTTTACCATAGTCTGCGATCCAAAATGACAACGGCTCCAAAACATTCGGGGATATGGGAGCATTTCACACTCGATGTGAAGAATAAAAAGGTCACATGCAAAATATGCATGTGCTGAGTTATTGTGGGACTACTACTAATTTGTGGAACCACATGAAAAACAAACACGGCATCGAAGCAGAAAGAGGGAAATCTACCTCCTCAGCAGTTGGTATCAAGAGTTTCTTTTCAAGCATCCCGGCTAGCACTGTACAACAAAGTATGAAAACAATTCCGAGAGGCAAAAATCAATAACATTTCAAATGTGCAAGTTCATTGCAAACAATTACGAGCCATGCAGTCATGAACACTTCAGAGAATTTGATTTGTTACCGCGTTGAACCCCTCATACAATATGCCGTCTCGAAAAACAATCAAAAGAGAAATGGAAATAATATACGATAAAAAACGAGAAGAAATCAGGGACTTAGTTAACAAACCAGGGTAACAGATATGTGCCTTGACCAGTGATATCTATTCATCCGATTATCAAGACTCATATATCAGCCTAACCAATGATTGATAATGACTGGAATATAACATCAAAATGTTTAGAGGTAAAATCTTGTCCAGGATCACATACTGCCGACAACCTCAAAACCCCTATCCGTGGGATGATAAGTGACTGGGGCATCGTGGAATCGAAGGTAGCCATCGTTCATGACAGTGGGGCGAATATTAAAAAGACGACATCGGAGATGCAATTTCGTTTGAACCTTAGTTGTTTTGATCGCATACTTCAGTGTGCGGTACTGGAAGCCCCATCAGAAGATACTGCAGATGAAATACTGAAAACAGAAAAACGAATAGTTGCACATTTTCACCATTCTCCCCTGGAAACTAAAAAAACTCAAATTGGAAGCTGCTAAACACGATACGGAGGAAGCACGTTATCGAAAGCTCAAACTCGAGCGCCCAACTAGATGGGGTAGTACCTTTGAAATGTTAGAGAGGCTTGTGTCCACGCGTAAAGAGTTGACGAATGTTTTTTTGGATAACAAGAAAGCAGAGATACGAGATCTCGTCCCATCGCCTGATTTTGGGGGTCAATGCTACGGATCTCTGCAAAACGCTGGAACAACTGAATGTTATATCATAAGAGATGGGGGGCTGAGAAATTTTGCACAGTTTCATCGGTGTATGCAGTTGTGATGACACTTATAACATATGTCATGAAGCCGGAGAAAGAAGACCCGCCATTCTCACAGAGTGTCAAAACCATCTTCTCTGAATATTTAGAAAGAAGACTTGGGGATGATGATATACGCGCCACAATGCAGGCAGCTGCTGTGCTTGATCCGAGGATGAAGAAGGTTCCCTTTGTCACTGATGAGTACAAGTATATAAAATTGTCCTTACACAACTTGACAAAGTGATAGCCGATAATTATCAGGCTTCAGGTGAATGTTCTAACACTGATATTGTGGATATTACAGAAACCAAAGACGCGAGCAATTCAAGGGATGCCAAGCAGCGGAAACTGAAGGAAAAACGTCGCGTGGCGCTTTTCGGATCAACTTCGTTTGAGTGCTATGAGCCTCCGAAAAAGAAAATCGCCAAGAAGTCGCTGCCTGTTCGAGATATTGATGGTAAAAAAGTGCTTGAGATCTACCTGGCATCTGACGCTATCGGGTTGGACAAAGATCCACTGCTTTGGTGGAAAGAAAATGAGCAACAATACCCTGATGTCTCTAAGCTCGCGATGTTTTATCTTGGAGTACCGGCAACCAGTGTACGTAGTAGGAGATGTGGAGATCGGGCCTTATTGGCAGGGCCCCGGAAGTGACGTCATGTCACGTGACAGAGTGGCGCCATGTTTGGTTGTCATGGTAACCGGCGTGAGCGGCCATCTTGTGACGTCATCCCCATAGTGATACGTGGCTCTAGTGCGTATGCGCAGCGCGTGTTGTTAGGGTGATGCGTGTTTCAGTCGGTCATTTTGATTACTGGAAGCCGCCATCTTGGTTTCTATGGTAGCACGTGGTTACTATGTTACCCAAAGGCTTCTTATAGGACAGGGGTATGTTCGGAGGGTATGTTCCTTTGCACAAGAGTAATTTCCCGATTCGTAAAATTACCCAAATAAACCCGACAATCCCTCCAAATCCCCCAAAACCACCCAAAACTACCGAAACGGACTTGTATTCCCCATTTTAGCGGCTTAGCACATAGTGCTACAGTACTGAGGGGCCCCGGTGTGAGTTCGATTCAAACCACCAAAATGCACTTTTATTTGATATGAAACCCCATTTTGTGCATATAAGAATAGCATGTAATGCTATAGTTCAGAGGTATCTCCTGGGGGTATGTTCTATATTTATTCATTTATTTATTTAGTGGTGTTTTAAGGTCACATATTTCAGCACAATGGCTAACCATGACCGTGACAGTTTTACGGGCGGGGGAAGCCGGAGTACCCGGAGAGAACCACCGAGCAACGGCGAGCAACTGCCAGCTCCCCAACATACCAACTCCACACAAGCAGGGTTAGCAGTATGTTCTATATACTAGGAGTACTGTTTCCAACAATCCCATATTTATGCCTTTTTTATTAGGGTTTAACGACACATTAACAGCCAGGGTCATATCATGTCGGTGGCAGTTTTACAGGTGGAGGAAGCCGGAGTACCCGGAGAGAACCACCGAGCAACGACGAACAGGTGTCAGCCCTCCAACATCGTAACTCTGAACTCTGCACCGCGGCACAGGCAGGATTAGATTGGTTGAAGACATGCGCACCATCGACGTGCAGTACGCCTTAGTACACAGCGTCATCGTGCCCCCATGTAGGCAATCGGGGTTAAGTGCCTTGCCCAAGGAAACAACGCGAGAGCACGAATCAGTCGCTGAAATGGTCACCCATCCAACTACTAACCGCGCTCGACGTTGCTTAACTTCGGTGATCTGACGAAAACCGGTTACCGCGACACCATCGCGCCCCATTTATGCCTATTACATGTACATCTCTAACAGGAATAGTCTATCTAGTCCCACCTATCTCCGGTTCCCTCGTCCAAGTCTTCTAATCACCAGTGCTTTGTTTCCCATAACCTGTATGCAGAGTTATCTCCCTTGTGTACAACGAAAGCCTATATGATTCCTAAAGCCAAGAATCTATCGAGTAGTTATGGTAAGTGATTGCTCGAATGACTCGAAGTCCATGGAGCAAATGACCTATCGAGCAATTGCTCGTTCGAGTGGCTCGCACATGCGACTCTTGGACTGATTTTAGAAAAAGGGGTGCCGAAGGCCAGACGTTTTTTTCAAAAAATGGAATTCCGTAAGTAGGAGACCTAGAAACAGGGCTGATGATTTTCCTTAATAAGCTAACCAATAGAGTAATTGCTCCATGCGCAATTGCTCGAACAACTCGAATTCCATCGAGCAAATGAGCTAAAGAGCAATTGCTCGATCGAGTGACTCCACATACTGCTCGAACGACTCGAATCTCAGCGAGCAAATGGGCTACAGAGCAACTGCCCGTTCGAGTGACTCGCACATACGACTCTTCGATTCGTTTTAGAAAAAGGGGTGCCGAAGGCCAGACTTTTTAAAAAAAAGGGGGGGGGGGATTCCGCAAGTAGAATACCTAGAAACAGGGTTGGTGGTTTTCCTTAATAAGCTAAAGAACGAAGGGAGTAATTGCCCCATGAGCAATTGCTCGAACGACTCGAATCCCATCATGCAAATGAGCTATAGAGCAATTGCTCGATCGAGTGACTCCACATACTGCTCGAACGACTCAAATCCCAGCGAGCAAATGAGCTATCGAGTATTAACTCGTTCGAGTGACTCGCACATACAACTTTTAGCCTCATTTCGGTATTTGAGCATACCTATGGCCGGGTATTGTACTATTTGAGGATATATAGAATACCTATCTAAGGATACTATTACTTGTTTGGCCCAGCCTTCTAAGTCACCACCCCAGGACATACCTATCCCAAATTCCCGTTATAAGCTATCGAGCAGTTACTGGAAAATCACTGCTCGAACGGCTCGAAGCCCATCGAGCAAAAGGAGCTTTAGAGAAATTGCTCGATCGAGTGACTCACATACTGCTCGAACGACTCGAATCCCATCGAGCAAATGAGCTATAGAGCAATTGCTCGTTCGAGTGACTCGCACATACGACTCTTTGCCCCATTTCAGTATTTGATGATATCTATGACCAAGCTCCTATACAGCTCCTACGTGGCTGCTATACAGCTCCTATACAGGTAGTCTTACCAACGGCTTCCATTTTATCTCCAAAGCTCCGATCCCACTACTTGTCTACAACTATCTGACCTGTCATTAGCTTCTACAGCAACCACCCAATGCCATAGTCTTCTACAATTGTTGCAGCCTTGAAACATTACTACTGACTTGTAACACTACTTCCTAGCTATACCTTCGCTCAGGCATTCAAAATGTTCAATCTCTTTGCTTCATTCCCCCAACATGTACAAATTTATACAGCGTTCAATGTAAAACATCTATAGACAGGCTATATAAGGAATTCCGTAAGTGAGATCCTCATGATCCGATTCCGTGAAATGGGATTCCATTCCATTTTGATCTGACGCCACTACATGAATTCCTACCATCACGTAACTGTCACTTAAACAATATTGTGTTTCATATCAACTTTTTACCCCTCGCGAACGATATGAAAATTCATTATTTTAATTACTTTTAAAAAAAAAGTTCAACAAAACCATACCATGTGACCCCTTACTGGAACGAGCTCGACGAGCTCGTTCCAATAAGGGGTCAAATGATATAATTTTGATGAAATATTTTGAAACAATTTTCTTTGACTGCTCAATTTGTGAATTACACGGGAGGATGCCGTTGATACATCAGGTAAAAGGTTAAAAGAAATTAAGTCAAAATTAATTCACCACTCTGCTCTCAAAGCTACCATTTATGGGCATTCATTTTAGAACTGAGACTCAAAGAGATTTAAAATGAAAATTATGGAAATCGGCCTTTTGATTGTGCATGCGTGAACAACAAATAGTGAGTGGAATATAGGCGCTAAACAAGACACAGTAGAAAGGGTTTTCCCGTTTTCCTCTTACTGACGTCAGTGATTCTTTCAAGTACCGTCTGTAGTTAACTTGAAAAGATTTTTAGTTTTCCTCTCTACACTAAAGATAGTCTAACGAGGGCAGATAGAACACTGCGGGTATTAAAACAACTAGGAAATGTTCGGCACAGATTACAATGTCATAAATGAGGGAAATCGAGGTTCTAAAGGGAGGCATAGCCAGCAGTGGAATTCGAGGAATTCTCCCTAACTCTACTGCGTTTTAAGGTTTTGTCATGCTTCAAAGCAAATCTCAGAACTATAATCAAAGCACGCTATTTCTCAAACATCCAGTGCAATCTTGCATCTTATACAACAGTCATTATCACAAATCCTCAGCTCTCTACACTGAAAGGATATGCGTGGCCAAACGTATTCGCTTATATATAAGTCCAAATTTGTAAATATCTTGACTGTTAGTGGAAGCCTTTTCTGGTGGTGGGTGGTGGTAACCTGATTTGTCCTGATTGACAAAATATTCCCAACTACATTATAAAGGCATGCCTTCGTCGAAGGCATGCCTTTATAATGTAGCGGGATATTAGACAGTCGGGCTTATAGTTAAAACAAACCTCAAGAACACGTAGCAGTCGTGATGCAACATCTCATTCATTCATATACTGTACTCCAAATTGTTCATATTGGTCCCCAACAACACGAATAGGTGGTGTCCGAATGAATAAGTGCTCTAGTCTCTCAAGCCAGAGGTCCCGGGATCGATCCCCGGTCGGGGAAAGTTCTCGAGGTGTCCAAACACTCTGTCAGCATCAATTGTAGGGTTCGTGCTGCCACAGCGTACTGTCCTATCGGGTGGGGACGCAAAGTGGCTGTCCTCTGTGTGGCGAGAGACACACTCCGTACAGGCTAAATACCCCTTCGTAGTATTCGAGAAGAGCGGGGTTACTCGGTTGCCGCTACGAAAGTCATCCCGCACATTTGATCTATTGGGCCAAGGAGAGGCGTTAATATAAGTTACAGAACTTGCTCGTCAATCCTTGGATCTTAAAACAAAACAAAACAACAAGAATCGGGTACCACAAAATCTCCATTGGTAGAGACTGCTATTTGTGCAACGTACGTCCAAATATCAAACCTAGTCTTTAACCCTTTACCTAACCTGAAAAGCAGACGACACTTGCAAAAAAAATTCTTGAATAACTAATTTTTTTCATTTTTTGTCTCAAAAACATAGGTTATGACCCCTCGTTGGAACGAGCTCGTTCCAACGAGGGGTCATAACCTATGTTTTTGAGACAAAAAATGAAAAAAATAATGAAAATTAATTGGCGATTTTTGAGAATAGCGCTGGCCGGTTTTGGCCGTTACGTTAGGTAAAGGGTTAAGGAACTACATAGTTACTAGCAAGAGCAAGTCGGTATCTATACTCCAACCCAGACGAAACTTCACCGACTGGAATAAGTATTAGCTGGGGAGGGAAGTCACACCACTACACCCATTCGCTGTGTCCCTGGGTCGAGACCATAACATTTCCTAAAGAAAATTCTTCACATTGCCAATTTTTTGGCAATTGTTATATATGGTTTCGATTCCTATGTTTAGCCATGCAGTATCGGTGTACAGTACAGGTGGGTTAATTCGCAACTAGAAACACGCTCGGAGTAGGCCCGGCAAATCTCAGATTTCGGGCTGAATCGAATCCCGAATTGAATCAGGCAGAAAATTTCAAACCGAATCGAATCTAGAATCGAATCTCAGTGCTCTTCAAGTTGTAGATATTACGCCTTCGTGCAACCGTAAACATTGCCAATCTCCACTCAGGTATTTTTTGTAACGACGGCTCGTCTGTTTGGAGAAATCATCAAAAAGGCGGAATATTGCAAAACCAAAACGGAATCAAAGTAGTTTGGGAATTGGAACCGCATTAAACTCTTCTTCTGTCATCAGATACCTTATATAGGAGACATGTTGATAGAAGAAGAGTTCAAGAGGGGGCACTTACTAAAATTTTGAAAACATTTCGACGGTTCGAAAATTCCCGAATCGGCGCGACTCGACTCGAATCCAATCGAATAATCGGGACGATTTCGAATCGAATCGAAAATGAAGCTTCGCAGAGCGTTAGCTCTGGGGTGAAGATTTCACACCTCACCAATAATGACACGAGATGTCTTCTGAGAATAAATAAGAACATACTTTCAGACATTTGGCCTCGAGATTCACCCCGGAGTGAGATGCGCTGGTTGAAACTCCGTTTGTATGTCTTTGTATCTAAACGAAAACTTCTTTTCCGAACCGAAAATCCCAATACCGCCCATCTCTATACTGGTCACTTTTATGCAGACCACATGTATCGAAATCGATAACATTTGCTTAATTTTGTGCTGCAGCAATATATATAGCCTATATAGTTACAGCAACCTCATCACAAATCAAGTATACTTGAGGGTGATAAAATCACTATGACCACAGAGTCGGAGTGACTTCAAACAAAAGGGTCGACTTCGATCTTGGCCCCCACCATATGCGTTGTGTCCTTGGGCAAGACACTTAACCCTTTACCCAACGTAACGGCCAAAATCGCCAATTGATTTTCATTATTTTTTTGTCTCGAAAAAACATAGGTTATGACCCCTCTTTGGAACGAGCTCGTCGAGCTCGTTCCAAAGAGGGGTCATAACCTATGTTTTTGAGACAAAAAATTTAAAAAAATTAGTTATTCAAGAATTTTGTTTGCAACTGTCGTCTGCTTTTCATGTTAGGTAAAGGGTTAATCCCGATTACCCAAGGTAGCACTGTGTACTAAGGCGTCCAACACGTCGATGGCGCACTTGCTAACTCTGCTGTTTCTGACGGGTAAGTGAGAGTCTGACCTTTGCTTACCGCTGTTCGGTGGTTCTCCCCGGGTACTCCGACGTAAAACTGTCTGTCTGACATGATGTGACCCTGGTAGTTGAAAGTGTTTTTACACCCCGATAAACAAACAAACCATACAGTCGGAAAAAATGTGAGAATTTGGTGGATCGTATACAGCATTGTGGAGTTGTAAAAAATCAAAACACAAAATCCGTTCCGATTTAGAAAAAAGAATAAATAGGTGTCTATGAATTCAATCATATTGGACTGAAAGGTCTTAATTAAGTATGCACCTGCGACGCACGTGCTAGATTTATATAATCTTTAATATAAGACTGAACGTCCTTATTTAGCTCTTTTCTTGGGAGTTTCATCATCAGTTGTGTTTGCAAACCGTTTTATGTTTTCGTTAATTTTTCCAATCAGCATTCATATGTTTACAAAAGCATACGAGTCGTGAATGACGAGTGCAAATTAGCCGAATTAAAAACTGCGATGTTTGCGATAAAAAGAAAATAGCGGACAGTGACAATTAGTATATCGCCAGTGTGTCGGTATTTTGAAACAATATGGTATTACTGTTGACCATTATTGTGGGTGTATTCCTCAGCCCTCGTTCACTAGTGATGACCGTTCTTTGTTTAATCAATCGGACTGGAGTAATAAAATATGTATACAATCAGTTTGCAGCTTCCCGAGAAAAGAGCTAAATAAGGACGTTCAGTAGCGGATGCGGTGTCACATGAGGCTCAGCAAACTACCGTTGATTTAATGTGACGTCACTTCACTCGCAAAGGTATACAGATATTCTATCGTGCTTCAGTGATAGATGTTCTAATCCATAAGTATTTAATTCGCCTTGAAAACAGGAAAATATGAACACAATTTATGGAACTACGCGGTGTAATCATAAAACTACAGTTTTGGCGAGACGTCATTTATAATTATTTAGTAAAGAAACGTGTCAAAAAGTATTGATGAAGTCATTAAAGATTCGATCAAATCAAGTCACGATTGAGATACATTTCTTGCACTGATTCAAACGAAATCAATGTTTATGGTATGTTAAGATTCAATAGTCTGGACTATTTCAACTGGTCGGAAATTCGCTTTTTCTGACTAGTTGAAATATTCCAGAGGTGTGGATCTAAACCAGGGATTCTATAATAACTAAGAATCCCTACCATACCATTTGCCGGCTCTTGTTCGATGGAGCCGACGTTTTGAACAGGATGATGTTGTTCCGGCAAAACTCCGCTTTCTATGGGAAGTTAACACTAGCTGCTCCGACAAAGCTCCGAGTAATAAGGGCCAATCCGTGCATCCTTTATTTCTATGTTGACTTGGGAGATTGATTTACAATAACATAACGTAACATTTATTAGCATAAAACATTCAAAACAAGACAGTATGCGATAATCTACAAGTAACATGAACAAAAGTAGTACTCAAAACATTACAATTACATCCACCAATTTTCCATGATCAAAGTACTAATATGTTTTTTTATTATTAATTTGCTTCGCAAAACATCGTGGAGATGTGAACTAGAATTTCCAATACACATCACTAAACATATCATAATCGTCTGTCGAAAAAATCCCGGATCACGCTGCAGATTTTATGGCATAAACTGGGGGTTCTATTTTCAAATATTAATTTAAATTTCTCAAATTTACTCAGATCACTAAAACCGTCAATCTCACCGTTGATCAGAACAAATAGTTCTGATCGAAGCTCTGAATAATGTGAACATTCCATAAGAAAATGGTATTCGTTTTCTATTTTCCCAGAGCTTCACAGTGAGTACATATCCTGTCGATAACAGGCTTCGGCGGTTGATAATGTCGCCCTTTCTCAATAGCTAACTTATGATTGCTGATACGAAGCTTAGTGAAAATTTCCCAGTCTTCCGCCGAGTTCGTTTCCACTAAGTACGTTTCCATTGAATTGTCATTTTTAAACAACCTGTAAGTTCTCAGTTTATTGTCTCCATTCTTTTTGCAGTCTTCAAACATTGACTTCTTGAACGTATACGTCACCCCATACAGTCATTTGTACTGTCGAAGAAATACATCTCACGTATCTATACGTGTAGGAGACATTCCGACAGGAATTCGATTCTTGAGCACATGTCTTTTCCAAGAATTGCCAGCAAATAAACACAGCAATTACAGGTCTGGGTGGTTTCCGGCTCAATTCCGGCTTTTGTGGTAAAGCGAAAAATCGAACCGCAAAACCCAGTGTGCCTTCCAAAGTAAGGGATTCTTAACCTTTTAGCCAACATAACTGCGAAAACCGGTCAACATTATTCACCGAAATGTCTATTCAGTTTTAATTACCTTTTCATTTTTGCTTGAAAAACATAGCTTATGACCCTTTATTGGATTGAGCTCATTTTTTAAAGGATTATGTATTTATTGATTTATTGATGTTTAATGTCATATATTTCTGCACAGTGGCTAATCATGACCACGATAGTTTTTCAGGTGGAGGAAGTCGGAGTACCCGGGAAGAACCACCGGGCAACAACGAGCAAGTGTCAGATCCCCCACATACTAACTCCACACAAGCAGGGTTAGCATTGGTTGAAGACGGGTGCACCATCGATGTGCAGTACGCTTTAGTACACAGCGCCACCATGCACCCACGCGGGCAATGGGGTGAAGTGTCTTGCCCAGGGACAGAGTGAGGACCTCTCGCCTTGCAGCCTGCACCTCTGCCAACTGAGCCACTGCGCCCCCATTTAAAGGATTAAAATGGAGTATTTAAAGGGAATATTTTAACCTCTGAAGATCTTAATATGGGGGCATTATTCAGAAAGACTGGGAAATGCATTTTATTACACCTTAATGCATTTCTAAAGATTATGAGTGTATTTCACCACTCAAATTAGTGGGCAGAGCCAAAAATGTCCATTTCTGATTCGTGTATCAAACCCTTTGAATGCTGGTCACATATATGCCATTCCTGGTTTCTTATAAAAATATTCTGATTCCTGTATGAATATCTGTACATACTGCTAACGAAAACCCAATCTGATTTGTTAAAAAATATTTTACTCCAGAAAATAAGCATTCATGAATTCTCTTCCTCTAAAGTTTATTCCTGATACTTTAACCCTTTTCGCACAGACTTGAATTTACTGGTGGCAGTAAATTCTGTTTCTCTAGTTTATCTCGACTTAGTCAAGTTAAGCTAAAAATGTGAAAATTCGGCGGATCTAAGGGCATGGGAATTTCATACAAAAATTGAAAATTCGAGGTGTTGGCGAAGTTGTATCATCGATGTACGCGCATCATTTCGTAAACTTCAGGCATTTACCTGTAGAGTAAAATAAAAATACAGAAGGTAGCTTTCAACAATCTTATTCCCAATCAGTTTGAACGTTTGAGTATTATCATTCTATGTTTAAACCGATTTAAAAATAAGATAAAAGCATTTTCACCACATTTTGATGTTCAGTAATTTTTTTATCGGATCATTATATCAACAGTGTACGCATCGAGCCATATAATACAGACCCTATCCTTTCCATTAATGTAAAAGTCTGGGAAGCAAGATTTTCTATTTTTTTGCCTGTGAAGATTAGAAACTTGCAAATTACCCTAAACACACATTCGCTAAACAAAGAACCAATGTGAACCGTTATTTAGTTGCTTCTAATTAGCTTGCCACGAAAGCCAAGTTTCCTTTTGTAACGTTTGACAAACTAAAACAACAGACAGCTCCGAGAGCTGTCTGTTGTTTTCGTTTATTAAAAGTAACAAAAGAAATTTTCGCTTTATTTTCTGGTGATGTCATAGGTGTTTTCTCAACAATTACATGCTTCGTATTTGAACCTTCCTCGCCAGTCAAATAATTTTAGGACAGATAACTTTAACGAAAGACGATTTTCATGCCAATATAAGCCACCCCACCCCCATCCCTTTATTTGCTTTAGCCGAACCTGACCTCCGCTCTAAAAGATCAAACTAATTATCTCATTACCACAACAAGTGCCATTTCATAATGCATAACAAGAATCTGACAAATCACACAGTTGGGCAGGACGCCTCGACATGAGTTGATCTAAAAGTTGAACAAAGTGAAAGACAGAAAATATAATTAACTATGTATTTTCATCGTTTTCCCACAGAATAACACTACGGGGTGCGGTATATGGATTGTAGATTATTTATACAATATTTCCAGCGCTTTCTCCAACAAACGGACTAAAAATAAATCATCTCAGAGGGGGATGAAATCGATGGACAACTTGTAACTTGTAAAATTGATCGTTGTTTGAAATGACAGCTCATCGGCGATGAGAAGTCGAATTAAAGATGAAATTTATTTTACCGACTTGATAAATCTTATCAGATGATGTTTGACCATTAACCCAACTCGAATAACAGATGAAAATTACACACAAATTCTTGAATAACCAAAAAACGAGCTCGCTCCAATGAGGGAGAATAAGCTCCCTTTTGAAAACAAAAATGAAAAACAAAAATTATAAGATTTGAATGAAGATTATTGAAAATGGCGCTTGGTGGCTTTGATTGTGGCGTTGGGTAAAAGCGTTAACCCTTTAACAAACGGTTCACAAGCTTAACGTAAAGGACATGTCCACCCTGCACTATTCACAAAAAGTGCCTTCTAATTTTTTTTTTCTCCAATTTTTGCCTCCAAATTCCAAAACATAATTTGTGACTCTTTATTGCAACGTGCTTGTCCAGCGTCATAGGAATGGATTTACCGGAACGTTAAATCCACTTAATTTTCTAAAGTTGTCAGTGACTAGAGTAAGGGAATTTCGTATAAAAAATGAAATTTTGAAATCTTAGCGAAGTTGTATCTGGATATCATCGATGTGTACATCATTTCACAAACATCGGGCATTTTTCCGTAGAGAAGTATAAAAATATGGTAGCTGTTTTTTTATATTTTTCCCCCAATCAGCTTGAACGTTTGCCTATTATTCTCTATTTAAACCCATTTAAAAATTAAAAAAATGGCAGTTTCACCACATTCTGTAACTTTTTTTCTGTTCATTATATCACCAGCGCATCGTGACATATAATACAGACTGTATCCTTTCCATTAATATAGAAGTCTGGGAGGTAAGATTTGCTAATTTTTTCCCGGTGTGACAGGAATGGAAGTCCGTAGGAAAATTAGTCCCTCTGGACTATTATTCCGCGGAATTATAGTCCTAGGTCTAACATTTCTAGGAATAGTAGTCCGCCGGACTACTATTCCTAGAAATGTTAGACCTAGGACTATAATTCCGCGGAATAATAGTCCAGAGGGACTAACGTTCCTACGGACTTCCATTCCTGTCACACCGGGAAGAATAAAAACTCGCAAATTACTGGAAAAGTACATTCGCTAAACAAAAGAGCCAAAGTGGCCAGTTACTTAGTTGCTTCTAATTAGCTTACTATAAAAAGCTAAGTTTCCTTTCGTAAGTTTTAATGTTCGAAAACAACAGACAGCTCCTAGAGCTGTCTGTTGTTTTCGTTTATTAAAAGTAACAAAAGGAAACTTCGCTTTATTTTCTATTGATGCCCGAGGTGTTTTGTCAACAGTTACTTACTTCTAAATTGGAACTTTCTCGCCCGTCTAGGGAACACGGTGGCTTAGTGCTTACGGAATTGGACTTCAAACCGAAAGGTCAACAGTTCGATCCCCGCCAGGGGTAACTGTGTTGTGATCTTGTGCAAGGCACTTAATCCCACATGCCCACGTGGGGGCACAGTGGCGTTGTGTACTAAGGCGTACTGCATGTCGATGGCGCACTTGTCTTAAACCAATGCTAACTCTGCTTGTGAAGAGTTAGAACGTTGGGGAGTCTGGCAGTTGCTCGACCGCCGTTGCTCTGTGGTTTTCTCCGGATACCCCGGCTTCCTCCACCTGTAAAACTATCCCACACGAAGTGACCCTGGCTGTCGTTAAATCCCAATAAATAAATAAATAAATAAATAAATAAATAAATAAATAAATAAATAAATAAACCTCGCCCGACTAATAATTTCAGGAGAGATAACTTTATCGAAAGCCGATTTTCATGACGAGATAAGTCGGGGATGGAGGGGTCAGGTCATAAGGTATATTTTGGCGACCAAAAATGATTTTTTTGTTACTAAAGACATTAATGCAGTTTAGTCGTGTTAGATGAGGGGTTAATCAGATGTATTGATCAAATAGCAAAAGTTAAACCACCCGGAAGCTATTAAATCGCGATATAACAAAGAGAAGAGTTTAACCAATCGAGGTAGTAATTTATATGTTTGACACTCATTTGTTTCCAGTAAGGACGCCAGAGTTTTGTTGTGGTGGATCCTTCACACAACACGAATAACAGGAGGCACTGGCAAAAAAAAAAAAAAAAAAAAAATCGTGAAAAATTAAAAATTTTCATTTTTTGCCTAAAATACAAAGATTATAGTACAGTCGCCATTGACTGGTCATAATCCACGCGTGAGCAGTAATGTCCAGGCATGCGATTACCAGGTAATAAAAATCATCAGCCTCAAAAGTTGTACCCGGTGCTTCATTAATTAAACTTTTGATAATTATTCCTATAATTGGTGTTAGGAATTTAATATTATTGTGTTTATGGAAATATTACCCGCCCGTAGAAAGTGACCAGTCCATGGCGGCCGTACTGTATAAACCCCCATTGGAACGAGCTCGTCACAAAGAGGTCATATGCTATGTTTTTAAAGCAAAAAGTCAACAAAAAATAATAATAATTGAATAGCGCTGGCTGCTTATGGCAGTCGCGTCAGGTAAAGGGTTCAAATTTAACACATTATGAAATGTGTGTGTGTGTGGGGGGGGGGGAGTGTAAGGGGCGTGGGGCCTATTTTGATGCACCCCCATGCCCCCACCTCCCCCGTAGCGCCATCATTCTTTGTTCTAGAAGCCATATTGGTTGTTTCAGCTTATTTTACATTCGTTAGCACAATTGTGCATTTGCTTCCCGATTTTCGTTATTTTATTTTTGACTCACAAAGGGTAGATTCAAACATGTAAACATTAAGGACATCGGGGTTGTAAACTACAGCCAGCTATCAGGTTACTTTGGTAAAGAATAAGTGATGGTGGGTGTACGAGCACGTTCGGATGATCGTACAAACAGAGACATCGTGTCTGACAGTGCAGGAACCGGAGTACCATGAAAGAACCACCGTGCAGGGGCGAGCAACTATCAGACTCACCAACTTACTGCCTTAGCAAGAGAAAAGAGAGCAGCGTTTGAAGGCAAGTGCACAATCGACGTACAGTACGCTTAGTGCACAGACCCAGCGTGCTCCCACGTGGGCAATCGGAATTAAGTGCCTTCAGCTTCTTCTGGCAAAAGTTGGGAGACACGTCCCCCCTCCTGGTTTTACGTTCCTGAACAAGCTCGACCAGCTTGTTTCACTGAGGAGCATTAAACAATTTTCAAAGAAAAGATACAAACAGAGAAATCCGCGCCAAGTCTGGTTCTAAGTAGAATCTGAACAAGCGAGTCTTCATAACAGTAGATGGTGATAAAATGATGTTTAACCCTGTATGAAACTCTACTATCTAGACAGGATGGTTAAGACAAGTGAGGGAGCTAATGAAGAATTACTCTATAAAGACTGAAAATCTGGAAGGGGGACTGAAGCAGGGGGGGGGGGGGTAGTCTTATCAGGGGAAGGGTACTCGAGGATTGCATTGAAATTGGCGAGCCGGAATTAGGGCCAAGAACTCTTTAGACGGTTTGAACAAGAAGATACCCCAGCAACCCAACTTTTGAGAAGTACCTACATGACTCTTATCGGGGGTGGGGGGGGGGGGGGGTCTTTGTTGTTCAAAGTGAGATCCAAGTCACTGGAGTTGGAGGGGGGGGGGGCGAGGAAAGGGTGTGCCAAATGTGTAATGTACATGTAGGAGTAACGGAGACCCTGAAACAGTTCATTTTAGAATGCACCAAGTATTTGTCTAGTAGAACAAGACTCCTCAGAAAACTAATAGAAAATGGGATGAAAACATGAAGGATAAGTGGACGGGGAATGACTTTTGGGAAAGGGTCAGTTTAATAGTTTGGGAGATCGAGAAAGCGCAGATGGGAGGAATTATGAAACACTGGGAGATTAAGAGGGACAGTGGATGAGGAACAATCCGACGGGCGACTGAGTTAATGTTGGCCTCTTCGTTAGGGAATCACGACAAATCATCGGGAGGCCAAATTATTATTATTATTATGTGATTTAGAACCCGGAAATTTCATTTTGAGTTGCTCGTCTTGTTTATATAAATAATCGCCATTGTAGCACAACTTAACACATGCGTAGTGGAACGATTGAAAACGTGTTTTTGATCTTGCCTCATCGCCAATTTAAAACTTCAACTTGGCCGGTTTTAAATGTATAGTTTGGATAATTTCCAGAGACTGCGATAGTTCAGTTAATGTGAAAGATTGAAGAACCAAAACATTTGTATGTGTGGTTCCATGTATAGCCACATTTGGTTCTCGAACCAGGTCAAACTGAAAAACCGATTATGGCTCCTGGAGGAACCACAATTTCACTGTGTGTATACGACAATTTCAAGTCAGAGCAAATGCTTAAGACGCCTCGGACTTCCCACGGTTAGGACCGACGAGAAGAAATAAAAATAACAGATGGATCCACAGTGTGCCAACAATTTGGCTAGAGCTGGGCGGTGTTGAAATTTCAAGTTCGGTTTCGATATCGGTATTTTTAGAATGATTTACCTCGGTATTGGTACGGTATTCGATGTTAACAACATTCATGAATGCATGGTACACTGTCCAGCTGGAGGAAATCGTTTACAGTGGACAAAGAATTATCAAAATGTTATAAGTAACAGGGCACTCGCCACCAGTCATTTGATCTAACAAAAAACGTTGAGATAAAATACCTCTCATCTAAGTTTGTTTTTTTACATCAAATGATCGGTGGCGAGGGACTTCAGCAGTACATAGTCCATGGGCTCTTCTTATCAGGAATTTTGAGTAATGTTTTGTTGTTATACTGAGATTCTTCGGACTATCTCTGACTTAGCTCGTCGTGAAAATCGACTTTCGATAAAGTTATCTCTCCTAAAATTATTAGGCGGGCGAGTATGTAATTGTTGGGAAAACACATATAACATCAGTATAGAAAATAAAGCGAAGTTGCCTTTTGTGACTTTAAATAAACGAAAACAGCAGATAGCTCCATGAGCTGTCTGTTGTTTTCGTTTATTAACTGGTTGAGTGATAGATTATTTTTGGAAGTTGGAATTTGTTCATATAGATTTGCATTATTAAAAATTATTGGAGAGTGCCTTAAGGCACTCTCCAATAATTTTTAATAATGCAAATCTATATGAACACAATTGTATTTACTTATGACTGAATAGGAAATTTGTGTAAAGAATATGAAGACTTTAGTATGGTACCCTCGTGTTTCTTGAAAGCCATTATAGTGTGTTCCAGCACTCAACCAGTTAAGTTACAAAAGGAAACGTAGCTTTTTATGGGAAGCCAATAAGTAGCAACTAAGTAACAGTTCGCTTTGGCTCTTTGTTTAGCGAATGTGTTTTTACAGTAATTTGCAAGTTTTTTTTTCTTCCCAGGAAATTAACAAATCTCACCGCCTAGATTTTTATATTAATGGAAAGGATAGTGTCTGTATTTTTGTCACGATTCGCACACTTTTGATGTAATGAACAGAAAAAAGGTTACAGAGCATCAAAAGATGATGAAAGCGCCCTTTTCTAATTTTTAAATGGGTTTAAACAGAGGATACTTGTAAAACGTTCAAACTGATTGGGAAAAAATGTAAAAAACCAGATTCTGTATTTTTATACTACTCTATGGGAAAATGTCTGATGTTTGTGAATCGATTGCGCACATAAACAACTTTGCTAACATTTCAAAATTTCAATTTTTATATGAAATTCCTATATTCTTAGTCTTAGCGTCAAACTTACTGATAACTTTTGAAAACGAAGCACTGGTGATTATAAGACTTGGTTGAGGTCAGGATAGATCCAGAGATAACTAGGGCTTGACGGACTGCTAGGATAGTCAGACAAAGGTTAGTTATAGACAAACAGATAGAAACCGAGGATTCCAAAAAAATCCGAACAAGATAAATAGGGAGTAAACGAACAACTAAATTACTCCTATACAAAGGAACGCGCATTATTAGATAACGTACTGGTATTGGAAAAAAGGATTATTCTGAGGAATCCGTTTCGGTGGTTTTCTGGTGGTTTGTAGGGACGGTCGGGTTGTTTGTGGTAATTAGATTTACTCCTACTTCAATGGAACTCACCCTCTGAACATACACCTGTCCTGTTAGAGGTATTGGGTCACACTGCAACCACGTGCTACCGTAGACACCAAAATGGCGGCTTCCAATATATAAAATGGACGACGGAAACACGCATCACCCTAACAACACATGCGCACTAAGACCACGTATCACTATGGTGATGACGTAACAATATGTACCCTCAAACGGGTACACAACCAAACGTCGTAACCCTGTCACGTGACTATGACGTCACTTCCCCCTCCGTCTCTTCCTCCGGCCAATGTGGCACGATCTCCACATCTGTTATTTCAAAAATGAAACTAAATTTCTTGATGTTTGTACAGGTATAATATCGCACAAGACTCCTGTATATGGACACGGTCATTTACATGCTCTGAAGTTGTTTTTTTTTTTAAATCCGTTAAATCCACCGGGGTTAATCAATTCATTTTCTATGAAGGAGAAACTATCAATAAGCACCCTGAAATTGTATATAACAGATTTGCTCGAATCAGATTTTTACAAAAGACAGTGGATTTTTTCTACATTTCTGAACGTGTTTGTATTGATTTTCCCATTGTTTACCGAAATCAAAATAACAACGACATCTATGCTTTTAATCTTGTTGTACAATCGAGAACATTATATGAATCAATGAATGCACTATTGATCTTAACACTTTGCACTGGGCAAGCAAATCAGGCGCGTAGTCAGTATTCTATAATAGAGGGTGCCCAGGCCAGGTTTTTTTTTTTGGAAGGTTGTTGTGAACGGGATGGAGGCCTCTCCTATTCTTAACTAGAGCCCTCCGGCGGTTACCTCTCCTCCCAATCCCCTTTAATAGAAGTGTGTGTGTGGGGGGGGGGGGGGGGGGGGGCGGGTAACAGCCGGAACGTCCAATGTTGGAACTAGGCCTCCCATCCCCTAAGAAAATTTTGCAACATAAGTGCTCTATAAGCGAATCCGGAACATTTATAGAAGGTGTAGCCCTATACTGAGGACCATTTTAGAGCTATATATGTTATGTAAAAGTTGCATTGGCCCAAAGTTTTTGGGGAGAGGGAATTTAGGAGGGACCCCCCCCCCCCCCCCCCCCCCTGTGGCTACGTCACTGAATAAAATCTTCTTTGCTGGCGATTACCGTTACTTTGCACGTCTTGATAGCAAAAAGTGACAAAATCAGTATATGTATACGCTTGGTGTATAGCCAAATATTCGCAGACATGCAAACAGACAACAGACGAGCTGCGCTACTATTTTAAATTACAGAGCAGCACAGCTAATAGATCGCGGCCGGGTATCACCCCCGTTCCAACCCACACCTACAGGAGTATGAAAGTTGTGGACTTGGGTCTACAGGGTGTTGGCTTGATAACCAATCAGGATATTTTCAGAGAGAGAGATTGGCATGCCACCCGTCATACTAACAAACTACTGATTAACATAAACTATGACACAAGATTAAGATAAGATAAAATAAGATACTTTATGGACATTAACACCTTCGCGAAGCTGTATGCCAAATCATCAACATAAAAGATGCAAAATATATAATAATAAGTGAAGTGCTGAAAACTATCATTTTAATCTGTGCTAATTATGTATGGGAGACAACTACCGGTGAGAGTTATCGCTCACTGGGAATTTATTATTTGATGTAATGGCGGCTTGTTAACTAAACGTGTGACCGCATCAAAAGTTATCGTATTATTGAGGTATCATTGCAATCCACACAGCATGTTCATCGTTCGGCCAGCGTCGACAGAACCCTAACGGACCCCATCATCAATCAAACATTATATTGGCACGAGGATGAAATACGAATCATATGGACAAAAATCAACATCCCTTTTTATCTTTGAGGGTATTGACTTTCCATTCCAGAAGGGGGTGATGTAGTGTTCAAAACTACCATTTTAATCTGTGCTAATTATGTATGGGAAACAACTACCGGTGAGAGATATCGCTCACTGGGAATTTATTGTTGTTGTTATGGCGGTTTGCTAATTAAACACGAGACCGCATCAAAAGTTATCGCATTTTTGAGGTTTCATTGTAATCCACACAGCATGTTCATCGTTCGGCCAGCGTCGACAGAACCCTAAACGGACCCCCATCATCAATCGAACATTATATTGGCGACGAGGATGGGATACGAGTCATATAGACACATGAAAGTGTGAATGACACTGTAGCTCAACTTGTTAAGACATGTAGATGTATAGTATGTGACACAGCAATGACAGACATCTAAGTAATGACCTGATAACAAAGGTACATATACAGTATTGTAACGGTCTGTACATAAATGCTGACCGTAGCCTGTAACAAATGTATAGGTAAAGTTACTAAAGTATTGTAAAGGTGGGTGACAGTTAGAAGCTAAACTAGAAAAGAAATCTTTGAGTCCCAGAGTGGGTCTGACTGTACTTCAAAGTATTTGTTCTCATAGCACAGTGATAACAAAGAACCCCAAAACACTCGTTCCTGTCCCAAGGTAATAGCAAAGGTACTCAAGAAGTTTCGCGAAGATGGGTTCATAAATACGGCCTCTAGCCTGAGCCGTATAGAAGTTGTATACAAAAAACTGATTGGACCTAATTTCGGTACAAAATGGCCACTGGTAACCATCTTGAATTTTGGACCGCACCCAGAAACACTCGTTCTCGTCCCAAGGTGATAACAAAGGTACCCAAGAAGTTTCGTGAAGATCGGTTCATAAATACAGCCTATAGCCCGAGCCGTATTGACATGTGCACTTACTGTGTATAAGTAGCACTGAATAAATCAAAGTTCATCTAATTTGCATAATTTCTGCACGAGAAAAAAACCCGTATTATATGTGATTTATTCCATGTTACTAAATATTCATTCAAAAATTTATTCAAATCAGAACCTTCATATAGAGGTTCTGTACCAAAAACTGATTGTACCTAATTTTGGTACAAAATGACCACCGGCAGCCATCTTAAATTTCGGACCGCACCCAAAAAGACTCGTTCTCGTCGCAATGTGTTAACAAAGGTACCCAAGAAGTTTCATGAGATCGGTTCATAAATACAGCCTCCAGTCCTAGCCGTATTGACATGTGCACATACTGTGTATAAGTAGCACTGAATAAATCAAAGTTCATCTAATTTGCATAATGTCTGCACGAGAAAAAAACCCGTATTATATGTGATGTATTCCATGTTACTAAACATTCATGCAAAAATGTATTCAAATCAGAACTTTCATACAGAAGTTCTGTACAAAAAACTGATTGCACTAATTTTGGTACAAAATGGCGACTGATGGACATCTTGAATTTCGGACTGCACCCCCAAAACACTCGTTCTCGTCCCACGGTGATAACAAAGGTACCCAAGAAGTTTTGTAAAGATCGGTTCATAAATACGGCCTCTAGCCTGAGCGGTATAGAAGTTGTGTACAAACTGATTCGACCTAATTTCGATATAAAATGGCCACTGACAGTCATCGTAAATTTTGGCTCGCACCCAGAAACACTCGTTCTCGTCCCAAGGTGATAACAAACGTACCCAAGAAGTTTCGTGAAGATCGGTTCTTAAATATAGCCCCTAGCCCGAGCCGTATTGACATGTGCACTTACTGTGTATAAGTAGCACTGAATAAATCAAAGTTCATCTAATTTGCATAATTTCTGCACGAGAAAAAAACCCGTATTATATGTGATGTATTCCATGTTACTAAACATTCATAAATTTTTTTTATTCAAATCAGAACTTTCATACAGAAGTTCTGTACAAAAAACTGATTGCACTAACTAAAGTACAAAATGGCTGCTGGTGGCCATCTTAAATTTCGGGCCGCACCCAAAAACACTCTTTCTCGTCCCACGGTGATAACAAAGGTATTCAAGAAGTTTCGTAAAGATCGGTTCATAAATACGGCCTCTAGCCCGAGCCGTATTGAATTGTTGACGGACAGACAGACAGGCGGCCAGATGGACAGACGAACGACTGGCCATGGCATAACCTCAAATTTGACTTACGTCAAAGTTAAGCTAAAAATTAACATCCTTTTTTATCTTTGAGGGTATTGACTTTCGATTCCAGAAGGGGGTGATGCAGTGTTCAAAACTATCATTTTAATCTGTGCTAATTATGTATGGGAAACAACTACCAATGAGAGTTATCGCTCACTGGGAATTTATTATTGTTGTTATGGCGACTTGCTAATTAAACATGAGACCGCATCAAAAGTTATCGTATTATTGAGGTTTCATTGTAATCCACACAGCATGCTAATTATTCGGCCAGCGTCGACAGAACCCTAAAGGGACCCCCATCATCAATCGAACGTTATATTAGCGACGATGATGGGATACGAATCATATAGACAAAAAATCAACATCCCTTTTTATCTTTGATAGTATTGACTTTCCATTCCAGAAGAGGGGTGCTGTAGTGTTCAAAACTACCATTTTAATCTGTGCTAATTAACAACTACCGGTGAGAGTTGTCGCTCACGGGTAATTTATTATTGTTGTAATGGCAGCTTGCTAATTAAACGTGGTACCGCATCAAATGTTATCGTATTATTGAGGTTTCATTGTAATCCAAACAGCATGTTCATCGTTCGGCCAGCGTCGACAGAACCCTACGCGGACCCCCATCATCAATCGAACATTACAATAAGTTTCACAAATTATATATATGCGAAAAACAAATAATGTGACTATTTATCAGGAGCACATATTCTTTCTTCAGTAAGTTGATTGACACGAGTCAACGACTTTCCGTGTAGGATGTTCTTGGCTGCTCGCGTTCTTGGCTGCATTTGTTTGAAACATTCTCCGATTCTTTGTGATAGTCAACCAGCACATCGACGTTCCTGAGGCATTTGCCATCACTGTCCGAATTCGAATTTGGGGGCGAATGCGGCAGGTACGCAGGGAGAAGGGTATGGAAATCATTTTATGATTTCACCAGGCAAGAACTAATATCATGTTAACCCTTTACGTTACGGTACGTACAAGGACAAAACAAGCAGCGCTATCTACAAAAATCGTCATTAATTCACCCCCCCCCCCAAAAAAAAAAAACCCTAAAACAAACCATAGCTTATGATCCCTCACTCGAACGAGCTCGTTAAGTTTGTTTCAATAAGATATGTTTTGGAAATTTGTGTTGGATAAAGTGTTAAGATGTACAGGAGAGGTTTTGGTCCGAAAATACGCTACTGGGAAAGAAAAATAGATAGATAGTTTAATGACAATATCGTGCACATGAGACAGATGCCAGTAAATAATAACAATAAACAATATAAAGATAACCATACATTTCAGTATATTTTACTTTTTAATCAACACTTATTAGCTGAATCATTTCTTTTTCGAAGAAATGATCTCACCATATTGCAGATGACGTTGCATGTGTATCACTTCTCTTGTTACTCATTATACATATGAATTTTTGTTTGTCGCTCAGGTTTGTAAAGTTTTGATTTAGTTTCCCAATTTCCGCGAAATATTGTTTTCTATGTTCAGCATATATTGGACATCTCATGATGAAATGCTCTTCTGTCTCGATTTCTGATTTACATTTTTTTGCGAATCCTTTCAGTAGGTACTTTGGGTTGCTTGTGTCGCCCTTTCTCAATTTCCAATAAATGGCTACTAATTCGTAATTCATAGAAGAGTTTTCTCAAGTCAATATCTTTAACATTTTTCAAATATGATTCAAATTCATAATCAGATTTAAAATTTAAAGAGCACCCGAGGGGCCAAACTTGCCGGTCCCAGAATCTTTCTGGGTTGATATTCCAAAATTCCACTCGCCAAGGCGATCAGGTACGACCCGATGGGAGACATAGAACGATTTTGATATGGGAAAACTAAACCCCATTGTACCTCAGAGATGGAAGCACGGTGGTCCATTGGTTAAAGTATTAGATTTCAGATCGAAAGGTTCTGAGGTCGATTCTGACCGGCGTCGTGTTGTATCCTTGGGCAAAACACTTAGTGTCCCAATTGCCGAAATGAGAGCATGATGGCACAGTGTGCTGCGGCGTACTGGACGCTCATGGTACACATGCCCTCGTCCGCGGTTAACTCTGCTTATGCGAAGTTAGTAAGTTGGAGTGTCTGTCAGTTGTTTGTCGCCGATGCTCGGTGAATCTCTCCGGGTACTCCGGTTTCCTTCGCACATAAAACTATCCGCCAGGACATAACCCTTGCTGCTGAAAACGTCGTTAAACCCAAATAAATATATAAATAAATTGTACCATATAGATTAGTCGAGGTTCGTAAGTTACATTTTATTTTCATCTCTCATATAAACCGTCAGTTCAAAGGACAGTTGACGCTGACAAGATATTTTTGTTATATCACTAACTCGAGCA
Organism: Pictodentalium vernedei; assembly: GCA_031216915.1. NCBI lineage: Eukaryota > Metazoa > Mollusca > Scaphopoda > Dentaliida > Dentaliidae > Pictodentalium > Pictodentalium vernedei. Next base: position 185,132,451 of record CM062288.1, on the reverse strand, counting down.
GAGGCGTAAATGTGGGAGTGTTGGGGGTGCGACACCCCTTCCCCAATTCTTTTCCAGACAGGACATTTTATCCTGACTGAAGTATTGGTTATTGATTCTCTCGTGTTGGTAATCTTTCTTACGTGACAAAAGAGAGTGTCCCTAACCGAAAACGGGGAAATACTGGAAAACGGGCGTCTAAAAAATTATTCTCTTTGATTCATATAGAAAACTGTATGGTAATTATTTAATAGCGTTAACCCCCCCCCCCCCCCCCCCAACTCGAAATTTCGGACAAAAACCTTCGTGGATAGACAGGGACGTAGTAGCTAGGGTGTCTTCAATAGGGGGGGGGGGCAGTTTAGTTTTATAACAATAGGGGTTGGGATCCAGCACAACATGCCGTAGTATGCAGGTCCCAGCTGAGGGAGAGTTTGAAAGTTTGAGAGGGGAGTATTCCACTCCTCGACGATGGTGGTCTGGGCAGGGAGGGGGGGGGGGGCTACCCGGGGCAACTTTCTAATTTTTGAACCCCTGAGATTGATTCTCAGGCCTCCATCTGGCTTAAATCTAATCATTTTATCCACAAGAAAAATGCTTTTCTTTGGGTAGGTCCACGAGTTTCCCCTTACACTGACCAGGCGACACAAGGCAAGGCAGTTGGAAGGAGTAGGTATTGGCTGACTAGCTGCCAGTTGAAAAGAATAGGTATTTGCTGACCAGCTGTCATACTTGTGTAGCCTGGTCAATGTAAGTGAAAAGGAACGGTGAATTCGAAAAATCGGACCGCTCACAAATTCGAGTCGAAATTTAGCAAAATTTTGTCAGCTCTTTAGACTGGTCGGAGACTTTGATCGAAAATTTAAAAATCACCTTGGCTCTGACCGAATATATGAAAAGAGCAAACCAAATTGATTTTATTGAATTTCAAACTTTTGGAATTTATATAACCAATTTTCCATCTTTTGGAATTTACATCATCGAATTTCCAACTTTGGAAATTCTAGGTGATAATTGGTGCGGGAGGGGGGGGGGGGGCACGGTTACCCCACAACATACCTCCTCTAGCTACGTCCCTGTTCGTGGGAATTGCGCGTGGCCGTCCCGCACCGCTGTTGATCGGTTGCGAAGGACTAATGCACTCGACAGCTTGGAAGACGCGAAAATTTCAGTCTAGAATGACATAATTATCGCGGAGAGCATGTTGGGTCCTTTCTTGGAAAATCCAGCTGCCTTAGGACTTCCTCATATTAGACTTAATATGTTGGATCGACCTATTTCAGCGTAAGGTTACCACGCACAAAAGACATCGAATGTTCCATTACTAACTACGAACTCCCTTAAATGTCATTTCACAAATTGAATTACTTGAAAACGGCGATAATTCGATATATGCTAACAAATAGAGCGAATATTCGATAACAGTGTGAGAGAAACAGTGTATTAGCAAAGCCAACAACTAATTTCGTTATTAACTTGACTTATTTTAATTATCTCGCAATTATTCGTATACAGCATCCGGGTGTGATCAGTATGAATAACGATGGGGCTATGTCAATATTTACATTAGATAATTCTGCTCGTGATATCTCAACGACGCCAGAGCTGTTTACGGACATTTATTTCTGAAGAAGCTCATAAGGTGCATATACATTTTAAAATCAGTTGGGTAAAAAAAAAAATCAACCCAAATCAACTGAGTTGTGTGAATATGAACCCAATTGGGTTCATATTCACTCAATCCAGTTGCACCGGGTTAATTTTTAACCCAACTGATTTTAGACTGTTATATATTCAGACACTTTGGGAACTGCCATCGGTACTGGTAAATTTCCTCATGCCGGCCCACTTTGGTCGTGAAACATGCACAGTTCTAGGCACCGGGTATGCCTATGTGTAGTGTGATGTGCTAAAAATGATGGAGACTGAGAAATTTTGAAACAGTGGTCCCCCATGGAAAAGAAACAAACATTCTTCGCCTTGTCGGGCAGTAATCGGGCAGAGCTCAATATTGCTTTAATGTTGTGCGCAGACCCATAGCCAGGAGGATAATCGGGGATGAGCTCCGCCCCGACTCCGTCTGTCGGAAATATTTGTTGTGTGTCTGTGGCTTTTCTTTGAAAGCCGCTTATTAAAAAGGTTGACCATTTGACGAAATAACAATTTTCATTATGCCAAAAATACCCTTATGTTTCAAATATTCATTGTATGATTTTGCGCTCGTTGTAAGTACATAAGATAACATTTATCAGCATAAAACATCCTCTACGGGACAGTATGCTGTAAGTAACGTGAACAAAGATAGTACTCAAAACATTTCAATTTCATCCACCCATTTTTCATAATCAAAGTACTATATTTTTATTAATTTGATATGCGAAAGAACATGGAGATGGGAACCAGAATTTCCCATACACATCATCAAACATATCATAATCGTCTGGCGAAAAAATCCCGAATCACGCTGCAGATTTTTTGACATAAACTGGGGGTTCTATTTTCAAATATAAACTTGAACTGCTCAAATTTACTCAGGTCACTAAAACTGTCGATCTCACTGTTAATTTATCAAACAGTTCTGATCGAACATGACGATCGAGTAGTTATGTAGGGCTACATGAAAAACATTCGTGTATTATTATTATTATTTTAAAGAATTACTTAATAAACGAACGTTTCGGGCTTGTTTGGTTTATTGTTGTTTTAAAGAAGTATATTGGGTTAGGTTTAAAGTTCGTACGAACGGTCAACGACTCGGGAACACTACATGTTAGAAAATTTCAGCTCTCGTCCCATTAATCCTTTACCCAACGTAACGGCCAAAACCGGCCAGCGCTATTCTCAAAAATCGGCAATTAATTTTCATTATTTTTTTCATTTTTTGTCTCAAAAACATAGGTTATGACCCCTCGTTGGAACGAGCTCGTCGAGCTCGTTCCAACGAGGGGTCATAACCTATGTTTTTGAGACAAAAAATGAAAAAAATTAGTTATTCAAGAATTATTTTTGCAAGTGTCGTCTGCTTTTCAGGTTAGGTAAAGGGTTAACCATGTAGGGAATTTTTGAGATCCCAGCTTCGGGCCTGGTTGTGTTTGCCAAAAGGAAAAGCACAGTTCGTGGAGAGAACATGGATCATCACTAAAACACCCTCGAATTGACGTTTTCGCGTCGCAGTGACACTAAAAGTCTGTGAAAAAAAGACACAAGAAACACAATGATTTTGCCAATGCGTTTTTCTGGAATTAAGGGGAAATAGAATTGGAACCAAAGTTACTGTAAGAACATTTATTTTTTCGCGTTGAGTTTGAGATCGTATTACAATCCGTTACAAGGTGCGTGGAAAGCGGTCAACATTAACTCTTTACGTGCTGCTAAGCGATATTCCTGCCAGCACAGGGATTCTCTTGCCGCTAAAATAAGTATAATTTGGGCACATTTAGTCATATTTACCCCCTGTAAATTGCATGGAATTTATCACCAATAATTTCTTGTGTTACATTTGGATGACTAGATGTGATGAAAAATATCTTGAAAAAACTTTTAAACATTTTTGAGCAACGGCAACCGCTTCCAATTTGGAAGTTGTTATGAGTATTTGCTCATCGCACCATCTTGGATGCAGAGGTTCAAGTAACTTACATTTCATAGTTATTAGTTTCAATAAGGACCTGACGAATCACGATTTTTCGATGGAATCGAATCAGGCAAATGGTTCGAAATCGAATCGAATCTCGAATCGAATCCATTACACAATTGTTCAGGCCTGGCATTCTTAAAAATGCAGGAGGGCTAAAAATAGATCCCATCGAATGGCCTAGGGGAGCGATTAGCTTTCCTCAAGCTTATAAAAGCTAAAAGTGGCAATATGAAGTTTTACTACTAATGTATTCTGCCTAGTTGGCTTTGTACATTTTATTTGGTGCTGTTATCAAGGTAGTCTCTGAGAGATGGTCACACTGCCCTCCCACACCTCCAGGCCTTGGCAAGGCCCGGGGGTGTGGGAGGAGAAGTGTGGCCGTCTTACAGAGACCACTAACATAGCACAGATGTGAAAAGATGTGGGTTTTAGGAATAGGCGGTTATGGTAATTATTATTTTCTAAGGCCAAGAGGGCTAGTTTTCGTCCTTCTTAATTTTTTTTAAGGCGAGCTGTAGGCGAGCGAATAAATCGCTCTCCTGAAAATGCCAGGCCTGATTGTTACGATACTATACGGCCGTCTTACTATAGTGCTGCCTGTTTCCCATGTGAACTCAATATGCGCACTAGACTCCTTGATACCAGCATTCCAGTGGCATAGCTGCGGGAGGGGTACTGGAGGAGATGGAGGGGCCTTGGCCTCTAAAAGTTTTTGGCCCCTCCCTCAAACCACTGGCCCAATACAAGTTTCACACAACATAGTGTCCAAAATGGTCTGTAATATAGGGGCTACATACGCTACAAATGCCTTAGAATCGCTGTTAGAGCAATAAATTTTTTAAAAGTTCGTCAGGATGTGTGTGGGTGTGGGGGGGGGGGTGGTAGACCGTAGTCCTAACATGGAAGTGGGAGGAGATGAAAGCGACCGGAGGGTCCTAGTCAGAACTAAGGGAGACCCCGAAACCCGACACAACGCCTGCCTTTTAAATATCATCTTTGCCCCCCCCCCCCCCCCCAAAAAAAAAAATGGCTAGGACACCCCCATTATAGAATCCTGGCTACGCGCCTGCAGCAAGTACAACCAAATGGACCTTTCACGTGCTTCTTAAATGTTGAGCAATTTATTCAAATGGAAACCAATGGTGGTATTCCGTGAAGTTTCGCATGGACCAGTGCACGAACCCCATGTTCAATGTACTTTCATTAATAAAATCGTATGGGACGGGGGTTCTATCTAAAAAAAAACAAAGCTTATGACCTCTCATTGAAACAAGCTCATTGAGCTCAGTGAGCTTGTTCCAATGAGGGATCATAAGCTATTTTTTTAGACAAAAAAATGAAAAATTTACAAAATTTGAATTGCGGTTTTTGAAAATGGCGTCGGTCGGCGGTTGTTACGTTGGTTAAGAAAATAAGAAATCAAAATATCATAAAAAAAACTATTTTGCTGCTGCATGTACCTAAACCAATCCATTTTCCCGTCGACTCCATCCTGCCCCGCGCCATCTGCGCTGTGTCCTTGGGTAAAACTGCTTGAGCGGGAACACGGTGGCGGAGTGTGCCATAATGCGTACTTCATATCGATGGTATACATGAGTTCAAACATGATTGCCTTACTTGTACGAGGTTAGTAAGGTGGAAAGTTCCACAGTTACTCATTCCCCTGCCCGGTTTGTCAATCCGGACGCCCTGGCATCCTCCACTCGTTAAGCTGTCCGACACGATATTGCTCTGGCTGTTGAAAGTGTCGTTAAACCGGGGGTGGTATCTGGAGGGGGTGTGGCAAAGGAACAAAAGATCCCGTATTGGTAGCCCCCGTTGGTAAGACTATATCCTTTATGGTAGACCTGTTGTGGAATACTCTACCCCCCCTCCTCACCCCCATCGGCGGCACAAGCCCCTTGTTAGTGAAATGCTGACGACACTTTGGCGTTAAACCTCTAGTAAGTAAATAAATAGATGAATTAATAAGTAAATAATTAACCAGTTGAGTACTAGAAGCCACTATCAGGGCTTTCAAAAAAAATGAGGATACCAGTGCAAAATTCAATATTTTCCTTGCTCACGTTTCAAATTCAGTCAAATGCAAATAATATTTTGTTTATATAAATTTGTTTTATTATAAATTTTTGGAGAGTGCCTGTGGGCACTCTCCAGTAATTTGTAATAAAACAAATCTTGAATAACAAATTCAGACCACCAAAATAATTTAGTCCTCAACCAGTTAAATAACATCCCAAATTGCTAACTGCGTGTTTATCACTGCCTTTTTGGTTTATGAGTCGTTATTGTTTTGATATCAAGTTACTTTTTGGGGCACGTGTTTCTAGTGCCCCCTTCCCCCTGGGTTCGTTCTTGTACACGACAGAATAAACAACTCCAGTGCGGCACAGAGGAAGGGTCTAGGCGGGGTTAGATCAGTGTCGTTACACTATTCTATTATTAACTGTAATGGCTATTCACTGTGGAGTTAGGCCTATATTCGATTAATACAGATTTTACGGCAAGTTGGAGGTTCATATTTATATGCAAATCATTACAGCGTATTACATGTAGTTATACACGCGCATGTTCCGCCTTTATCAGTTTGATCATATTTAAAAACAACGATTTAATCAAAATCATTGCTATAAATCGTATTATTTCAACAGCTCGGACAAAAAACATTTTAAAAATTGGGAATTACAGATAGGCTACTAATTTAAAAACTTTTAAATTGTTTTTAAACTAACAGGTAAATTTTATGAATAAAATATGGTTTTATTTCAAAGTGACATGACCTGGATTTTGACAGGTGTGCGTTCAAGTTGTCAACAAAGTACAGAAAAAAGTTAGTCTGCTTTCTTACCTTGGAAAATCTGGGGCATCTGAATGTGAAAATTTGGAGACGATCCGATCCAAGAACATAACCAAATAAATCACGCATACACGGAATCGATCGAAGTTGTAAACCGAATTTTCTGAAAAACCAATACAAAACCACGCTGTTCTGTGTTATTGTTGTTCATTCCGACCCCTGTTGAGGAAGAATCTTTGTAGGTAAAGGGGAAATAACTACTTCTTAAAGTTCTGACCATAAGCGACTATGGAAACGAATTGAACCAAAAGATACGCGCAGATCACTATTAATTTCTCATCGATCCTACCATAATCTGCAGACGACAACTTTGTTTCTAAACTAAAAGGAAAGTGTTTCATTTGCCAAAGGATCATGAAAAAGAATACGCTCAATCTGTTTCTTTTTCACCATTATGGAAAAACCCGAACGCAGCCTCATGCACGGCGTTCGATTTGTTGAAGTGGTACCGAATTTGAGAAAATTTATTTCGAAGTTAGGGGTCTTCCTGTTTTGTTTCAGTGTTGAATTAACCCTTTAACTAACGTAACGGCTACTTCTGGTCAACCAAAATCGCCCTCCATTTTTTTTTTTTTTGGAATTGTTGCCTCCAGACCACAACTTGCGATTCCCTCATAGGAACGACCTCGTCGAGCTCTTTCCATTAGAGGTGGGGTGGGTCATAAGCTAAGTATTTCGAGCAAAAAATGGAATGATTTTTTACGAGTTTCATTTTCACATTGGCGGAGAATATACACATTTTCGTTTTCTCCTCAAATACATACAGTCTAAATGTTTCTCGAGAAAATCTCGGAACAATAAAAAACGACGCATTCTCCTAAACCCACAGCGCTGCCTTCTATCACTATTATTGCTAGTTAATTGCAGTATGGAGCCTCGATCTATATCTGAGACATCTCCTGGAAACAGCAAGCGCCATTCACCCATCTTGACCCAAGATTGAAGATATCCAAAACACCGCGGAACCCCTATCAAACATTTTAGGGGCATCGACCGAAGCTGCCTCATTGAATAAATTCTGTGTAACTCAGCTGTGCTGCCGGCTCGTTCACCCACCAGCTGTCTTTTCACGAAGTCTGAATGCGTCTGTATAAAATGTGAGAAATTCTTGACTTGAAATCACTGAGCAGTATGTAAAAAGAAGCTACCAGAGGGCTATTTGACCCCAAAGTTTCTCTGGCCACACCAACGAGAGTGGACATACTTCTCTTGATCGTCAACGGCCATTACACAGCTCGAAGGATGTATTTCGCATCATGTTGGTTGTGGGACTCTCTCACTAGTCTGCTTACGAGCCCCATGCACACCTCCACAGCCATGCAAACGTAACTGCTGACAAGAGTAATGGCGTCCATACATCCCTTAGTTTCTTTGCTGCTTAACGATCGATAGACTTTTATGTCTACAGTCCCAATATAGATTCGTAGAGTCTGTTTCTCGGGTGGATAAGTAGTCTGTACTTGTACAAGTGATTATTCCATCCGTCCGAGTTTCGGAATGCTGCAAATGTTGCCCAGAACAACACGAATTATGTGTGTTCGGTCAACACATTCAAGAACAACACTTTTGCAAACTAGGGGAGATAATTAATTGACAGAGCAATTTCTCATCAATTTGGCTCGATCGAACAGATGAACTTCCAATCTTCAAGTTTGTATACAGGGCAAACCATTGCCCAAAGCCGTGGGCTCTTTTCCCTGAATGGTGTCACATGCACATAGCAAGCCCCTGATCTGTCACAAAACATCACAGCTACTTAAAAATCGGCTGTTGTCTTCTCCAGAATCTCATTGATATGTGCTGCCTTATAATACACAAACCATAATGCTTAATGGACCTCCATAAATTCAGAAGGAGGCATTTTCTCCGTTTGCAGCCCTGAATATCATATACTTTTTCCTATACAATTTATTGTTTAAGTCAGCTAAGTTTTTTTTCATCGTTTGGTCCGACTTTTGTCAGAGAGACGACGGGCGGCATACATAGTGTTGGTCATGGAAACATTCAATCACTACACTTTTGCAAACTAGGAGAGATAATTAATAGACAGAGCAATTTCTCATCAATTTGGCTCGATCGAACAGATGAACTTCCAACCTTCCAGTTTGTATACAGGGCAAACCATTGCCCAAAGCCGTGGGCTCTTTTCCCTGAATGGTGTCACATGCACATAGCAAGCCCCCGATCTGTCACAAAACATCAAAACATCATAGCAACATAAATATAGGCTGTTGTCTTCTCCAGAATCTCATTGATATGTGCTGCCTTATAATACACAAACCATAATGCTTAATGGACCTCCATAAATTCAGAAGGAGGCATTGTCTCCGTTTGCAGCCCTGAATATCATATATTTTTTCCTATACAATTTATTGGTTAAGTCAGCTAAGTTTTTTTTTTTTTCATCGTTTGGTCCGACTTTTGTGAGAGAGACGACGGGCGGCATACATAGTGTTGGTCATGGAATTTTTCAAGATGAAAAAAAACCCAAAATTATTTGCCCATTTTTCAATACCTTTTCACATTTACGGTCAACTTGCGAGTATATAATGGCTCACATGGGAAAGTCGAGTTTTTCGACGCAATCATTACAAGTAGAAATCAGATCAGATACACGCCCAGCATCACCACTCGCTGCATGAGAATCAAAGCAGCGATGGGGATATACTGCAGGCAAGAAAAACTGGGCATTCGCAAGGCAACTTTTAGAGAAAAAAAGTCACCAATATTATGTCCAGACATAGTGAATATCCTTCTACTCTATCATTTAATGTCTACCAAATGCACGTTCAATATAATGTTATGAGAGGAGAGAAGACCAAGTTTCCAATATGATGCCAGTCGCATTTTTCCCTCACTATTACTAAGAGAAAGAAAACATTTATGTGGCTTTAGTACAAGACGGAAAAGTATATGCGTCTTCGACAACATCTCATCCCATTCGCCTTCTAAGTCGAATATTCAACACACTCTGTAGATTTGTGACTTTTCCCCAACAATACACTCGAGAGTAATATAATTCACGACTTTTTCAGACATGTGGGGGAAGAGTTTGCACGTGAAATGCATCAAAAGCATACAGCACTTGCACAGACACATTGCATGGAAGATCAATGGATCTTGTGTTGTCGAAGAATCACCATCGAAGGATGGCGCCCCAAACTTTCTCGTTATTGATGATTTCTGCTTACTGATGTCTCGTATGGGCACAGTGTGTCTACGACATACAATACCTGGGCTCATAGTTACAGGTATGGATTTAGTGACATAATTATAAACCATTGAAGGGTCAATATCGAATGACGGCAGCCATATAAACCCCGCGGGCTGATACATGGGCTCATACGGATGTTACCAAGAGGTTAAATGGATGCAGTGGAGAACTCTCGAAGATCATTATCTGGGATTTCAGTTGTAGAAGAAAAGTCCATGGTTTCTACAATTTTCTCATGTCACTGCAACCGGATGGGAAAGCTCATCAAATTTTGTAAACTCATTTTAAATGTCGGCAAATACTCCTCTAATCATGATGTACGTGCAGAACCTGGTCGCTACCCAATAACATAACTTGGCGAAAATGTTGACAAAACTCAAGTTATGATTTTTCAATCGCGAAAGAATATGGAGCCCCATTGTTTCCATATTGGAAACAATAAGCTTATGCACGCCCATCAGTGCACATACCTGGGACTTTTTCGTTTACATCCAACGGTAAACTGCAGAATGCGCAACAAGATCTCAAACTGAAAGGTTTAAAAGCCCTCTTCAGTCTGAACAACAACTTTAAAAGAAAGTGTCTTCCGCCTGTTTCGGTTTACCTAAAACTCAAAGTATTTTTTAAACAATTTCTACTGGGCGACATAGATCTCTAATAGGCACCCACCCATTACATTATGGTTTCTCAAAAATGGTAAGTTCTCAACTGATTCAAAATTGGTCATGCATTTCAGTCTAAATACAAAATTTAATATTACCAATATTTTTAAAAAGAAATAATACTGATAGTTGCATAAATGTCATTACAATTAACACAAGAAGGACGCCAACGCCCTATAGCTCACCAACATTCCTCTTTGATAGTAATTTTGGCAAATACAAGAACTGTATCAAACAGGCTCATAACATGCGACAAAGCTGACCTAAACACAACCTCTTAAAAGTAAAACACAGAAACTGACCTAAACACTTAGTTAAACATGAAATTCTGAGCTAAACAGAAAACTAAACGCAACTAAAAATGTCAAGAAAAATGTTTAAAATGCAGGGTATGAGGGGTTAATCATGGAACAAAGATACTGAAGAACATGTATGATGAATATAAGTGCCATGGGAAGAGAAGGAGCACAGCAGCTGACCTAAACACTAAGTTAAACATAAACTTCCGAGCTAAACAGAAAACTGAACGCAACTAAAAATGTTAAGAAAAATGTTTAAAATGCAGGGTATGAGGGGTTAATCATGGAACAATGATACTGAGGAACACGTATGATGAATATAAGTGCCATGGGAAGAGATGGAGCACAGCAGCTGACCTAAACACTTAGTTAAACATGAAATTCTGAGCTAAACAGAAAACTAAACGCAACTAAAAATATCAAGAAAAATGTTTAAAATGCAGGGTATGAGGGGGTTAAATCATGGTAGAATGATAATAATCATCATATAGCAGCATTATAAAAGCCATGATATGGAAATAGGGCGAGTAAGTGACCTAAACAGAAGCTTCAACATTACTGGACACGTTCGCTGACGCCGACCGATCGAGCCATGCCATAAGCTCACACAACTAAAGTTGGTGAGCTAAAAATGAAATCACACACTCTTATATGTACAAAAACATCACCCATGTTTGAGTTTGAATTTAAAAATTCAACAACCAGTGTACTACACTCACATCACCCATGTACTACACTGGTTGTTGAATTTTTAAATTTAAACTCAAACATGGGTGATGTGAGTGTAGCACGTTCACACAGTACCTCGAAAACTACTGTTACTGGGAGACAAATATTCATCACTGGGCGACATTTTGAACGTGAATACAAAGAGTTTGTTGAGATGGACACATCAGAGAGATTCATATTTCTGATGAGAAACAATGAGCCACAGCTATGCGGTACAGTGGAGCCCCCTTAATTGGATATATCTTAATTGTATATCCCTGTTATTTGAATATAATTTTCCAACACAAAACCATTTACCATACCTCCAGTACAAATTTGACCTGTTAATTGAATGTAGGTTATAGAGTAAACTACTGTTAATTGAATAAAAAATCTTGTAACCTGCCTAGAAATTACCCCGATTCTCCTCAATTTTTCTTTGTTTATGGACCTATTTGGCCTCAGTACATCCAATACAGGCATTTAATCTATTATGTCTTGTTTGACAGAGCTCATAGAGCTCTGTCAAACAAGATATAATAGAATAAATGCTAAGTTTTTCTCCAGAATACAGGAAAGTGACACAGTCCCTGTTGGTTGAATACTCCTGTTAATTGAATATTTTTCATTGGCAAAGTGGCTATTCAATTAACAGGGTTCCACTGTACCATCTGTAATAGACAGATAGATAGTTTAATGACAATAACGTCCACATGCGAAAGATGCCAGTAAATAATAATAACAAACAATATAAAGATAACCGTACATTTTAGTATCTATTACTAATATGATCCAGCAATTCTTAAAACAACGAGAACAAGTTTTGTCAATCTGACACCAAAAGGTGACATTAATAATATTATATTACAACTTTTAGCCTTGGTATTTACGTTTGTCATTTGGAATTAGTATTGTTTTATGTTTGTATTTATGTTGATTTTGTATGTACTATGCAATCTGTCTTTGTTCTGGTGTATTTGCTTAATAAATCTTATCTTATCTTATCTTATGATGCTTTATTACGTTTTGTGAAATGCGCCGAAACTACTACAGCTTCACCAGACACTGTTCTGAATGACGCTTTTGTGGAAGCTAAGAAACATACGCTCCTTTTAAAGTTTACTCCTCAAATGAGAAAGCTTAAATGACTCGGTTTTAAAAACTTGAGCGAAACTGAAATTTCAAATCGAAAAAATTCATTACTTATGTAATACTTCGAAGCCCAACTCCTATCAGATTTTGACGTTTGTGTAGCATTCTGTTGTACAGTTGTTGCCCTTTATTTTCTCAGAGTTTCCATGAGTTTAGATCATGATTTATGGTTTCTCAGCTATTCTCGACATAGCCAAACCATTTCTGGCATACATTCTTGCTCAAGTAAAAGGAATATCAAGTTCGTCTTTGACATCTGTGCTGCATTCCACCGTGCCGTTATTGCCCTTTATTTTCTTAGAATAAGCCCATTGCCGATTCGCCATCTTTGACGTTAATGATATGCAAGGTCATAGGTTGCTTCGGGTAAACACTTCGCCCAGACTATCTGTCAAGACTGTTATACATGCGATAGAAACAAACAGAATGTTTTGCTTGAAACGAGAAAATGTGCGTTTTCGATTTAATACTAATAAAGATAGAAAAAATAACATACTTTCAACACCCCATTTAATGGACAGGGCAAAATAATATTGATTTTTTTCGTCAAATGAATTCCGCATCATGATTTTTTTTTTGTTGACGAGTGACAAAATGGCAGATAGATCACTCAAATGACAATGAGTGCGTGAGTGACAATTCAAACTCTGAGAATTCAAACAACCAATCAACACAAAATTTTTCAAGCATAACACACAGATGTTCTAGCAACAAGAGGATGGGGAGGGGCGTGGTCCCTAAAAGGTGAAAATCGTCTGCAAGTAGCAGTGTCGCGTGTCTAAATAACATTTTGTCCATATACAGTACATGTCCAAAATGAGTTGAAGAATAAACACTACCGGTCTAAACTATAGGTGTAATGTTTCCTATACTAATAATACAAGAATCGGACCTCCTTTTTGTGAATCTCTAACAGAGAGCTTCCCAGAAAATGATGTAAGATTCTTGTATTATCAGCGTAGAAGCAGAAGCAGTAGAATTCTTAATTTATTGTAGTTATGTTACAAACTATTTTAACTCTTTAAGTAATAATGTACATGTATTCTCTTATCCTTTTTTACATGTTTTGGACTAAGAGAGTTACTTGCATTGGAATTCCTATTGCATTAAACTTTCCAATGTATGGAAATTCAAAATGTAATTTATTATGTCCGCGAAAGAATATTACTTCAGGAAAACTATGTTTTTGGTTAAGGTAGCTTTGATATGCCAAAAAACCCGACCCATGAGTAGTGGGAAATTACCTTTCTGGTACTGTTCATTTTTTTCTCAAACATTGGAAAATGGATTGATAAGAATCTCTATAATCCACACACCTCACTACCTAACCCTTTACCTAACAAATTAACTGTAACTACACACATAATTCATGAATTTAGCAGGTAAAAATGTTTTTTAAAAAGTTTTATACAAACCACATAATGTGTCCTATCATCGGAACAAGATTGTTCCCCCGAGGGTCACATGATTCGATTTGAGAGTTTTTTTTGTGTGTAAGTTTAAAAAATTGAAATTGAAATTTCCAGTTTTAATGTTATCTGTGGGAAAAGGTTTAAAAAGTAAAGTACAAAATATATTGTACTGCCTTTTTGTGATCAGAGTACTACAATTGTAGATTATTTCAGCAAGTCAAAATTTCTTTTTTTAAATTTGTTTTATAATCACGAAATATTGAAATGTGGCTATGGCAACAGTCCATTAATTTTTAATAGAACTAATCTATAAATGAACAATTATTTATTTAATAGCTAAGTATGAAATGTCTGGAAAAAAGACTTCATATGAGTATAAATGCATGGTACAAGGTAGAAACACATGTTCAAGTCTACAAATACTGTATGAATCAAAATAAATTGTAGCATAACCGCAATGAACAAAGTAGCCCACTGCCATTACACTAATAGCACAAGAACCTGAATTCATTTTCCGGAAAGCTTTCTGTGAGAGCTTCTCCCGAAAATGATCTCAGGTTCTTGTGTTATTGGTGTAGTTGAAGATGCATACTAGTAGTTTATAGTGGTTATGCTACTATTTATTTCGACTCGTACTGTATGTCAAGTGATTTCTGAATTCCACTCGGAGGTCCGCACATGGTCATCAACCACTGACCATACCTGACAGCCAGAAAAAAACTTGTGACTCACCAAGCAACTTTGCAGTTTAAGGAGCACGGATAAGTTAGTTATCTGGTGGTCCAGTCCCAAACTTTCTACAAGATTGGAAAGAATATGTTGGAAATATATATATATCCACCTACTTTGAGGACAAGTACAAAATCACCCTTTGTGTTCTGTAATACAATATCCATGTATGCGCATTTTGGTCATGGATCTGGGGCCGGGGAGAGGGTGGTGGACCCGGGGTAGTAACCCCAGAGCCTGGAACTTGGGGCGGGGCGGTTGGCCCAGGTATAAAATATTCTTGGTTACACCTGCCCACCCCTAGTCAAAACATGACAAGAAAGACTGTATTTTAATTTTTTGGGTTTGGTACGTCCTTTGAAAGGCGTTCCAAAACAAAAACAAAAATAAAATACGGGCTTTCAGGCCATGTTTGACCTAGTCCCTCTCCCCCAAGGTTCTGACTCCTGTGCCAACAGTTAAGAGGGGGCTGTATCGTGAATGAAGCTATGCACTTGACGAACGGCTGCAATTATAGACTGCATGATTCTTGAGGTAATAACTTTATTAAACCAAGTTATCACTTCAAGAATGGTGCAGTCAATAGCTATAGCTCTAGGTCATTGGATACTCATTGATGAACTTGGAAATTTGAAACATGCTGCTAAAAACGTCATTTTGACGACCAAAAAATAACGTGATTTTTAATCCCAAAAGCCGCCAGAAGACTCCATTTAATAACTGATTTCAAAATTTTGTTGGGGGAGAACCCGCCCCCTCCTCCAACCACTCTATAATCGATCGCCCCTCCGGCACTCTCTGCAGATGCCTTTCATCATCTGTGCAATATCCCGACATTTTTTAAAGGGGGCCGTCACAGAATTAACCCCGGGGTCCGAATTTCCTTTCCCTGGCCCTGCGTGGATCTTCCACTTTGTGGGTGTTTTTGTTATAAGACAGCTTCCACTGTGGGACATGTAAGTTTGAGTTGAAGGAGAAAATGGTCAAAAAAAGAATTTATATATTTTTATGTGCGATTCTTGTGTTATTAGTTTGGAAACACAACATCTATAGTTTATGGTTATTCTTCAACTCATTTTGGCTTGTACTGTATATGGACAAATATTATTACTTAGACACGCGACACTGCAACTAGCAAACGATTTTCACCTTTTAGGGACCACGCCCCCTCCCCAACCTCTTCCAGCTGGAACATCTGTGTGTTATGCTTCAAAATATTTGTACTGATTGGTTGTTTGGATACTCAGGGTTTGAAGTTTCATTCAAGCGCAAGTAGTATGTCAGGGGCTTTTGAGGGATAGGTTGCAGGACCCCGGTGGGGGACCCCGCAGGGGGACCGTTGAAGGGAGAGCCAGAGGGGAAGGGAAGCAGTAGAATGTCAGGGGCTTTTGATGGATAGGTTGCAGGACCCCGGTGGGGGACCCCGCAGGGGACCGTTGAAGGGAGAGCCAGAGTGCTTCCCTTCCGAGGTCCCCCTGCGGGGTTCTGCAACCTATCCCTCAAAAGCCCCTGACATACTACTGCTTCCCTTCCGAGGTCCCCCTGCGTGGTCCTGCAACCTATCCCTCAAAAGCCTCTGACATACTACTGCTTCCCTTCCGAGGTCCCCCTGCGGGGTCCTGCAACCTATCCCTCAAAAGCCCCTGACATACTACTGCTTCCCTTCCGAGGTCCCCCTGCGGGGTCCTGCAACCTATCCCTCAAAAGCCCCTGACATACTACTGCTTCCCTTCCGAGGTCCCCCTGCGGGGTCCTGCAACCTATCCCTCAAAAGTCCCTGACATACTACTGCTCCCCTTCCGAGGTCCCCCTGCGGGGTCCTGCAACCTATCCCTCAAAAGCCCCTGACATACTACTGCTTCCCTTCCGAGGTCCCCCTGCGGGGTCCTGCAACCTATCCCTCAAAAGCCCCTGACATACTACTGCTTCCCTTCCGAGGTCCCCCTGCGGGGTCCTGCAACCTATCCCTCAAAAGCCCCTGACATACTACTGCTTCCCTTCCGAGGTCCCCCTGCGGGGTCCTGCAACCTATCCCTCAAAAGCCCCTGACATACTACTGCTTCCCTTCCGAGGTCCCCCTGCGGGGTCCTGCAACCTATCCCTCAAAAGTCCCTGACATACTACTGCTCCCCTTCCGAGGTCCCCCTGCGGGGTCCTGCAACCTATCCCTCAAAAGCCCCTGACATACTACTGCTTCCCTTCCGAGGTCCCCCTGCGGGGTCCTGCAACCTATCCCTCAAAAGCCCCTGACATACTACTGCTTCCCTTCCGAGGTCCCCCTGCGGGGTCCTGCAACATATCCCTCAAAAGCCCCTGACATACTACTGCTTCCCTTCCGAGGTCCCCCTGCGGGGTCCTGCAACCTATCCCTCAAAAGCCCCTGACATACTACTGCTTCCCTTCCGAGGTCCCCCTGCGGGGTCCTGCAACCTATCCCACAAAAGTCCCTGACATACTACTGCTCCCCTTCCGAGGTCCCCCTGCGGGGTCCTGCAACCTATCCCTCAAAAGCCCCTGACATACTACTGCTTCCCTTCCGAGGTCCCCCTGCGGGGTCCTGCAACCTATCCCTCAAAAGCCCCTGACATACTACTGCTTCCCTTCCGAGGTCCCCCTGCGGGGTCCTGCAACCTATCCCTCAAAAGCCCCTGACATACTACTGCTTCCCTTCCGAGGTCCCCCTGCGGGGTCCTGCAACCTATCCCTCAAAAGCCCCTGACATACTACTGCTTCCCTTCCGAGGTCCCCCTGCGGGGTCCTGCAACCTATCCCTCAAAAGCCCCTGACATACTACTGCTTCCCTTCCGAGGTCCCCCTGCGGGGTCCTGCAACCTATCCCTCAAAAGCCCCTGACATACTACTGCTTCCCTTCCGAGGTCCCCCTGCGGGGTCCTGCAACATATCCCTCAAAAGCCCCTGACATACTACTGCTTCCCTTCCGAGGTCCCCCTGCGGGGTCCTGCAACCTATCCCCCAAAAGCCCTTGACATACTACTGCTTCCCTTCCGAGGTCCCCCTGCGGGGTCTTGCAACCTATCCCTCAAAATCCCCTGACATACTACTGCTTCCCTTCCGAGGTCCCCCTGCGGGGTCCTGCAACCTATCCCTCAAAAGCCCCTGACATACTACTGCTTCCCTTCCGAGGTCCCCCTGCGGGGTCCTGCAACCTGTCCCTCAAAAGCCCCTGACATACTACTGCTTCCCTTCCGAGGTCCCCCTGCGGGGTCCTGCAACCTATCCCTCAAAAGCCCCTGACATACTACTGTTTCCCTTCCGAGGTCCCCCTGCGGGGTCCTGCAACCTATCCCTCAAAAGCCCCTGACATACTACTGCTTCCCTTCCGAGGTCCCCCTGCAGGGTCCTGCAACCTATCCCTCAAAAGCCCCTGACATACTACTAGCGCAGATATCCTTGTGTCGTTTGAGTGATCTACCTGCCATTTTGTCACTCGTCAACAACAAAACAACATGATGTCGAGCCTGCTTTCGCTTTTGGGAAGGGGTTCATTGCGGTATTCATTTGACGAAAAAAGTCAATATTATTTTGCCCTGTCCGTTAAATGAATGAAGTGTTGAAAGTATGTTATATTTTCTATCTTTATTAGTATTAAATCGAAAACGCACATTTTCTCGTCTCAAGCGAAACATTTTGTTTGTTTCTATCGCATGTATGACAGTCTTGACAGATTGTCTGATCGAAGTGTTCACTCGAAGCGACCTCTGACCTTGCATATCATTAACGTCAACGATGGCTAATCGGCAATGGGCTTATTTCCACGATTTCAGGTCATAGTTTGTGGTTTTCGGATAATAATTCCAGATTTTCTGGGCATAGCCGATCCATGTTTGGCATACTTCCTTTGGCCTACTCGAGTAAAGGGCACATCATGTTCAATTTTGACGTTTGCGCGACATTCTATAGGGGAGTTATTACCCTTTATTTTATCTGAATTTCCATAATTTTAGGTTTACAGATGATCCAAACTTGATACAGCCAATCCATATTCGGTACATTTTATTCGGAAGTTATTGCCCTTCATTGCCTGGAATGTCCATGACTTTAGATATCTTGTTGATAATTCCAGCTATGCATGCCGTAACGAATCCATATTTGACATACAACCTTACTCACAAAGAAGGAAGATTATGGTGGTTTTTTTTTTTTAATCCTGGAGTGAGTGGAGGATGGTGGGGAGGTGAGGGAGTACGTGGAGTCCAATGGACGATTTTTTTCCTCTTTCTTTAAAAAAGCGTTTTAAATAATTTCGAATTAGGCATACAACCTTACTCACTTAGAAGGCAAATTATGTTAAAAACAGCGATGTGGGTAGGCGTGGTGTGGGTGGGGTGGGTGAGTACATGGGGTATGTTGGCCGTTTTTTGGTTTCTTCTTTTAAATGCATTTTAACGTATTTTTAGTAGCTTTGTGCGAAAATGATGTGTGTGTCGGGGGTGGGGGTGGGGGTGTCCATTGGATGAATCTTTAAATTTTGTGGCTTTCAAATGAATTTTAAGAGATTTCGAGTGATTTTATGTCAAAACAATTTAACCTTCGGGTTAAATTTTTGTTTTGAAACTAGACAACAGATAAAGATAACATTAATCTATTCCAATTGAATTAGATCGATATATTGCAAACTTAATTTGATCGATACATTGCAAGACATACTTTGGGCCAAATATACTTAATTCATTTATTTAAAAACACCGCAAAATACAAGGAGTTGTACAATTTGAACAGCCTTTGGGCGTATTATACAGTGCCCGGCGTTGATCTTGTTTCGTAAGGAAACATCGTCCCCTGAGTTCCATTGTGTTCGAACTCAAGGGGCGACATGTTAAAAAAATGAAGGAATTTTAGTTGTTTTTAAATGCGTTCAAAAAATTTAAAAAATTCTAAAATGTACTAAAATTCGTATTTATTTAATTCGTCTATATTTATTATTAACTTTTTAATTTTGTTTTATCATCGGATAAATATTCTAATCTCTTCCTATCTACGGTGCCCCCGATTCATAATTTGGAGCTTTCGTGACGACAGTCTGTGAGGTAAAAGAAAAAAAGGTCCTACACAATGAGCTAATCCGCGCGGATCTAAATCCGGCTCTGTTAAATACAGATTATTATGATAGTAAAGTGATCTGGTTTGTCCTATTCAATCAAGTTGTCGAGGGGAGATCACCGGATCACACGAGCCGCCGACTTTTAAGTCCCGACATCGTCACTAAGCGGTGATATGTGCGGCGGCGTCGATACTCCAGTCTTTTATCTTTACCCAGCCTAAACAACAGAAAACACTTGCAATCAATTCTTAAATATCTAAAACTGTTCATTTTTACCTAAAAATAGCGTGTTACCCCTCATTGGAACTAGCCTGTTGAGCTCTTTCCAATGATGGGCCATAAACTATTTTAAGGCAAAAATGAACAAAGTAAAATTTGAATGGTGGCGTTTGTGAATAGCGCTGTTTTGCCGTTAGGGTAGATGAAGGGTTAAAACCCTATGGTATCACTATAACGTTAGTAGCCCACTTCCAGAATATTTATTTATTGGTGTTTAAGGTGACTTTCAGTATCTTTGGCTGTATCATGACTGTAACATAGGCATGAAATCAATATTAGCCAATCGTTTATACCTATGCTACCAACTTTGGAAGACTTGCATCCCAGGCGCTGGTTCTAGGTTCTGTTTCACCAGTAAAGCAGAACTAGCACTGCTACATTTCCCGGATTTGTCACGGGGAGCCTCCAGAATAGATCACGGAGCTAGAACAGTCGAGGGGCAGGAGAGAGATCAGCCAGTCATCATTGCCAGGTATAGTTGAAAGCTCGTGGCAAATGTCAGTGACAGGAGATGGAGTGAATTCGAGGGTTTCTCATCTTGTTTGAGAGGGCGTGTTTGAAGCAGGCAGGGCCTTTCCCGAAGCAAAGTTTGGGAAACAGTTCAAAGTTGAGATTCAGGATTAGCAGTGTCCTCTTTTTTGGTAAGTTTCCCAGTACAAACAAATTCTATTACGCCAAAGTACACCAACGTACTAGTATTCTATACTATTCAAAAAAGTAGAGGATATTTGATGAAAGTGAGATATATGAAGAAATATTTTTATATTTTCATCAAAAAGACAGTTGAGGCATTGCACTGTGACATCTGGTGAATGATTTCAGCGACAGTTGGATGTCTGACAAGCACACATTCCACGTACTGTGCTGGAGAAGACATGGACGGTCAGTCAGGGAATTTATCACATTCAGTCCAAGACCTCAGTACCTTGTAAATCCTCCTCGGTTCGCGAGACAAGCGCGGATCCGACGTGGCATATACTCCTCACTAAACGTCCAATTGCTGACTGATGTTATTCCATTCTTCCTGCAGTGCAGCGGCAAGTTCCTAGACATTGGTAGGGGACTGTTGGCGTTGTCGTAGGCGCCTGCCAAGCATATCCCAAACGTGCTCGATTGGTGAAAGGTCTGGATTTAGTGCTGGCCAAGGCTGTGTAGCCATGTTCTGCCCCTGGAGGAACTCTGTAGCAACACGGGCCCTAAGTGCTCTTGCATTGTCATCTTGGAAAATGAATCGACGGCCGTGACGTCGCGCAAATGGCACCACATGAGCTGCTAACATGTTGTCATGGTACTGCTGACCTGTGACACGCCCTTGGATGACATGTAGTGCTGTCTGCTTGTCATGGTTATGCCTCCCCACACCATAACCGATCCACCACCAAAACGATCGTGTTGCCTAACGGTTACGTCATGGTATCGTTCGTTCCGCCGCCGCCACACTCTGTTTCTCCTGTCGTGGAAGTCGAGAGTGAACCTCGATTCATCGGAAAACATGACGTTGCTCCATCGACGATTGTTCCAGCGCTGTCTTGCTCCACACCAATTACGCCTTGCTGCTGCGATGTGACCTTCAGTCAGACGTGGAATTATTCAAGGTCGTCGAGCGTACAAATTCCAGCTGTGTAAGCGATTTCGGATAGTTTGACCACTGACTCGCACATCTGTCGCTCGGTGCAGCTGCTGTCCAATTTCTGAGGCACTTTGATGGCGGTTACGTAATGCTGTGGTTCGGATGAAACGACCCTGGTTAGCAGCTGTCGCACTTGGACGACCTGACCGATGTCTGTCATCAACATTGCCTGTCTGACGGTAGCGTGACCACAACCTGCAAATCACTGATTGAGTAACGTTGAGAATTTGAGCCACTGCAGTCTGTCTGTTGCCAGCTGCCAACATGCCAACGGCACGTAAACTTTCGTCACGTGTCAGTCTTCGCATACCTCAAAAGTAACTTTTCGACCAGAAACTATTGATGAACGAGTTTACACCAAGAAAAGAACGATGAGACCTCCGAAAAAGCCCATCCAGTACAAATGAAAATTTCAAAACGTACTCCACAGTCATTAACGCGGCGCTCGTGCGAAAAACCTGCATGAAGTTTTCGGGTGCCGGTGACACCCACGATTCACACTAAACGTGGTAACATATCATTGTGTCCACTCACGCATATCCAATACCATTTTCCGAAAATATCAACATCAGTTTGGATATCTCCTACTTTTTTTTTGAATAGTATATTACGTCCTACAGTGGTCGTTCACTACAGACAGAGTCCCTCCGTAGCGTATATTTTGAGTCCTGGTTTTCTCACTGCACGAAGAAAAACACATTTTGCAAAAGGAGTCAAATAAATAAAATAAACAAATAAATATAACGACAAGAAATATACCCTTCAGTGGAAGCAACGGAGAAATATGACAAGGAGTAATGGATATGGCAAGGTTGTAATCATTTTGTTTAGCTCTAGGCGAATTTTCATACAGTCCCCTTGTGGTTTAATATGCTCCATCGAAAGAAAATCCTCCCAGCACCCCAGTGCGGTAGGGGTATAAGGTTTGATTCTCTGATGAAAAAATGCCGGTGGGTTTGGAAATTCTATTAGGATTCGGTTTAATGACACATCTATCACCTTTGCTCCAGTTCCATATTTACAAATTCGTACGGACACGTGTTCCATGCGGATTTCTGACGGACTAATTTTCCACCTGACGTTATGGATCCATCAAAAGAACTAAACTCCGCCAATTTTCATAATCGACCAATCGAAACGTCGCATTCTGACCTAGATCAATTCGGAAGCTGCGGAGACAGCTGATAAATGGAATGTGAACTAGAAAATGTTGTTGTTCAAATCCACAAAATTACCGAAATACTACTTATTTTACAAATGGGGGGTGGAGGTGGGGGTGGGGGTGGGGGTGGGGTGGGGGTGGGGGGGGGGGGGTATAACACTCAAGTTCTGACTCCGAAGCGAATATCTCTAAGATTACGGCAATCAATTTCTTAAAAATACGAATAAATAATCTATTTGGACCCACTTTTCATTCATAGTTTTCGGTTTACGTATCGATCTGTCACACGTGTTTACCAATCGCTCCTGAGTTTTGTTTTTTGTTTTTATTCCAAGCAGACGTCAGAACTTAAAGTTTGAAATTTTCTGTGCGTGATATTTGAGGTTTTAAATAAATGGATTCTATGTCATAAAGATGTACGTAATAAACACATAACACCATGATATGTGAATGCGTTCGTCAATACGGCACCAATGACATCGCGGAAGGACAGAACTCGAGGCAGCGCGTCTCGTTCTATCATTCCGCGTTGGAACTCCTGCCGTTTTGACACACATTGTGACGTTCTGTGTTTATACTGTCTGTCCAGGTAGGTGAAATGACTACGTAATGTGTGTCGACATACTGGTCCCAGTTAAAGATGCCCAAGATAAGGGTGGTACATGTACATATTTGGCGTTGCGAGTAGCACACAATACGCGTCATGGGTAAAACTTTCTTGTCGGTTATGGGAAATATATGCTATAGAATTAAACGAACCTTTATCACGGGAAAACACGGGAAATCGATAAAAAACAAGAGTAACAGTGACCGCACGGTCATGGATGCCCCCGAACTATGACCTTGATCTGTGACCTTCACCTCCATCGAACAAAAAAAAATTGGGCGCTACACATTGTCTCCCCATAAACAGAATGTATGCCAAGTTTCAACAAAATCCAACGAAGCATCTCAGAGTTATTGAGCGGACACGAAAATCTTCCTGACGGACGGACAGACGGAAATGACAAACACTATATGCTCCCGAAAAATTTTTTTCGGGAGCATAAAAAAAATAATTCGTCCATTTTCTGGTGGGCAAACCTGGTTCAAACCAACTGAGTTATTGTCTCTCAGGTTTTATTTTGAAGAATTTACGGGTTGGAGCAGCCGTCTCATTTGTCGTATGAATAGCAGGGAGCTAACTCTGTTTTTTAGAAATGAAAAGGTGTTATAAAGAGTTACTCCCCTGGATGTGAAACCATTATCACTTAACTTTTCAAACGCGAACGATGAATGCGCCAAGAGGTGCCCGAAATAAAAGTTACCTGAACTCATCTCTTAATTACATATTGATAACTGGCGTACAAAGATCACATTTTGGATTCAGTCCAGTGCTCTATGTTGACACGTTCTTCTTTTATGAACAAAAATAGCATTCACGGACAACCTCATAGAAATCGAATTGAGGCTACAAGAAAATTAGCTCCGAAAATCTATTACAATTCCACTCCAGTCAGTTCGAAGCCTGCACAATTTGGGCAAACAATCGGCTTCTTCGCTTAGCATTTGCCTCAACCAGAATGGGGTGATCGAGATTTTTTTTGTCGCCAACATTACTAGGCCAGAGACAAATAGCATGCCAGTTTTTTTTCGAATTTCTCTTGGTATTAATTTGTGAACTTTCAGGAATCATCCTCACCCAGAAAGAGTTAAGATACAATTTAGTGTCCTTTGTGTTTGGCAATGGAATGCCGTGATGTCAGATTACCCGTCTAGACTTGAGCCTTTTCCAGCAGAGTATTCCATCACTGAATCACCGCTTGTAAACGACACTTGAAAAACCCAAACTAAATTCCCCCCCCCCAAAAAAAACCCCCCAAAAACAAAAAAAAAAAAACAAAAAACATAGCTTATGGCCCCTCATTGTTTAAGGCAAAAACGAAAAGTCAAGGGAAAACTGAAAGGCATTTTTTTATGAATTACGCTAGTAGTTACAGCCGCAACAGTAGGTAAAAGCTAAATGGAAGAAAGAAAGAAAGAAAGCAAACTCCAAAACTGCAATGTACTGAACTGTTCATCCCAACCCTGATACCAACGCGGGCGAAAATATCAAGTGATACATGAAAAAAGATACCTAAAAAGTCAAGCAAAGTAGCATTTTCTCAGTCTGGTCAGGTCCCATATTGTGACAATTCGAAAAAAACCTAATTTCCAAACATTCATATAAACCTATTACTGAGAGTGGTAATTGTATCTTTGGCACAGTGATGGAGCATCTTTGTCTGAGAGTGGTAATTGTATCTTTGGCACAGTGATGGAGCATCTTTGTCTGAGAGTGGTAATTGTATCTTTGGCACAGTGATGGAGCATCTTTGTCTGAGAGTGGTAATTGTATCTTTGGCACAGTGATGGAGCATCTTTGTCTGAGAGTGGTAATTGTATCTTTGGCACAGTGATGGAGCATCTTTGTCTGAGAGTGGTAATTGTATCTTTGGCACAGTGATGGAGCATCTTTGTCTGAGAGTGGTAATTGTATCTTTGGCACAGTGATGGAGCATCTTTGTCTGAGAGTGGTAATTGTATCTTTGACACAGTGATGGAGCATCTTTGTCTGAGAGTGGTAATTGTATCTTTGACACAGTGATGGAGCATCTTTGTCTGAGAGTGGTAATTGTATCTTTGACACAGTGATGGAGCATCTTTGTCTGAGAGTGGTAATTGTATCTTTGACACAGTGATGGAGCATCTTTGTCGACATTGACAACTGGGTAGTTGTATTTGAAGTCCTCCTAGAAATTTATTATTATTGTTTTTTAGACTTTTAACATTTTCGTTGTCAAAGCATCGCAACTGAGCGTTCTACTCGATTAGTTTTATGGCGGACACAACTGTTAGTAAATTTTGCCTCAGTTAAATAATTAATAATAATAATAATAATAATAATAATAATGATCTGGCCATCCGCGGATTTGTTGCTGTCCTGTTTTAGCTCACCTAACTGAAAGTCAGGATGGGTTCTAGTCATCACTTTTGTGCGTCATGAAGGTGGTTTTTGAGTCTTGTCCTACCGAACCACTATCCCGACGCCAATCAAATTTCATAATTTCATTGTGGGGAGGGGGTGGGGTGGTGGTGGTCAGCATTTTAATTTTTTTTATTGAAATCAATGTCCCCCCCCCACCCCCCATGCGAAGAGGCGGAGAAAAAATATTCCATTTTTTTAAAATCTTGTCATGAACAAATGGGAGCAGTGACTCGAATTTTGGTATTCAGGTTCCTATTGAGGTATTGCTTGATGAAGGTTGTTCGAACAAAGTTTGTGGGGCAATATATGTCATCCTTGTGGGAGAGACAAGGTATTCGGCCCTATCCAAAATTTCTATTTTCAAAACCGATGGCACGATTTGAACTAAATTTGGTATGGGGTATTATTGGGTCATAAGTACTTGATTCATTGCCAAAAACATCTTTTCTCGCACCCCTTGTTAACCCCAGAAGCTAAAAATAGAAACATTTTCAAACACCCATATTTTCAAAACTACTCGGACCAAAGAACTGTTATTTGATCTACAGCAGCCTTACGGGACCAGTAGAATTGAAAGGGAAGACAAAAATTGATGTCGGATTTGTCATAGCGTACTGTAAGGAATTGGGAGAGGAGCTGAAAAAAGCGCTCAATCAGCATTTTTCAAAAATTTTAAAAATCTTCTTTTCGGAAGGTTTTATTTGGTATCCAAAATCCTCAGTGCTCACAGATTCAGGTTGTTCAAATCAAGTCCATGGGTTCATATCTAGGTCCCATACAGGTGACACCCATTTTGACTGTAGGTAATGGGATAACGCAGAGTCGGCATGTTTTCAAAAATTTGCAAAGTCTGGTTTTCTGGAACCATCGATCAGAATCTTTTGATATTGAATGGAATCAGATTCAAGTTTCTTCAAATAAAGTCTGGGAGTTTGTATTTGGGCACTATAAGGAGATACCCATTTTAACACTGTTGGTAATGGCAAACGTGGAGTCAGCATGGTTTAACTGGTAAAGTGCTGAGTTTTATTCTGACAACAAATCAAAGCTCATCATATCCTGCTCTATTACATTTAATTGGATAGTGCCTTATAGGCACTATCCAATTGAATGTCAGAGAGCAAAGTATTGTATAAAAAATCTGATTCATATCAGGGACAATAAAGGCTTCCTCAGACAGATTGTAGCTACAGACAGTTATTGCCTGTCACTTTTAGTAAAGCCCAAAATAGGGCTTCCAGCACTTTACCAGTTAAGAATAAATAAAACCTCTCCACATCACCTATCAAAATATTTTGATGTTTGGTATACAACACCCTTATGAGGGTCGGATACACATTTATTGAAGTAAAGTTCCTGGGTTCATATTTTCTCCAATACCACCAGTCAAGATCTTTTGATACCTGTTACAAAGCATTCTTGGGGGGGGGGGGGGGGGGGGGGATTTTGAGTTTGTTCAATTAAGTCCCTCGGTTCCTATTTGGGCTCCGAATTCGAACCTGAAATTTACCTTGATGCAATATGAGGAATTCTCTTTAAAATTCTTTTTTTTCTAGAACCACCAATGGGCATCTTTCGTATTTGGTGTACAGCATCGTTATGGGGCTGAGATTCGAGTTTGTTCAAATCAGGTTTCTGGGCTTATATTTGGGCTATCTATATGAGCTCCAAATTTCAATTTAGTGCAATATGAGGAAAATTATTTTAAAATCTTCATCTTTTGATCCACTGGTTAGAATCTTTTGACATTTGGTATACAAAATCAAATGCAAGTTTATTCAAATCAACTCCCTGAGGGGGCTCGAATTTCAACTTGGTGCAATATGAGGAAAATGATCCAATTATTCAAAATGCTCCTTGTTTAGATCCACTCAAAATCTTTTCGTATTTGGTTTTTATCATCATTGGGGTGGGGGGGGGGGGGGGGGTGGGTGGGTGGGCGGTGGGGGTTGTAAAATTCAAGTTTGTTCAATCAATTCCCTGGGTTCATATTAGGGTTACCTGCAGAAGCTTGAATTTTAACTTGGCGTAATATGAGCAATACTTTTTTAACAAGAGGCCCCAGGGGCCTTAATTGCTCCCCTGATAAAACTGTTTAAAGAAGGATTTGAGGTCATATTCAGCATCTACATGTTAATATATACTATTAAAAAAAAGTAGGGGATATTTGATAAAAGTGAGATATATGAAGAAATATATTTATATTTTCATCAAAAAGACCGTTGAGACATTGCACTGTGACATCTGGTGGATGTTTTCAGCGATAGTTGGGTGTCTGACAAACACACATTCACGCATTGATCTACAGAAGGCATGGGCGACCAGTCAGAGAATTTACCACATTCAGCCCAAGACCTCAGTACCTTGTAAATCCTCCTCGGTTCGCGAGACAAGCGCGGATCCGACGTGGCATACTCCTCACCAAACGTCCAATATCAGCGTGACTGATGTTATTCCATTCTTCCTGCAGTGCAGCGGCGAGTTCCTGGACATTGGTAGGGGGCTGTTGGCGTTGTCGTAGGCGTCTGCCAAGCATATCCTAGACGTGCTCGATTGGCAAAAGGTATGGACTTAGTGCTGACCATGGCAGTGTAGTGATGTTCTGCTCCTGGAGGTACTCTGTAGCGGCATGGGCCCTAAGTGCTCTTGCATTCTCATCTTGGAAAATGAATCGACGGCCGTGACGTCGCACAAATGGCACCACATGAGCTGCTAACATGTTGTCACGGTAGGACAGCCCTGTGTAACGCCCTTGGATGACATGTTGTGCTGTTCTGCTTGTCATGCCTCCCCACACCATAACCAATCAACCACCAAAACGACCGTGCTGCCTAACGGTTACGTCATGGTATCGTTTGTTCCGCCGCCGCCACACTGTCTGTTTTGCCTGTCGTGAAAGTAGAAAGTGAACCTCGATTTTTCGGAAAACATAACGTTGCTCCACCGACGATTGACCCAGCGCTGTTGTGCTCCACACCAATTACGCCTTGCTGCGCTGTGACGTTCAAACGTGGAATTATTCGAGGTCGTCGAGCGTACAAATTTCAGCTGTGTAGGCGATTTCAAATAATCTGACCACTGGCTCGCACACCTGTCGCTCGGTGAAGCCGCTGTCCAATTTCTGAGGCACTTTGATGGCGGTTACGTACTGCTGTGGTTCGGATGAAACGATCCTGGTTAGCAATTGTCGCACTTGGACGACCTGACCGACGTCTGCCATCAACATTGCCTGTCTGACGGTCGCGGGACCACAACCTGCTAATTACCGATTGCGTAACGTTGAGAATTGGTACTGCAGTCTGGCTAGCCAGCTTCCAATATGCCAACGGCACGTAAACGTTCGTCACGTGTCAGTCTTCGCATACCTCAAAAGTTACGTTTCGACCAGAAACTATTGATGAACGAGTTTATACCAAGAAAAGAACAAGACCTCCGTCCAGTACAAATGGAAATTTCAAAACGTACCCCACAGACATTAACCCGACGCTCGTGCAAAAAACCTGCACGAAGTTTTCGTGGGCCGGTGGCATTCATGATGCACACTAAACTTGGTAACATACTGATGTGTCCAATCACGCGTATCCAATACCATTTTCCGAAAATATCAACATCAGTTTCGATATCCCCTACTTTTTTTGAATAGTATACTTAATCAATTTTAGATAGGTATGTTGGGTAAATTTTTGTTATTGTTGTTGCGTAAAATCACTCAGACACCTTCAGAACACATGTGACTCGGAAGCGGAGAGAAAAATCTCCCAGTGCTCTTTCTCACCCCCTCCACCTTCCCTCACCCTCAACCCACAGGGTGAAAGTTGAATTTTTTCCCATAAAATCAGTCAAAACCCTCCAAATCTTCTCATGCAAAAAATTTTTGGCTTCATGGTCCCTCTGACACCCCTCCCTCGGGGTCTCAAGTGGCCTGGTGGGCCCCATTTGAGCAAATGTTAATCTTATACACCCACATTCACATCTAAAATTTACCCCAATCAGCTCTGACTGAATCTGACTTGTGGATGTGAGGATTTTTTAAAGAATAGCCTTTATACTGCACTAAGTAAAAAGTTGGGATTCTACAGAGAGCTCAAATATGACCAAGGCACTTGATTTGAACAAACTGGAATCTGAACCTCCTAAGGTTGCTGCATATCAAATATCAAAAGATTATGACTGGTGGATGTGAAGAAGATTTTTAAAGGAATTTCCCCATACTGCACTCAGGCTGAGTTAAAAATTTAGGATGCCATAGGGAGCCCAAATATGAACCCAGGGATTTTATTTGAACAAACTGGAATTCCGACCCCATGAAGGATACTGCAAACCAAATATCACAAGATTCTGACTGATGGATCTGAAGAAGATTTTTAAAAAATAATTAAAAACAAATTCAGGCTCCCCCAAATATGACTCCTGGGACTTAACCTGAACAAACTTCAAGCTGATCCCTCTAAAGATGCAGTGTAGCAAATATCAAGAGATTTTGACTGGCAGATCTGAAGAAGATTTTTAATTAAATTTCTTCATATTGCACCAAGGTAAAATTCGGGTTCCCATAGGGAGCCCAAATATAACCACAGAGACTTGATTTGAACAATCTTGAATCTGACCACACTGAGGATGCTACATACCAAATATCAAAAGATTTTGACTGATGTATATGAAGAAGATTTTTTAAAAATATTAAAAACAAATTCAGGTTCCCACAGTAAGCCCAAATAAGACTCCAAGGACTTAATTTGAACAAACTTCAAGCTGACCGACCCCCTTGCCCGCCCCCACCACCATGATGCAGTATACCTAATATCCAGAGATTTTGACTGGCTGAACTGAAGAGGATTTTTAAATAAATTTCCTCATATTGCACCAAGTTAAAATTAGGGTTCCCATAGTGAACCCAAATATGAACCCAGAGGCTTGTTTCAAACAAACCTGAATCTGACCCCTTTAAGGATGTTGTATACCAAGTATCAAAAGATTGTGATTTGTACTTCTGGAGAAGAGTTTTTTCATTTTTAAAAAAAAATTTGGTGAGGGCTAACAAAATTATGCCACTTGTGGTGCCCCCTATGGGCATGTCAACTTTATTTGAACAAACTCGAAATGGTATATGATAACGAACATACATATCAAGTTTGGTTCAATCTGACCCATTGGTTTATGAGATGTCAATAATGTAAGGTTCAAAGACGACAGGCAGAAAGTGATCTCTGAAGCTCCCGCTCAGGTGAGCAAAAAATTTTCTTCGGAGACACCCCCAGAATACTGAAATATTTGGTTTACAGCATCCTTCAAATTCAAGTTTGTTCAAATCAAGTCCCTGGGTTCATATTTAGGTTCCCCATTTCTTTGGAATACTCCAGCCAGAATCTTTTGATAGTTAGTAAGCTGATCCTTATGGGCGGGAATCCAATCAGATTCAAATCAAGTCCATTGCTTCATATTTGGGATCCTTATTAGAGCCCAAAGTTTAATTAAGAGCAATGTGAGGGAAAATCCTTAAAAATCAAGTTCAGATCATGTTCCTAGAGTCATATTTAGGTTCCATGTGAAGCCTAAATTTTAACACGGTGCAATATGAGTAATTTATTTAAATCTTTATTAGATCTACAAGTCAGAATATTTTGATATCTGGTATACAAACCCTTGGGGGTCTCATTCAAGTTTGTTCACATCAAGTCCCATGGTTTATATTTGGGATCTTTATTAGAGTCCAAATTTTAACTTAGTTCAATATAAGTTAAATTATTTAAAAACTCACCATTCAGAATTGTTTGTTGTACAACATTCTTATGGTGAGCAGATTCAATTACATTCAAATCAAGTTGCTGGCTTCACATTTAGGCCTCTTATGGGAGCACAAGTTTTAACTCAGTTCAATCTCAGAAAAATTCTTTAAAAATGATTTTCTGCAGATCCGCTGGTCAGAATCTTTTCATATATGGTATGCAGCATCCTTGGGGGCAGATTGAAGTTTGCTCAAATCAAGTCTCTGGATTTATATTTGGAGTCTCTTGAGAACTCAAATTTCAACTTTGTGCAATATGAGAAATATTAATTAACCCTTTGAGACTTTAATTATCCTGACATTCAAAAGTCACTGGGAATTCAGTTTCTTCAACGTTTTTCAAAATACGATGTCAAACGTCAGAAAGTAGAAATAGCAAGATATTTTTCACATTAGTGATTATCTGGTTGAGGGATAGATTATTTTTGGTGGTCTGAACTTGTTATTCAAAACTTGTTTTATTACAAATTATTGGAGAGTGCCCACAGGCACTCTCCAATAATTTGTAATAAAACAAATTTATATAAACAAAATATTATTTGTGTTTGACTGAATATGAAATATAAGCAAGGAAAGTGTTGGCTTTTGCTCTGGTATCTTCATTTTTTGAAAGCACTGATAGTGACTTTCACGGGTTAAGAAGTTTTGACAGCAGGATTATATCAGTATTTTAAGCTGCGATAACATTTGGCTGAACTGTTGTCACTGAGCACTATTTGGGAGATAATAGGAATTGAGGTTAAAACTTTAAAAAATCTAAAAATAATAACAAAACAAATGATCACAAAGTATCAACACACTGTTTGATTTTGTACGTCATAAGACGTACCAAAGTATCAAAGGGTTAAAATTCTTGTTCAGATCTTTCTTGCCAGAATCTTTTATAGATATTTGGCAAACACCATCCCCAGGAGTCAGATTTAAAATTGTCCAAATCAAGTTACTAACAATCAAGTCTCAAGTCATTTTAACCCAGACAATTTCATTACTCTGGATTTTGCAGAGATTAGCAATTTTCACTTCATATGAAGTATTTGTAACAATGCAAATTCCTTGAAGGAACTCCGATATATGTTTGGCACTGCTTGTTCTCTCACACCACTGACCAAATTAGATCTCCACCAGCACCATCACCCACCTTGACATCCTGTCTAAATGCTACAGTCAAAACAGTTGAACATTGTTTTACACCATCTACTGTTAGGAACATTTAGGTTGCACATCTTCTCCATATTTATTCTATCTTTTACCTGCATCCACACAAGTTCCCACTTCCAGAGAGGCTGCATCACTTGACCTGATGATTCACCGACCCACATCATTTTGCAGAATCTCCAAGCTTGTCACAATCCTTTGGTTTAAAGGCATCACATCCATTCTGTAAGTTTTACTTGGCAGTCTTACCCTCTCCCAAATAGTATTTTTCAAGAAGTTTAAACTTACTGGGCATTCTTCTCGCGATTGGTATTAAGTTTATTTTTGTGGTTTCCGTAATACCTCTACCTGTAGCACATAAATTCACCCCTAAGTAAATCATATTCTCCCACTCCCCGAACTGGTAGATGCTTCCTCTCCTCTTCACTAATAGAAAATGCACCACTCTCCATCTTCAAGACCTATATCCTACAAGTGTTATCTTACTCTTGTTTTCAATCAGTTCCTCTCACCATTTATACCAGTGTATCATCAGGAAGTTCGGGGTGGAAATCTGTCACAAAGTTGTATGTATCGCAGAAACTTGGTAAGATTTTCAAACCTTTTTGAACTAGATATGACAGCATAACATCACATTTACATGTTACCATGATAAACTACTCGATCCAATCATGTAATGGGTTGTGATCTGAGAATATCTTCTGAGATAATCCAAATGATGACTTAACCCTTTACCCAACGCAGACGATATCAAAATTTATTATTTTAAATATCATTTTTTTTAATTTTTCAAAAAATTTCAACAAAACCATATCATGTGACCCCTCGTTGGAATGAGCTCGACGAGCTCGTTCCAACGAGGGGTCACATGATATGGTTTTGTTGAAATTTTTTGAAAAATAATATTTTTTCAACTGCTGAATTTGCATATTACGTGGGCGGATGCGGCCGATTCGTTGGGTAAAGGGTTAAAATCACATGCTATACTCCTGGTATTTCACTTGGAAACATATCAAAATATAATTTTCTGGATTTCTCCTGTTTGACTCGATCTTTTTTCCCCCTGACTCAATTGTTTTTTCCCCCAATCATTCAACAAAATTTGAATGACTTATTTTTATCTTGGTTCTCTTTTTCTTCTCTATTTGTATTTATTAAGTCATTTAACTCAACCATTTTCCCAACATAACAGCCAAAACTGGCTAGCACTGTTCTCAAAAATCGCCAGTTAATTTTCATTATTTTTTCATTTTTTGTCTCAAAAACATAGGTTATGACCCCTTCGTTGGAACAACCTCATTCCAATGAGGGGTCATAACCTATGTTTTGAGACAAAAAATGAACAAATTTAGTTATTCAAGAATTTTTTTGCAAGTGTCGTCTGCTTTTCATGTTAGGTAACAGGTAAAGGGACTAATTCTGACTTTGATCACTTTTACTGCAACAGAACAGGTGCCCAACATGCTGTCTCAAGGTTAACCCTTTACTCAACGTAACGGCCAAAACCGGCCAGCGCTATTCTCAAAAATCGCCAATTAATTTTCATTTTTTGTCTCAAAAACATAGGTTATGACCCCTCATTGGTACGAGCTTGTTCCAATGAGGGGTCATAACCTATGTTTTTGAGACAAAAAATGAAAAAAATTAGTTATTCAAGAATTATTTTTGCAAGTGTCATCTGCTTTTCAGGTTAGGTAAGGGTTAACTTACTTTACTTTTACTTTAACCTTCATAGTGCCCATGTTGACCAACTTCCAAGTTGAGAAGATCTTCGTAAGTTTGGTATTTACAAGCGGTTTATACATTTTCTAAAGTTTTACAAGATAAACTATCTAAACTGCATAATAGTTGCAATGCGAGCCATCAAGTCACGAGACGGTTGCCACAATTATTTTAAAAGGAAAGACACTCTTCTTGAAAAAATCTTTAATGGTAAATAAAAAATAATTGTTCATACTTTCTAATATTAAGTAATCACAAAACGCAAATGAATAAACATATTTCAATCAGTGAAAATAATATTGAAAAAAAAAAATAATAAAATGGATATTAGGGATATTTTTAGAACACATCAAGCTATGGGGATTCTTCAGTTAATATAGCATTTTATTAAAAGTTTGGCTAAAATTTTTAAACATAAAATTTCTCCCCCACTGACCCCCAACAAAAAGAGTGAAGTTACAACTGTTTCAGTTAGGCTCCTGCGAATATTCGATTGTTCGAGTCGAAGTCGAGTCGATCAACAAATCCAAGTGGAATTTGAGTCAAAAATAAAATCACGAATATAAAAATCGAATATGAAAAAAAACTTGTTAATAAATGTCTTGGTGTATGTACATTCGTACATTTAATACTGGCTAAACTGTCAAAACAATGCAAGGAATTGAGTGCGAACCTCAAGCACACATCATCAACATAGAACTTACAGTGTATTACCAATGTCAATTGGAAACACGCGTGTCACATGATTCCAAATGTCATTGGTAATACACTCATATTTTACAGTGGATAAAGCCACGGATACATGCACGCGTATTCGTGCAATACATGTAAGACTTCAAACAAAACCCCAGTGACAAGGACTACATCTCACCTCTGGTCCACTTCAGTAAGAAACATCCATCACTTCATGATAAGGCAAGATCAGATGATGCCAAGCTCAAAGTCAAGAAAGCATGAAGCAATCACAGGCACATACAGATTCTTTCTCTCCTATTCAACCAGGTGTTCAAGTGTGTTGCATTGTTAACATACAAACTGTTGAATATTAGCATGAATATGTGGATAAATTATCAGTACAACGCCAAAACAATCCTAATGTTAAACTGAAAATATCGCATATGAAAACACACTTGCACACCTGCTTTTGGCTTAAATTGGTTCGAATTCGACGTTCGATCGACTCAAACATTTTTTTGGCAAGTTAGTCGAAAGTAGAGTCGAAAAAATCCTTATTTGCAGGGGCCTAGTTTCAGTTCCTTGACAGATTAGCATTGAATACTAATACTCAAATGTTATATTATAAGCCAATAATAATCCAATAGCAGGGACTTTTTCACTTTGTCAATTACCAACTTCAAATTGTGAAAATTAATTAAATTTTGTTTGACAGAGTTCAGAGAGGTCTGGCAAAAAAAATATAATAATTGTTAACTAATTGTTTAAGCATGGAAAACTTGTTATTATGCTCTGATGAAATTCTGACAAACGAATGTGTGGGAGAGCTACTAAACATCGAACATAACTGAACACACATAAAATAATGGCACAAGTGTCAAGCAAAGCTGATATATTGGTAGACTGTCGCATGAATATCATATATTTCAAGTTTCAAGTGGATCTGTTCATTCAAAGTGATTTTATTAACATTTTGTATTCAACTATTCAGCTCAAGAGTTTGGTTCAAAAACACAGCTTACAACCATTCACTGGAAAGAGTTTGTTGTTTTTGCTGTAGTAGATAAAGAAATGTTCATATAAAATTGTTTTGTTGAAATTTATTGAAGTGTGCTAATAGACACTCCCCAATAAATAGTAAATAAACAATGAATGATGAAGAAAATTTTGCTAAACTAAGCTTTGAAGGTAGTATGGTATCTTTGAGAAAAAATACTTGTGTTACAAATTAACTTTGAAAAATAATTTAGCACTCAACCAGCTAACACTTTCAACAGGCAGGGTCTTATCTTGACAGTCAGGGTGGAGAAAGCTGGAGTACCAACAGAGGACCACCGTGAGCAGTGGCAAGCAACTGTCAAGATTCTCCAACTTACTAACCCAGCACAAGCAGAGTTATCAGCATTTGAAGGAAAATACACCATCGATGTACAGTATGCCTTCGTACCACTGCCATATTTGTAGAGGCCTAGTTTCATGTAGGCAATCAAGATTAAGTGTTATAACCAAGGACACAGCATAGATGGCATGGGTTAGGAGCAAACTGCCAATCTTTCGGTTTAAAGTTCAATGCTCTAAGCAATTATCCACTGTGCTTTATAATATATATAATTTGCATAAATTCAGTTCAAATTTGATCACTAAACTGGTTGAGTGCTAAATTATTTTTCATAGGTGATTTGAAACATGGGTATTTTTTTTTAGATACCACACCACGAGCAACAATAGCTTTAATTTAACAAGATTGTGTTCATGAATAATTGTTTTGTTACAATTTATTGGAGTGCCTGTTGGCAGGCACTCTCCAATAAATTTGAACCAAACAATGTTATATTAAAAAAATTCTTCTACTGCTAGGCAAACATCAAGGTAATGCGAATGGTGTAAAGCCACTAAAGTGGCTTTCAGCACTTTTCAATAGAAACATGATAGTGGCTTCTAGCACTCAACCAGTTAATTGCAAACAGGTTACAGATTAAACTGCTGTTAATTGAATAATGAAAGTGTCAATGACACTGTAGCTCAACTTGTCAAGACATGTACATGTATAGTATGTGATACAGTAATGACCAACATCTAGGTAATGACCTGGTAACAAAGGTACATATAAAGTATTGTAACGGCCTGTACATAAATACTGACCGTAGCTTTAACAAATGTATAGGTAAAGTATTGTAAAGGTGGGTGACAGTCAGATGCTAAACTAGAAAAGAAATCTTTGAGTCCCAGAGTGGGTCTGACTGAACCCCAAAATATTTGTTCTCATAGCACAGTGATAACAAAGGCACCAAAAAACACACTCATTCCTGTCCCAAGGTGAAAACAAAGGTACCCAAGAAGTTTTGTGAAGATAAGTTCATAAATACGAGCTGTATAGAAGTTGTGACAAAAAACTGATTGGACCTAATTTCAGTACAAAATGGCCACTGGCAGCCATCTTGAATTTTGGACCGCACTCAGAAACACTCATTCTCGTCCCAAGGTGATAACAAAGGTACCCAAGAAGTTTGGTGAAGATCGGTTCATAAGTACAGCCTCTAGTCCGAGCCGTATTGACATGTGCACTTACAGTGCATAAGTAGCACTAAATAAATCAAAATTCATCTAATTTGCATAATTTCCGCACGAGAACACGTACTGTATGTGATGTATTCCATGTTACTAAACATTCATACAAAAATTTATTCAAATCAGAACTTTCATACAGAAGTTCTGTACAAAAGACTGATTGCACTAATTTTGGTACAAAATGGCTGCTGGTGGCCATCTTGAATTTTGGACCACACCCCAAAACACCCGTTCTCATCCCACGGTGATAACAAAGGTACCCAAGATGTTTTGTAAAGATCTGTTCATAAATACGGCCTCTAGCCTGAGACGTATAGAAGTTGTGTACAAAAAACTGACTAGACCTAATTTCGGTACAAAATGGCCACTGGCAGCCATCTTGAATTTCGGACCGCACTCAGAAACACTCGTTCTCGTCCCAAGGTGATAGCAGAGGTACCCAAGAAGTTTCGTGAAGATCGGTTGATAAATACAGCCTCTAGCCTGAGCCGCATTGACATGTGTACTTACTGTGTGTAAGTAGCACTGAAAAATTCAAAGTTCATCTAATTTGCATAATTTCTGCACGAGAAAAAAACCTGTATTATATGTGATGTATCCCATGGTACTAAACATTCACACGAAAAAATTATTCAAATCAGAGCTTTCATGTGGAAGTTCTGCGCAAAAATCTGATTGCCCCTAATTTTGAACAAAATGGCTGCCAGCGGCCATCTTGAATTTCGGACCTCACCCAAAAACACTCGTTCTTGTCCCATGGTGATACCAAAGGTACCCAAGAAGTTTCATAAAGATCGGTTCATAAATGCGGCCTCTAGCCCGAGCCGTATTGGCATTTGCACTGACAGTGCTGAAAGTTAAATACATCAAAGTTAGTCTAATTTGCATAATTTACGTACGAGAAAAAAACCTGTATTATATGTGATGTATCCCATGGTATTAAACATTCATACAAAAAATTATTCAAATCAGCATTTTTATATGGAAGTTCTGTGCAAAAAACAGATTTCTGCATCGTCGGTACAAATTGGCGGCTGGCAGCCATCTTGAATTTTGGACCGGACCCAGAAACACTCGTTCTCGTCCCACGGTCATAACAAAGGTACCCAAGAAGTTTCGTAAAGATCGGTTTATAAATACGGCCTCTAGCCCGAGCCGTATTGAATTGTTGATGGCCAGATGGACAATGGACGACTGGCCATGGCATAAGCTCAAATTTGGCTTTGCCAAAGTTGAGCTAAAAATCATAGTAACCTATCAAATAATTACTCTGATATCCACTGACCTCCTCGTGTTAATATACCCGCTCGACCTTAATATCAGCATTTATTCATTTTATCCAGTTTGACAGTAAGTTTGTACTGGAT
Organism: Pictodentalium vernedei; assembly: GCA_031216915.1. Classification (NCBI taxonomy): domain Eukaryota; kingdom Metazoa; phylum Mollusca; class Scaphopoda; order Dentaliida; family Dentaliidae; genus Pictodentalium; species Pictodentalium vernedei. The sequence continues at coordinate 185,093,390 of CM062288.1, read as the reverse complement.
GGAGTGAGGCCAAATAGATCTATAAACAAGGGGAATTTGGTGATTTTCAGGGTAATTTCTTCACATAATACAAGAGTTTTTATCGAATTAACAGGAGTTTACTCTATAACGTATATGCAATTCACAGGTTAAATTTGTACTGAAGGTATGGTAAAGTTTTGGAAGTTATATTCAATTAACAGGGTTATTCAACTAAGTGATATGTGATTAAAGGGACTCCACTGAAAAAGAATTCTTACTTGTTTAATGTGAAGCGGTTGTCATCTACCGCCATTTTGAAAGATCAATGAACAAAGAAGGAGAGATCACACTTGACCAATTAGCCGTGTATTGATTTTGAAAGCTATATTCAATTCACAGGATTATTCAATTAAGAGATATCCAGTTAAGTGGACTCTAATGTACTGACCCACTGAGCACTGGCAATAAAGCTATGATGCATAAATCAACAGCAGCACATCAGGTAAGAGATCACTTGATACAGAAAAAACAAAAAAATATCCACAAAAATGATTCCATTCTGGAAAAGATCACAGCAAAAGAACTTGAAAATTCTGCACCTTCGTTGAATTGTCTTCCAGCAAACCAAGTCTTTAACTGGTAGAGTGCAAAATTATTTTTAGTCAGCAAAATTTGTTCACATGTCTTTGCCTTATTACAATTTATGGGAGAGTGCACATGGGCATTCCCCCATAAATTTCAACAAGCCAAATTCTCATGGAATAAATAATTTCACTTGAAAGATGATATGAAGCATATCCACAGAATATGAAGCCTTTAACTTGTGGTACGCACACTTCAGAGTAAAGCTTAAATTTGGGCTTCCGGCACTGAACAAGTTAACATGCTCTGAACAGTCCATAGGCAGGTAAAGGTGTGGATTAGGAGACCCCGCCATTTATAGGAAAAATAAAGTTTTTGGCAACTTATTCAAGTTTCTTTTCATTATCATGTTTTTCATAAATTTAGTGAACAAAACCCACATTTATTTTAACCCTTTTCAATGGAACTCCTGGTTGATTTCAGAAACATAGTAGTCATTTTATGGTACACATTTCTTTCTCATTTTTTCTAAGATGGGCCCTGTTCCTTTGCGCAAGAGCTTGCTCCCTTCAGTAGAATTAGGGAGACTTCAATGTTTATTTGCATTTAAAGTCTCATGATGAATGTGTTCTTAAATGGATTTGCTAAAGTAAGTACCTATGTACATTTTTTAAAAGAATATGGTACTAGTAGAGATTAGGGTCAGTGCAGAAAGAGTTAGGGTTCTAACCACAGCTGTGTCAACCTCTTCACAATTAACAGTGATCATTCAGGGGCCAATACTATAAAACTTTCACAATTGTATTTTCTAGAATTGTATTTTCTAGTTAGGACTTTAAATGGGTTGAAATGATCCACCAGTGTTTTCAACGATGTGGGAATTTGCCAGTTGCTGATACCAATACAACACCTCCAGGATTTATTTATTTATTGGTGTTTAAGGTCACATACTTCTGCACAATGGCTAATCGTGACTGCAACATGGAGATAAAGACAAGTCCAGCCAATCATTTATACCCAGGTTGCCTATTTTTGAGGTCTTCCACCTCAAACATTGGTGACTGGGTCCTATTTTACCAGTAAAACAGAGCTTGTTTACTACAGTAAACAAGCACTGCTTCATTTCCCAGGGTTCCCACTGGGAACCTCCAGGATTTGAAAAGGGTTAAAATAAATAATTATTGTCAGTGACTGTGGATTTTGATTCACTAGATTTATCAACACCATGATGGAGAATGAAAAGAAACTAAAAAAGGCTGCAAAAGCTCTTTAATTTTATAAAACACCTTTACTGTTGGACATAACATTTTCAATGAGAAAAAAAAACAAAAACAAAACAGCTACAAAAAAGTCACATAATATTAATTTTATTTAGAAATAATTATCAAAAAATAATTTTCAAATTATCAACAGTATTTTTAATTCAGAAATTATTTTTAAATAAAAGTAAACTTTCTATTTATATCACAGTGCAAATTAAAACGGCAGGCAGTGGGAATGTTCTGTGAGGGTTACTTCCCTTTTTGTGCACCTGCCAATTTTCTATTAACAAATCTCACACTGTACTGAACTCCTACAAGTTGTACTTGGGGAGGATGAGGGTGGTGGAATGATAAAATTTTCTTGGATGAATGTATCCCAGATAAGCAAAGCCTAAAATTGATGTATAAGGTCTTCTTTGACAGAGCACAGTGTCTGCTGCCAAAAAAAGGCATAATTGGTTTAATTTTGAATTGAAAATTGGGCAAATTTTGCTGTTGAAAACTGAGTATTTTGACTTCAGATAACAGTTAATTTTTTATTAGTATTTTTTGATACATTACATGAGCATGGTGTAACTGTTTGCTTATTTTTTTAATTTTTTGGTTTTAAGGTCACATTCAGCATCTATGGCCTTTTGATGAGACATGTATAAAGTCAAGTTTAGCCAAGTGTTTACAACTACACTGTCCACTGTACACCTTCACCTTAGGTGTTTGTTATGCGGTCCAATTATCCCTTTATCCAACAAATCTCATATATCTGCCCGCATAATTTACAAATTGAGCAATTGAAAATAAAAAATTAAAAAACTTTCAACCAAACCATCTCATGTGACCTCGCACTGGAACAAGCTCATTGAGCTTGCTCCATTGAGAGGTCACATATGATATGATTTGTTAACATTTTGTGAATTTAAAAAAAAAAAAAAATTATTAAACAGAACAAATTTTGATATCGAGTGCATACAGATAAAGGGTTATACCAGTATTTATTTATTGGTGTTTAAAGTCACTTATTTCAGTACACTGACTAATCGTGACTGAAACATGGAGATAAAGTCACTTTCAGTCAATTGTTTATACCCATGTGATTATATCATTAAAGTTGTACTTTTCCACAGTAAACAAACACAACATGGACTTCACTTTGTGGGCCCATAGAGGAGAAAGGTGAGTGGAAATACACAATCTCCTGCACAAAAATGGCACACTGAAAGGTTGCGGAATTTAGAACTACTCCAAACATACTGATGTACCGTTATAATCTTGTATATAAAAACTAAATCAATACATGTATCATTTTTTAACCATAAAAAACTAGCTACTTTAATAACGAACCTAACTCAGTTAACAAGACTTGCATAAATACTAAAACTTTCATCAATTCTCAATATCACTGATGCGGTGTGTTATAAAAATATAAATAAAATATTTACAAACCAATATATAAATATATGACCCATTCAACACTGACTTCATGCATCTAATACTATAAAGCTTTTACAATTGTATTTTTGAGAATTGTATTTTCTGTCCATCGCTATAAATGGTTTGAATAAATCATTAGCATTTTGAAAGATGTGGCAGTTTACAGGTAGGTAAATTGCCATGATTAGTTTTCATTGATTAATTTCACAGGTGGAAAATACAATTCAGAAAAAAAAAACAGTTGTAAAATTCTTATAGTATTGGTCCCTGGATGTGATCATAAAATACTAAGACAGAACAGAACAAGGGTGCAATACAGAACACAACGGGGTCGACAGAAATCAACGACCCAAGTTGGAGTTTTTCAGGTGTTTCTCAAGTGTTGTTGGCACAAGTGTAATACAGTGGAGCCCACTTAATTGGATACCTCTTAACTGAATAACCCTGTTAATTGAATATAATTTCCCAACACAAAACCATTTACCATACCTCCAGAAAAAACTCGACCTGTTAATTCAATATAGATAATAGAGTAAACTCCTGTTAATTGAAAAAAAAATCTTGCAACCTGTTGAGAAATTAATTTGACACTCTCCCCAGTTTTCCTTTGTTTATAGACCTATTTGGTCTCAGTACATCCAATATAGGCATTTAATTTATTATATCTTTTTTGAAAGTGCTCATGGATCTCTTTCAAACAAGATATAATAGACTAAATGCCAAGTTTATCTCTAGAATACAGGAAAGTGACACAATCGCTGTTAATTGAATATTCGTGTTAACTGAATAATTTTCATTATTACCACTTTATAGGGCGCTCCTTGGGTTATTAAAATGATCTGAGATGGACGATAAGATTCAATAACAGCCGGCAAAAATAGCATTAATAATGAAAACGGCACGGTAGCCCAGAATTGTGGGTAATTTATGTTCCGGAAAAATGACACTAATGTGCTCGAAATTTTGTTGTCCATTTATTCCAACAAAATGGATTAAACCATGATTTATTTCGGATTATTAACTTCATTTAGGATTTAAAAGTGATGGTGAGTATTGATACGATAAATAATCTCATTTTGTAAATAACGGAGTGAGTTTGTAGTTAAAGCGCTTCAGCCAAATTCCAGCAATCCTATTTTCGAGTCATCCAAATAAATTGTACTCAACTTTGAACTTTGACCTTTATTTGTAAATAAACAGACAATCCAATTCTTCTATTTCTAAATCAAAAATGTCTGTGGCATGAAATGGCATTCTTCTATTTCTAAATCAAAAATGTCTGCATTGGCTTGAAATGGTGTTATTTGGTAAGTGGAAATAATAGTAATAACATATTCCTTTTCGGGCATCATGGTACATTAACGGCCCTCGAAAAATGATTAACAGCCCTCGGGATCATTAATGGCCCTCGACTTCGTCTCGGGCATTCAAGTGGCCCTCGGGCTGTTAATAATTTTTCTAGGGCCATTAATGAACCATAACGCCCTCAAAAGAATGTTATTGTTATATTAGCAAAGTGGCTATTCAATTAACAGGGTTCCACTGTATAGGAAAAACTCCAACAAGAGTTGTTGATTCCTGTCCCTGTTCTGTACTGGTGATGTACCCTCCATTTATTCCATGATTTAACTTGATTTAACTGAACAAAGCTTTGATTTTTAATAGGAGCCCTGTGGATCACACATTTTCGATTTGAATCACTTCTATTATTCGAAAGAAATTGAAACAGTTGCATTTTGAAGATGAGCGATGGGGGTAGGGGTGCTATAAACATGATTGGTTCCGACTGTGATGGCTGAAATCCGGACAAATAAAATAATCCAACTACACAATCATTGAAGGCATGGCTTGATGATGTAGTTGGAATATTACCTTTTAAGGATTATAGTTCGTTGTTGACATTTCTTGGAAACCTTAAACCGGCGTTTAACAGTGGTAGGGATGATTGATACTGGAATCAGCATGGCTGGTGGCATAAGTGCAATGTTATTTGATAATGTAGTAGAAAATACACTCAGTCTTATTTCAACATTATTTATGTACTTTTTCCATTTGAAATATACGTTTTGTGAGACGATGAAGATGACTGATCCCAAGTTATATTAAGATGAAAAAGATTCGAGAGGAAGTGAATCAGGCAGCCGATTTCCAATTGAACTGAATATCAACTTAAGGCCGAACTGAATCTAGAAGCTACACAGGGCCCTAATTTTTAAAGAAAATATTACCTTTGGAGAGTTTTTGTACTTATATATTATTATTATTTATTGGTGTTTAAGGTCACATACTTATGCACAATGGCTAATCGTGACCGTGACAGTTTTATGGGTGGAGGAAGCCGGAGTACCCGGAGAGAACCACCGAGCAACGACGAGCAGCTGTCAGCTCTCCAATATCGTAACTCTGAACTCTGCACCGCAGCACAGGCAGGGTTAGATTGGTTGAAGACATGCGCACCATCGACGTGCAGTACGCCTCAGTACACAGCGTCATCGTGCCCCCATGTAGGCAATCGGGGTGAAGTGTCTTGCCCAAGGACACAACGCGGTTGACGCAGGTGGGATTCGAACCAAAGTTTTTGTACTTTCAAGTGTGACACTGTTTTGTGTTGAAGCATTTCATTCACGTCATCCCATCAATCAGATAGTTGTGCAATGACCAATCAGATGTATTTTTAGAAGCTTTTCATGGCATACATATAACAAATATGGTTTTCTGTTCAGAATGACGGATGGTTTCACTGACCCAAGCAGGGGCGACATGAAGATGACAAATTTGGTAGGAAAAGGGTATATAAATCTGATTTGTCCCGGTAGTTATGGCTCCAGTCTCGAATGATAAAATATTTCAACTACTATTTATTTTGGGGCATGGTGGCTCAGTAGGTAGAGGTGGAGGCTGCAAGCCGAGAGGTCCTCGGTTCGAATCCTACCTGCGGCAATCGCGTTGTGTCCTTGGGCAAGACACTTCACCCCCATTGCCCATGTGGGGGAACGGTGACGCTGTGTACTAAGGCGTACTGCACGTCGATGGTGCACCTGTCTTCAACCAATGCTAACCCTGCTTGTGTGGAGTTAGTATGTTGGGGAGCAGACAGTTGCTTGCCATTGTTCGGTGGTTCTCTCCGGATGCTCTGGCTTCCTCCACCCGTAAAACTGTCGTGGTCATAATTAACTGTTGTGCAGAAATATGTGACCTTAAACACCAATAAATAAATAAATAAATAAATAAATAAATAAATAAATAAATAAATAAATAAATATTATTTCACTGAAGACAACATGCCTTATTGATATAGTTGGTGTATTAGCCATTCAGGATTATAGTTATAAATCTTGGAAATTTGTATGTGGATAAATACATCTAGTAGTTGACATATTTGACTTCCGAACTTCTTGTTTAATTAGCATATATGTTACTCCAAGTCGGTCATGCTCGGAACCCAAACTGTGTCACAGACCGACCACTATCTGCCTGTTGACTTTGTGTGTTTGTGACATAAGTTTATGTATCAAATCTTGTCTTGAAAAGAAAATGCATAATTACTAGCGAAAGCGAATCAATATCGAAGACTCCACTACAGATGAAAATGTCCTAACTGGAAAACCCCTTGTACCCCCTCCCCCCCCCAATTTTACCCCTATCTCTATTATCACGCCCAATTCGCACCCTTTCTGTCTGTTTCTATGTCTCTGTCTATCTCATTAACTATATTTCTCTGTCCCTCCGGATCCGGATACCTCTCTCTTTTTCTCTCTCTCTTGAGAGAGAGAGGGGGAGAGAGAAAGAGAGATAGAAAGAATTCCAAACAAATCAAAGTTCTTCCATCTGTAAACAACAAAAGAAGAAATATGACATGAACATATGAATTTTAGGAAGGGGGTGGGGGTGGGGGGGAGACACAGACAAAGACTGTTCAAATCAACCACAGTGACAGAGACAGGGTTAACTCAGAACTTGGATAAAAGTATGCATCAAGCTGAATGTCCACATACATGTATTTCAAATGACTGGAATCTTTCAATTTATTCTATATCACATACGATTCTTCTAATTGTATCTTATCATATCTGACAAGAACAGTAGATAATGCTTGCGAAAATACTTCAAATAAAAATTTTCCATTTTTTGCCTTAAAAATTAGTGTAAAATCCTCACTTGAATGAGCTCAATGCGCATGTTCCAGTGAGATCATTCGCTTGGTTTTCAAAGCAAAAAATAATAAAATTTGAATAAGTGTTTTTGTGAAAGCACAAACTGGTTTTTGCCATTAGGATAGATGATGAGTTAATACACAGTGAATTCATGGACATTCTTATGCACTGGAACCCTGTTAACTGAATACATATTTATATTTATTGGTGTTTGAGATCACATATTTCTGCACAATCAGCAGACTGTCATCTGCAAAATGAGGTTCCCATAGGGTGAGTTTGGTAATGCTACCCTGTACAGCAGGGTAGCATCAATAAATTTACCCTCTGTGAACCTTAATCTGAATTAACCCTTTACCTAACCTGAAAAGCAGACGACACTTGCAAAAATAATTCTTGAATAACTAATTTTTTTCATTTTTTGTCTCAAAAACATAGGTTATGACCCCTCGTTGGAACGAGCTCGACAAGCTCGTTCCAACGAGGGGTCATAACCTATGTTTTTGAGACAAAAAATGTAAAAAATAATAAAAATTAATTGGCGTTTTTTGAGAATAGCGCTGGCCGGTTCTGACCGTTACGTTAGGTAAAGGGTTAAGGTCTCAAATCTAAACAGAAATAGGTACCCAAAGGATAAATTGACCAGCAGGGATAGCATCAGCAAATTTATCGTCTGGGGACCTCATTCTACAAATGACAGATTGCTTATTTCTGGGCTTGTTGCATAATAGCTAATCGTGACCACAACATGGATATAAATTCAAGTTTTGTCAATTGTTTATACCCATGTCGCTCATTTTAGAGGTCTTCCACCGCAAGCGTTGGTGAATGGTTCCTATTTTACCAGAAAAACAAAGCTGGTTTACCACAGTAAGCAAGCATTGCTTCACTTCCTGGGGTTCCCACAAGGTGTTAATTGAATAGCCACTTTGCCAGTGAGAATTATTCAATTAACAGGAGCATTCAAGTAACAGGGAATTGGTCATTTCTTGTATTCTAGAGATGAACTTTACACCTGTGCAGCACACTTCAGAGCACTTCCTCCCCAGGCATTGGTTCCGGGTTCTATTTTACCAGCAAAGCAGAACTTGTGTGGAAACTAGTGTATTCAGTGAGTACCATCGGTCAGCACTGACTACATATCATGCATTACCATTTAGTCACAAGAGTATACAGGCTCAACAAGCTCGTTCCAATGATGGGTCATAAGCTATATTTTTGATGCAAAAAATAGTGCTTCAAGAATTTTATTTGCAAGGGTCGTCTGCTTTTTGTGTTAGGTAAAGGGTTAAGACAAAACACGATAAGGGTAGAGTATGGTGGACTGAAATCAAGAATCCAAGTTGGAGCTTTTCCTGTATTTCACATGCACCAAAGGAAGGCATGAAATACATGAAAAACTCCAAGGGTCATTAATTTCTGTCCCCCGTTCTCTACCCGAATTGTGTTCTATATTTATAACATAATTAAACTTGAATTAAGTGAATAAAACTAACATTTTTAAATAAAAAGATCACCTTCAGCAATCTGTTTTCTTTCTTGCTTGACACTGTTTCGTGACAAAACATTTCATTCACGTCATAATGTCAATCAGATGTGTAATGACCAATTAGATGCATTCTTTCATGTAGGCTGGATTCCATCCATGGGGTATTTTGCAAATAACATTGCTGATATTGTGTCGGGTAATGCTGAATACACGCATCAATCATGGTATAAATCAAAGGATGATGGAATGTGGGACATGTTCCTCCCTCCCCGAAATTTTTCAGCAATAGTGGAGAGAGAGACTGATTAGGCCAAATTATCTTTACCAATGCATCATTGTAATTTTATTGGGAATTAGCAGGAAGGAGGGGTTGTGGGCACAGACTCTTTTTTTGTCTCTTCTTGACTTTCAGCATCAGGTATATTTTGATCAAAATTTAAGTATCAAGTCATGTTCAAATAATTATTTATACCTGGGCTGTCCTTTCAATACCGATGTGGTACATTTTTCATACCAGATGAGTCAATTGCTATTTTAGAAAGGCAATGTCTATCTCTTCCTTCAAAGAGAGGTTTGCTGTGAATCAGGTCCATGCATGGGGGTTGTTTTTATTTGATTTTATTTAGGCAAAACCCCCGAGGAAAAGACCAAAAAAAAAAGACCTTGATGTCAAGATATCTGGAGTATGGGAATGGCAGGAAGGCAGCCTTTTCGGCTATGCCATTTCCATGAAATGTACATTTATTGCTATTTGTTAACCCTCTGCATTCCAGCAAAATATGAAAATTTCAAGCAGCAAAATCTTCCCATGATGTAACTAGGAATTTAACCAATTCAATCTTGTTTGACAGAGCTCACTGAGCTCTGTCAAACAAGATTAAATTGGTTAACTTCCATGTTGCATTAAGGGAAAAATTTTCATGGAGAAATTTTGATATTTTGACATCAGTGTGCATAAGGTCAAATTAATATTGTACTTGTGTATGCTGGAAAATAAAGTTTCATTTCATTTCATTTCATTTCACTTCATCTGATACTGAAACAACGATATGGATTGTCCATAACATGACAACAAAAAAAATCGAATTAGTGTGTTTGTGATGTTTCAGTATTTAAGAAAGGTTTCTGCAAGTGTCTGCTACTATTTGTGTTAAGTATAGGGTTAATTAATTTCTTTTTTCCAACAGCAAGACTCTGTTTACAGTCATCGCTTTGAGATGAAATAAGAAATAGCAAACAAAAATGGGTCGCTTGATCCCTTATTGGGACAGGTTTAACAACATTGGGCAACTATGTTTCAGAAGAATTGAAACAATAACAAAATCTGCATAGTGATTTTGTGTGGATTCTGTAGAATCATTAGGTTAACCCTTTACCTAATTACTCATCCGCATCTACACACGTGATATATAAATTGTGCAGTTGAAAAAAATTGTTCTTGTAAATTTCAACAAAACCATATCATGTGACCCTACATTGGAATGAGCTCTTCAAGCTTGTTCCAGTGAGAGGGCACATGATATGGTTTTGTTGCAAGTTTTGAAAAATTTGAGAAAAAAAGACTTAAAATAACAGTTTTGGATGTCATTCTCATTGAGTTATTTTTATTACATAGAGAATATCAATCCTGTTTTAGTGAACATCTGGAATTATATCATGAGTGCGGAACTGAAATTTTGTCATGAGCGCTTGGTGAGTGAAAAATAATATTTTCAAGTCCACACGAATGAAATAATTCACGATATTCATTAAAATAGCATAGATTTTCTTTTTATTATATGCTACGTGAGATTTTACTGAACAATATTCAGCCCAATTCGACTGCAAACAGTTTCAAGATCATTCCCCCAAGGTGACATTCAAGGCGACATCATATGCCGAAGCGTGACGTCATTTAGGAAGCAACTGAGGGATATTTCTCGATATCCATCAAGTCAATGGATATCGAGAAATATCTTAGATAATTTGCAATAATTTACAAGCTAGCATATAATAATGTTTTATTGATATTTAAGGTCACATATTTCTATTTTTGCACAATGGCCAATCGGGGCCACAACATGTAGATAAAGTCAAGTGTTGTGTAGTCAATCGTTTCTACCCACGTTTACCATTTTAGAGGACTTCCACGCCAATCATTGGTGACCTGGTTATATTTTACCAGTAAAACAGAGCTTGTTTGCTACAGTAATCAAGCACTGCTTCACCTCTTCAAGGTTCCCAGTGGGACACGTAGGGTAAAAGGCCTAATTCTGACTATGGTAAATTTTTTTACTTCACATGAGCTACTACCTCCAGCCTATGTGTTAACTTGCTAGAAAAATTCAAAGTCCCCTGGCAATGGTTTCTAGTCAAATCTTGGCTATCAGCACTTTGACAAATTGGAATTGAAGGAATGATCATGGCTGTATTGAAAAGTGCTGAAAGCCACTTTAGTGGCTTTACTGTATACAGGGGCTTGTTGTGTGCCAAGCAGTATTCGAAAAAAATTGTTGATATAAAATTGTTTTGTTACTATTTATTGGAGAGTGCCTAAGGGCACTCTCCAATAAATTGTTACAAAACACTTATTCATGAACAAAATCTTTCTAAACTAAGGATCTCCATGCTGGTGGCATGATACCTTTGAAAAAAAATATGCTTGTTACAAATCACCTTTGAAAAATAATTTAGCACTCTATCAGTTAAGGGTTAAGGTTTTTTGGCATGAGCAAAATAAAACTCCAAAGATACCTCAAGCCATGTTGGTGGCATGATATCTTTGAAAAAAAATATGCTTGTTACAAATCACCTTTGAAAAATAATTTAGCACTCTACCAGTTAAGGGTTAAGGTTTTTTGGCATGTGCAAAATAAAACTCCAAAGATACCTCAAGGCTTTTTATCATCCCTGTACATGTAGAGAGATCATCAATGAAACCGTCAACTCACAAAAAATATTACAGGGTATTATTTTATTCTGCAAACATCAATTTACAATCATTCTTATTAAATGCATGTGAATTTTTCTCATGACACATTTAAAATCTTGTAATTGTTTTATTTTAAGTTTCAAATATTATAACAAGAAAGCTTACAAATTACAATGGCAAGATGAGTGAGTATTAAGAACAAGAGATATATTGTGGTCACCACTTCACTTTTCATAATGTCTGCCAATATAAGTAAATCTTTTCCCTGCTTTAAGAAACTTTGAGCACCATATACATGTTGAAAATCACCAGGCCTGGCATTCCTTAAAATGCAGGAGGGCTAAAATCGCTCCCCTTGAATGACTTATGGGAGCGTTAAGCACTCCTCAAGCTTACCAAAAGCTGAAAGTGGCAAAATGAAGTTTTACTTTTTATGAATTCTGCTTTGTGGGCTTTGTACATTTGGTGCTGCTAACAAGGTAGTCTCTGTGAGATGGCTATACTGCCCCTCCCACACCTCTGGCCCAGAGCTGTGGGAGAGGCAGTGTGGTCATCTTACAGAGACCACTTACATAGCAGAGATCTGAAAGGATGTGGGTTTTAGGAATACGCCATTATGGCTATCATTATTGTCTAAGGCCAGGAGTGCTAGTTTTTGCCCTCCTAACTTTTTTAAGGCGAGCAGTAGGCAAGCGAATAAATCGCTCTCCTGAAAATGCCAGACCTGAATCACAGATCCATTTTGGCTAGGAAGCGGTCGTATAAAATCCTAGGACTAATCTGTCAGAGAACTCTGTCAAAATAGACAACTGAATGCCCTTCTATTTCAAATCTCAAACTTTTCAATATTTACCTCCCAAACATAGGATAGGACACCACCTAACAAAGATTGTGCCATTGTCAGCAGGGACTAAAGCCCTTCCATCAGAGGTGACAACCCCCCCCTCCCCCCCCCCCCCCACCTGCAGGGAAACTGCCTTCTTTACTCTATTGTAGGCTTGTCAGGGGATACTCTAGCTTCCCCACCCCTGTCAAGGAGCACAAACCCCCTTGTAGGAGAAATCCATTCACCAACACTCCCTCAGCTATAATTTTGTGGCATAACATGAAATTTATTTTAATCACAGAAGATTGCATATTTTCGTTCTGCACACTGGACTTTACTGAAAATCAGCGAGAACATCCTTTTTTCAAATTTCACAAGCAATGTAGAATCAACAAAGGGCACTGAATACTTTGCAAATGGCATAGCCAAGATTCAAAATACCACATGGTGCCATCTGCAATCAATTTGTTTTAGTTATTCAAGAACTTTTTTGGCAATGGTTGTCTCCAAGTCATGTGAAATAATGAGTTAAACAGTACAATGGAGCCCACTTAATTGTATAGCTTTTAATTGAATAACCTTGTCAATTGTATATAATGTACACACAACAAATCATTTACCATACCTTCAATACAAATTTGACCTGTTACTATAACAATAACATGAGTTTGGTGAGCATTATGGTGTACTGACAGCAAGAGAGGAATGAATAACAGCCCAAGACAAAGTCGATGGCCATTAATAGGCCAGAGGGCTATTAATCAACCCTCAAGGGCCGTTAATAAACTGTGACGTCCAACAAAATCATGTTATTACTAGTATTGCCATCACCAGAAGTGGGTGGTGAGCTGTTAATGAACTTTGTTTTCATTAACACCCACCGCTTGTTTTCCGGTTGCATGACGTCGTGAATTACTGAGTTTTACCACCCCACTAAACTCTGTTAATATACTAGAGAACGCATTCTAAAGTGGTAATAATTTTATTTATCATGACTCGTCCGTTTTGTTCACTTTAAAACATTTGATATTTTGTTTTCATATTAATCAGTGATAAATAAAGCCATCCATCAATTTCGGGGGTGCGGTGGCTCAGTAGGTAGAGGTGCAGGCTGCAAGCCGAGAAGCCCTCGGTTCGAATCCCACCTGCGGCAATCGTGTTGTGTCCTTGGGCAAGACACTTCACCCCCATTGCCCACGTGGGGGCACGGTGACACTGTGTACTAAGACGTACTGCAGGTCGATAGTGCACCTGTCTTCAACCAATGCTAACCCTGTTTGTTTGGAGTTAGTATGTTGGGGAGCTGACAGGTGCTCGCCGTTGCTTGGTGGTTCTCTATGGGTACTCCGGCTTCCTCCACCCATAAAACTGTCGTGGTCATGATTAGCCATTGTGCAGAAATATGTGACCTTAAACACCAATAAATAAATATAAATATTCCGTCAATTTCATTGGTCAATTTCAAAACTAGACAATTTGATTGGCTGAACAAAATACAACTGGGCCACATTTTCATAATTTGCATAATTAGAGTTGGGAGCTTTCATTGGTCAATTTCAAAACTGGACAATTTGATTGACTAAACAAAATACAACTGGGTCACATTTGCATAATTTCAGTAGGGAGAATTTACATTATCTGTCCTATTTAGGGTGGGTTATAATGTTTTAATCTTTTACCTACAAGAAAAACGCCATTCATTTTTTTTTTTATTTTCACTTTTTGCTTCCAAAACATAGGTTATGACCCCTCATTGGAACGAGCTCGTTCCAATGAGGGGTCATAACCTATGTTTTGGAAGCAAAAAATGAAAATTTTTAGTTATACGAGGATGTTTTTTTCCAAGTGCCGCCTGCAACTCAAGTTAGGTGATGGGTTAAAAAGTCATACTAAGTAGCTAATTTGTGTGTGTGTGTGTGTGTGTGGGTTTGTCTTACCAACTTGACGAGGTAACTAGACAAAAGAGTTTGCGTGTTTCGCCTTACCGAGGTACAAAAGACAAAAGAAACCTTTTACCTCGGTTGTTTTCCCAGAACTGTACCGGCAAAACGAGGTTGAAACCGTTAGTCCACACAAAGGACAGACAATGGTGTACCTCGGTATGTAGGGAAAACAAGACTGTGTGTGTGTGTGTGTGTGTGTGTGTGTGTGTGTGTGTGTGTGTGTGTGTGTGTGTGTGTGTGTTTGTGTGTGTGTCATATGAAAAATAGAATATGAAATGAGTGTTTTTCTCATATAATATTTATGAAACTCGTCCTAATTTTCCGTTTGGGCTTGCCAGAGGCTCGCCAAAACGGAAAACTCTTAGACTCGTTTCATAAATATTATATGAGAAAAACACTCATTCTGTATCCTCTATATATAGTAAAGTGTAAACTCCTGTAAATTGAATAAAATTTCCTGTAATCTGTCGAAGAATTACTCCATCATCCACTGAATTCCCCACACCTGTAGACATTTTTGGCCTCAATACATGCAATAACGACATTTAATCCATTGTATCTTGTTTGACAGAGCTCAATGAGTCTTCCTTCCTAATGGTAATGTCATTAAAATTTGGTCAAATCAAGTCTGAATTGAGCAACATATCTTGCGTTGATTCAAGGAAAAGGAAAAGGAATGTTTATGGTATTTTTCAGGTTCAATCATCTGGAATATATCAGTTGGTTGCAAAAGTGAACCATAGGTTCACTTTTCCGACCAACTGAAATATTCCAGACAAGCAAATCTGAACATAAGCAATGGAATTTTTAAGAGCTAGATTAGTTCCAGGCCATGAGCATCAAATTCCTTACAGAATTAGACTGGTGACCTGAGAGCTTGGGTTAATGCATGCTGTTGTCTTATCTGACGTTGTGACCTGACAGATATATTGTGTTACTTGAAAATTTTTATGCTATGGATCTGCATATATTATATATGTAAGTATATAATGAGTATCAAATAATTTTGTTTGAAGAAACAGTGAAATTGCATTGATTCACATCAACAGCAAACAAAAAATATAAAATACAATATATTTCTCAACAAGTAATATATTTTTTCATAATTTATTGAAAGACAAGATATAGAGTGCTCAACCAAATCCCCTTTCTCTCTAAAAAAAAAGAAACCCTTCAATAAGTTAACCACAGATCAAAACTAATTTGACAACAACAGTGTTTGGTAGTAACCCTTTACCCAACATAACAGCCAAAATCGGCCAGCGCTATTCACAAAAATCGCCAATTAATTTTTGTCTCAAAAACATAGGTTATGCCCCCTCTTTGGAACAAGCTCATCAAGGTCATTCCAATGAGGGGTCATAAACCTATGTTTCTGAGACAAAAAATGAAAAAAAAAAATTATTAAAGAATTTTGTTTGCAAGTGTCGTCTGCTTTTCATGTTAGGTAAAGGGTTAACCCAGTCACTAATCATGTAGAAAATAAACAATGTTTTTTGGTACGTAGGATTCAGTTTAGAATCTTTATCTTTTCTGAAAAAAAAATGATACAAAATCTTTGTATAAACTGAAATTTACCCATACTTTGAGTATTGTGGAACATTTTGAAGAAATATAATAATTATGATCTGCAATAAATTCTGGAAAGTGTTCCTAAAATATTAAATAAAATATATACATGGAATACATGAGTATATTGGGCTTTATGTTTGGCAATATCTATTCTGAACTGTGAAAAACTATAAATTATAAAAAAATACCTGTGAACTACCAAATTTCAATGTTCTGTTACTTCTTTCACCTTTAGTTCTTTACCTATCGAATTCGCTGCATCTGCCTACATAATTTACAAATTGAGCAGTTTTTTCAAAAAATTTAAATAAAACCATATCATGTGACCACTCATTGTAACAAGCTCATTCCAAATATGAATTTTCTGAAATTTTTTGAAAAATTTGAACAAAAAATAATTAAAATAACAAATTTTGATATTATGTGCAGTGGGTAAAGGGTTAATTTTTATTAATGTTTATGGATACACATTTCTGCACAATGGCAAATTGTGACTGCATCATGGATATGAAATAAAGTCAAGCAAGTCCTTCATACCCATGTTACCCATTTTTAAAAGGACTTCCACCCTAGGCATTGGTTACCAGGTCCTATTTTATCAGTAAAACAGAGCTTGTTTACCACAGTAAACAAGCACTGCTTCACTTCCTTTTTTTTCATAGGGACAGATGCTGTTATTACATTTCTTTCTCTTCATTTTATACTTCTTTCTAGGTACCTAAACAGAACCATATTTAAAAATTAGTGCCGGTGGCAATAATAGTGCATGACGGATTAATTCTAGACATTCAGTTTACAAATCACCAATCATATCTTGTAACAGCAGAGGTAGTGTAACCATCCCCCTCACACACAGACACACAGACACACACACAATTTGTCACATGATGGATTTTAAAAATTTGAGAATGTGAGAGTAAGCACATGTGTTAACCCTTTACCTAACGAAATGGATACATCCGCCCATGTAATTTACAAATTGAGCATTTGAAAAGATATTATTTTTCCCAAAATTTCAACTAAACCATGTCATGTGACCCTTCAATGGGAAAAGCCCACCTCACTCGGTCCAGTGCGGGGTTACATGATATGGTCTTGTTGACATGTTTTGAAAAATTAAAAAAAATAAAATAATAATTTTTGATATCTTGTGTATTTGATAAAGGGTTAATATATATGCATTCCAGTAATATATAATCTGCAAATGTGAATAAATTTGATTGCATTTGGTCAATGGATTGTTCCTTTGGCTGGTTTGATCTATTTTTCCATACTTCAATCTCATCTTGCAGCTTAAAATCTTTGATGTGGTTGGAAGATGTTTGAAATAGAGGAAACAGACTAAAATATTACAAAAAGGTAGCATGCACTTAAAAATAAAGACAACACCAGATATTCATACATTTGCTACTATATATAAGAGATGGTATGATTTGAAAGGATACTGAAGGCATAGAATACTTATCAGTGTCCAGATCATATTTGATCCAGGGCATTACTGGAAAGAAGGAATCAATATCTAAAACTCCAAATCAAAAGTCCTAACTATAGATACTAGGGAGTCACAATGCCACTCCACCCTCCTCCACCCTCATTATGTTCCATGGTGCGAAGACTCACAAATCAAAATAGGGTCGCATGGTATTTGAAATTGACAAACGGTATCAGGAAATTTTAGCCTATTCTAGGTCTACTTTGAGGTAACAGTTCTATTCTGAGGTAACAGTTAAAAGAACACATGGATTTATGGGGGACATTTTCAACAACGGTAGGCTCCATCTCCACATATCTGTCTCCTACAACATACTTATCTGGAGAACTCCCTCAGTCAAATGTTCAAGTAGTACAACCACATTCTCAAACACAAGAGGCCCCAGGGGGTCTGAGGGCACTCACCAGAAATGGTACCCTAAATATCAACCCAAGGTATTGATTTCAACAAGTTGCATCTGCCCCTCCTAAGAAAAGCTTATACCAAATCTCCAAAGATTCTGACCAGTGGATCGAAAAAAAAAGAAGATTTTTAATGAATATCCCTCATATTGAACTAAGTAATAATTCGGGTTCCCACAGGGAGCCCAAATATGAACCCAGGGACTTGGCTTGAACAAACTTAAATCTCACCTCCAGTGGGATGTTGTATACCAAATATCAAAAGATTCTGACTGGTGTATGTGAAGAAGACGATTTTTTAAGAATATTCCTCATATTGAACTAAGTTATAATTCGGGCTCCCACAGGGAGCCCAAATATCAACCCAGGGACTTGGCTTGAACAAACAAAGGATGCTGCATACCAAATATCAAAAGCATTCTGACTGCTGGATCTGAAGAAGATTTTTCAAGAAAATTCCTAATTTTGAATTAAGTTATCATTCAGGCTCCCACAGTGAGCCCAAATATGAACCGAGGGACTTGGCTTTAACAAACTTGAATCTCACCCCCCACCTAAGGATGCTGCACACCAAATATCAAAACATTCCAACTGCTGGATCTGAAGAAGATGAGTTTTTAAGAAAACTCCTCATTTTGAACTAAGTTACAATTCAAGCTTCCACAGTGAGCCCAAATATGGACCTAGGGACATGCCTTGAAAAAAATTTAATCTCACCCCCCTAAGGATGCTGCATACCAAATATCAAAACATTCCTACTGCTGGATCTGAAGAAGAAGATTTTTAAAGAAAATTCCTCATATTGAACTAAGTTATAATTTGGGCTCCCACAGTGAGCCCAAATATGAACTCAGGAACTTGGCTTGAACAAACTTGAATCTCACCCCCCTAAGGATGCAGCATACCAAATATCAAAAGGTACTGATTGGTAGATCTGAAGAACAAGATTTTTAAAGAATGTTAAAAAATTTATAGTAATTTCTATATTTTTTATACTTACCAATGACCCAGACATAGCTGGTGCTAACTCTTAAAATATAGGGCCAAACACAAATTTTGCCCCCCAATCCCCAAAATTTGCAACTAAAACCAAAGAAAACATGTCCTGAATGGCCCTCCACACTTCACCTCTACTGCGCATGCGCAGTGTCAAGGACGTTCCGAAATTGGCGCCATTAATCATTCTAATAACCAGTGCCTGGTAAGCGCTATGTACTCAGCGGGGAGGCAAGAGTTCCCAACTCCTGGGAGGGCCATCCCCGTCTGGGTCATTGGTAAGTATAAAAAATATAGAAATTACTATAAATTTTTTAACATTTTTATACTGTACCAATGACCCAGACATAGCTGAATAGTAAAAAGGCTGGAGGGCCAAGGACATAGAGCAAGATGGAATACGCTCAATTATATAAAATAGAGTCATCCCCTCTAGGGAAAAAGAAGTATTAGGCCTACATGTATCTTTCTTATTCATGATAAATTAGAAAGATACAACACCTTCCAAAATTGAGCATAATACATCCATATACTCTATTAATATCTAGTATAATCCTTATACTAATAATTTTTAAAGTAAGCCAATAAATAAAGTAAGTCTAGAGAATAGAGACTCTTATACTCCTTAAAAGTGTCTGAGGATTGCATAATCATGTCCGTTGACACGTGCTATATTCAAAAGCTATACTTTAAAAACTAAGACTTGAATGAAATTTTAAAACATAAACTTCTCACTAAACAACCATCCCAATAACAACTCAGAATTACTAACTCCGGAGGAGGTATCCCCTTGTTTTCATAGTAAAACAGGTGACCCAAGGGAACACCCTCCCCCCCCCCCCCCTTTTTCTTGCCCTGGGTCAAATAGCCCGGAGCGAAGAGGGCAGCAGAATGGAGTCACTGCCAAAACAGACAGCCTACCTAGCTATAGTAGCAACTGTTAAGTGAATGACATTCTGAGCAGTAGATAATAGACCTAACAATAGAGGCCTCCAGAAATGGACTCAATATTTCTGAGATAAAAAATTCATGAATGTGCATGGCTGAGCGCAATGAGCAGCCTTCAAAAATCTATAATAGCGACACTATTAATGTAAGCCCAAGATGTAGAAGAACTCTTACTTCATGAGCCGAAATCTCAAACACAACTGCTGAGTCAAGATATACCATCAGCAGTATCGATAGTTAATTGAATCCATTAGCAATAGAATGGAGCGTAACGTCCTTCTAATAGGCATCAAAGACAGAAGAAGTTTACGCCCGTAGTAATAAACAGATATCTGTTTATAAATACATAAACTCTAACCGGACAGAGTAAAGGCCTATGCCCGTACGAAGACGGAAGGACCTTAATAACAATAGGTTCCGGATATTAGGAGCCTAACTCTTATGCAAAAATCCAACCTAAATAGTAAAGGAAGTAGTGATTCCGAAACTACGAAAGTGAAAATCATCCACCGATAGTGCATGAAACTCACTGACTCTTCAGTAAAAGAGAAGCCAACAGAATTACTGTCTAAAAGGTCAGAATTTGAAAACTACTGTTTCCAGAGGCTCAAATGATTACTTAGCTAAATAAGAACCGAAGTTAAATTCCATATAGGAATTTAATCTAAAGATTCTAAGTCTATTTATCAAAAAGTTACTGACTTAGATAAAGAGACATAAGACTCAATTGTAAACTATCATAGAGTGCATAGGTATGAGGTAACATAAACCTATGACCTTAATAATAACAGGCTGCAGTAGATCTTGTCAAACAAGTATACTAAAAAGTGGCAATGAGTAGTATGGAGGGATCAACAATATGAACATAGTAATCCCTACACCAACGACGGAAGAGCCTCCACTTTAGCCGCATAGAATAGCGAAGAAGAGGATCTCCTATACTAAGAAATCGCGTCCAAAGCTCGTCCAGTACAATGCTTACAATGCAATACGGACCACACAACGGAATACATGAAGGTTGCGACCTTGCGGGTTGTGATAAAGATGACACGATTTACCCAGCGAAAAAAGATCCTCTCATTGAGGAAGATTTCTCGTTAAGTCCCACAGTAGACATCAGAGTAAATTAACCACGGTCTCTGTGAAGACAGAGATGCTATCAACAGAAATGTATTGTGGTTGTTTATCTTAGCAATACCTGCTGAAACAACAGCGCCGGAGGATACGCATATCCTATCATACCGTCCTATTAGATCAATAGAGCGTTAACAACATTAGCTCAGAGATCCGGACAAGCCAACACATACATCTGCAATTGATTAGCAAGCTGTGTCGTAAATAAATTATCATTGGGCGCTCCCATAGATAGCAAATCTGATTGAATACTTGTTTGTTGAGAGTCCATTCTGACGGCAACAAGCGACCCATAAGTGAACGGGAGTCCGGTAAAACAATCAGACGACCTGGAATATGACGGACTGAAACAGAACTTGGTGTACTATAACCAACAGACGGATTCTTTCCATTAAATTGAATAACGGAAACGAATGAGTGCCTCCCTGGTTCCGGAGATACGCCACTACTGTCGAATTAACGGACAGGATTTGGACATGCGTTTCTGAATAATGTTCATCCAATGACATAAAGCAAGCCTAAAAAACATTATTCCGCGGAAGATAATTACTTGCTTAGAGACTGCGGAACCCAAAGACCCTGGCACTTCGAATCCGTTGGGATCAATATTATATCCCAATCTGTTTGACTGGCAACCGTCATAACTATAACACTCGGATCCGGCAACTGCAGTGGCACCCTCTGAGTCAACCACCGAATGTTTGCCCCAGTCTGAATCTCTTGCAACACTAGATAGACAAGAGAACGTGTAAATCAAGCAATTCATGGATTGCTGAAAAGTTGCCGTCGAAGAGAGGCTTCTCCGAGAACGAAGCGACTCTGAGAGAGTTCTTCACCTTACTATCCACGCGCGTGGATGTAGCTAGGGCTGCGTCACGTCTAACCAACTCCAATCAGCCACTGAAGGGCGGAGTTATACGTGAACAAACTACTGCCCTCAAAAGAAATCACATTGAGGATAATATCCCGTAAATCTTTTCTTGAAGACGTAATGATAACGCCTCAGTAAGGTGGATTACGTATGATAAAGCATCTAAGTTAAGTCTACTAGACATCATTGTCGTTTCCAACATTGTGGTTGGAAAAGACATAGACGGCGAAAAAGAATATTTCCAGTCTTTAACCACGCCGTCTAGACGCATATGAACTCTCGGTATGCCCTGCTCTGCCAAAATAAATTATTCGTATAAATGATAAAACGGCAGAAATGAGCATTGTGGACAAGAAACTAAACTATCATGCTTGGTAGCAGGCTTATATGCATATATAGCGTCGAAAAATAAAACACATGTTCTAATGACATTATTGGACTGTGTCGGTAAGTCAGGGACAATGTCCCTGAACCGATCCAAAATTCCGTGTCCAATGACGCTATAAGTCTCTTATCCAACATCGTAGCAATGTAGTCCGAAATAACAATCACTGGAAGATAATGCCAGAAGATATGAATGGCAGCTTCCGATGCTACGAAAGGGAAAACTCGAAATCTTTCGAATCCCTTTCGCCATCCTGTCGGATCCTATAAAGCGTTCGGTCGTCCGTACCTGATGCAACCGCGGACCGCACCGACCCAGCGCCATCAGATAATTCCTGATTTGAGTAAGAAACTGTCAATTGCTGGGATGCTGCGAAACAACTGTGCTAACTCGGATAGCACGTCCGTCACTGAGGCCTGAGGAGAAGCGGTCCTACAATGCATTGCCGCTGGAAGCTCCGTGATCGTTACCCCGTGCATACTACCAATATGCGAGCGAACGGAGTGTATAGGCCTCGTGTCCCTTGGCTACCGGATGGCGTGACCTATTCGCCGTGGAATCACTGAATGACGAAACTGATCGGATACTCGAGGTCACATAGCCAATGTGCGGTCGTGTGCCCTGCTGTGAGGATGAGGAAGCATTATCGACAGTCTCTCGGACTGTCAATATAACGGAGCGGCCCGACCGACAGACATATGCTCCGAATGTAAAATATCTGAACCACAACATGTGGTCCCCTATGTTGTTGGACGAGAGAGGGACCTCTCTCGCTCACAGCCCGGACGGACCTGGACAAGCCAGGAACCGGACTAACAGGCTTCCTCCGATCTGTCCTCAATCCGCCGTCACTGGGTGAGTACTAAAGTAATTATAGTGCTCGCATCACCCAAATCTCCTTCCTAGACCGCAACGGACGAACCCGGCAGCCGAACCATTCGATGAATGTACGCTACACCGGGTGAGCTAGCGAATGTCGATCCTACAAGGGATCTCTTAGGCGATAGACATATTCCATGAGCACTTATTGCCGCTAGCTCTTCATTAACTATGACGACAGAGGCACACTTTTGAAAGACATCTCCGTAACTTTGCGAACAAGAAACCAGAAATGCTTGGTTATAGCAAGCATATAATAATAATATATATAGCGTCGTTCAATAATTCGAAAGTTTGTGTGACATTATTGGACTATGTCGGAACTGAGGGACGATGTCCCTGAACCGAACCAAAAATTTTCAAGTCCACCGACGCTATCAGTTTCTTATCCGGCATCGCAGCATTCTGGTCCGACGAAAGAAGCTGTAGAAGATCAAGTCAGATGACATACACAACAGCATATGTTGTTCCGAAAGGGAAAGCTCGAAATCCTCCGAATCCCTTTCGGTATCCCGTCGGACCGGATGAAATTTTCGGACGTCCGTACCCGCTTCCGCGGAGCGTCGCGACCCAGCATCGTCGGATAAAAAATATGCGACAGATTCAGTTGATGCTGGGATGCTGCGATAAGCTGTGCTATTTAGGAAAGCACGTCCGATCCCGAGGCCTGTGCAGTAGCGGTCTTACGATGCATTGCCGCCGGAAGCTCCTTGTACGTTGACTCCCGCACACTTTCCTATGCGAACGTCCGGAGTCTGCAGGCCTCGTGTCCCTGGCTACCGGATGGTGTGACCTGGTCGCCGATAATTCTCTGACTGGCGAAGCTGACTGGATATCCGAGGTCACGTAGCCAAGAGCGGTCGTGTGCGCTACCATGAGAATGAGGAAGCCTTATTGACAGTCTACTTCGGACTGACTATATGTCGGAGCGTCCCGAGCGACGGACGTATGCTCCGAATGCGAAACATTTTGTACCACAACATCTGGGGCCAGATGTTGTTGTACGAGAGAGGGGCCTCTCTCGCTCGCCGTCCGGATGGACCAGAACGAGCTATGAACCGGACTAAGAGGCTTCCTCCGTTCTCCCTCTAATCCGCCGTCACTGGGTGTGCATTTGGTTGATTTATAGTGCTCGCATCACCCCAAAACTCCTTCTAGACCGCAACGGACGAACCCGGCTGCCGAACCATTCGATGAATGGACGCTACACCGGGCGAGTTAGCGGACGCCAAAGGCCGTCGAACCTACTAGGGTCCTCTTAGGCAATTGGCGTATTTACATGAGCACTTTTCCGCTAGCCCTTCATTAATTGTGACGACGGAGGCACACTGTTGGAAGACATCACGGATACATCACCCTAATCTTGATCGTCTGAAATAGAAATTGATAAAGTAGAGTGACCCTGCGGGGAAAGGACCGGAGTGTCCAATTCCCCACTAACATACTGTGACATACGCTTCCCATGTTGTCATCGAAATCATACGATACAGAACAGGAGTTAATGCGAGTACACTGACCACATATAGAATGATTATAAAAGTCAGAGGAAGACTTCCTCTTATTACAATTGATCAAAATCCTTTCAATGTGAAAAGAAAACAAGTCCTGGTACTCGCACCAACCCCTGGCAATCAAAACACATAATAATAATATGATCCATTAATATAGAAAAAATAATTGAAATCAAAATATTTTGAAAAAATATTTTTTCAGAACAGCCCAAGTTTCTGAAAAGTAACGTTGAGCCCCAATGGATCCCAAGCCTAAGTGTGGACAAAAATTTTAAAAATATTTTAAACAATTTATTCAACACTTACGAACAATAATAATGTATCTAGTTATGATTAAAATAACATCAAGATATTATTTTCAAGAAATCCCCCCTCACACAGAGGGCTGTTGTAAATGTAAACAATGAGTGTAAAAACACTAAAATAAGACTCCAGGCACCCAGGCCCGGAATCAGTTACCAAAAATACACTATCTGATGCAAAACAGAGATGGTAGATGCAGAACACAACGCCTAACCACCCGTAGGTGAAGACGTAAACATGGGGAAAAGAACAGAATTCATTCTGTTATTCAGCTAAAACTCCCAAGAAAATTTAGTAATAATAATTACAGAAACTATGCCAAAAGCATGGGAGAATAGCAAGGGGGGACTTAAAGGAAAGGGAGAGAGGAAAACACTGAAAAATCAGTGTAACTAAATAACCAGAATGACAACAAAATGGCTGCTGCCTCGAAAATAGGTAACTTAACATAATTTCATTAAAAAATTTTAAGTTACAGCCCTGATAATATTCTGTCACACATTTTTCCTCTCCTCCTTCTCTATCCTCCTTAGAATCACCATTTCACTAATATTTATGTGTCTGGCATCATTTAAACTGAGATTTACAAGCACAAAGATCAGTCAGATGTTAACTGATGAAGGGCCAAACTTAGAATGATTAATGGCGCCAATTTCGGAACGTCCTTGACACTGCGCATGCGCAGTAGAGGTGAAGTGTGGAGGGCCATTCAGGACATGTTTTCTTTGGTTTTAGATGCAAATTTTGGGGATTGGGGGGCAAAATTTGTGTTTGGCCCTATATTTTAAGAGTTAGCACCAGCTATGTCTGGGTCATTGGTACAGTATTTAAATATTCCTCATATTGCACTAATTTGAACATTTGGGCTCCCATAGAGAGCCCAAATATGGATCCAGGGGAAATTGATTTCAACAAATATGTTAATCAATCTTCCAATGATGTTATATGTGAAATATGAAAGCCTTTGGACCAGTGATTTGGGAGAAGAAGATTCTTTAATGATTTCCCCATTACCCACAGTGTTAAAAAATGCTGACTCAGCACTTTTTCAAAGTCCCGAAAAAGTACCCTATGATAAAACCGATAGCAATTTTTTTTTTTACCATTCCATTCTGTTGGTCCTAAGGAAGCTTCACACCAAACAAAAATTCTCAGTGCTGTGCAGTTTTGGAGATATGAGCATTTTACATTGTTTCTATTTTTAGTTCCTGCGGTTCTCATGAGGTGACAGGAAAATTTTTTTTGGCATAAATTAACTACTTATGTCCCAATAAAACCTCATATCAAATTTGGTTCAAATCAGCCTCTCGGTTTGGAAAATAGAAATTTTGGGCGGGGCAAAAATTCTTGCCTCTCCCAAAATGATGGCAGATATAGACCCTAGAACTTCTCTTGAACAGATCTGAGTCAAAAGGAAACTGCACACCTTATATCAAGTCTCTGCTACTGTTGGTTCATGAGAAGAAGATTTTTTAAGATTTAGGCTCACTTTTTGGGCGTGGCCCTACCAAGGGGCGAGTCAACTTGATTTGAACAAATTTGAATTGACATGTGATAGGGAACATGCACACCAGATTTGGTTTAATTTGGTTGAGCAGGTGAGCTAAAAAGGCCCCAAGGGCTTTAATCACTCGCCTGTTTAAAAATGTCACATTCAGCATCTATGGCCAGTTCACACTACAGAGCCCAAGCACGAACCCTGGTACTTGATTTAAACAAGCTTGTATCTGACATATCACTCCCCCACCCCATCATATTGCACTGAGTTAAAATTCAGACTCACATAAGAAGCCTAAATATGGACCCAGGTTCTTGGTTTGAACAAATTCGAATTTGGCCTAAGGATGTTGTTGTATACTGAATATCTGACAATTCGGAATGGTGGATCTGAAGAAGATTTTTGAATATACCCCTTACTGTACTAAGTAAAAATTTGGGCTTGCATCGGGAGCTCAAATGTGAAGTCAGGGACTTCATTTGAACAAATCTGAATTTGACTCCCATGTCAAAAGATTCCGACTGGCGGATCTGAAGAAGATTTTAAAAGAATATTTTTTGTATTGCACCAAGTTAATCTTTGGGCACCTATAGGGAGCCCAAATATGAACCCAGGGTCTAGATTTGAACAAACTAGAATCTGCCCCACCAAAGGATGCTGTATACCAATTATCAAAGGATTCTGATTGACTGTTCTGGAAATGAAGATTTAAAAAATTTTTGGGGGGTACTAACAGATTTATGCTACCTGTGAACTCCCCATGGGCATAGCAAATTTATTTGAAGAAACTTTAATTGACACATGATGAGGAACATGCATATTAAATTTGGTTTGGTGGTTTTTCAGAAGTTGAAAATGTTAAGTTCACGCCGGAGGACAGATGGTTTGACAGACGATGGACAGAAATTGATCAGGTGGGCTAAAAAATTGACAAATAATGAGGCCTGAACTTCACTGATAAATATGTTCAACCTATATCCTAAAACAATTTGATTATATTTTTTGTAACTAATTGCAGCAAAAGGTGTCTGAAAAGTTAAAAAATTTATAGTAATTTATATATTTTTTATACTTACCAATGACCCAGACATAGCTGGTGCTAACTCTTAAAATATAGGGCCAAACACAAATTTTGCCCCCCAATCCCCAAAATTTGCATCTAAAACTAAAGAAAACATGTCCTGAAAGGCCCTCCACACTTCGCCCCTACTGCGCATGCGCAGTGTCAAGGACGTTCCGAAATTGGCGCCATTTATCATTCTAATAACCAGTGCCTGGTAAGCGCTATGTACTCAGCGGGGAGGTAAGAGTTCCCAACTCCTGGGAGGGCCATCCCCGTCTGGGTCATTGGTAAGTATAAAAAATATATAAATTACTATAAATTTTTTAACATTTTTATACTGTACCAATGACCCAGACATAGCTGAATAGTAAAAAGGCTGGAGGGCCAAGGACATAGAGCAAAATGGAATACGCTCAATAAAATAAAATAGAGTCATCCCCTGTAGGGAAAAGAAGTAATAGGCCTTACATGTATCTTTCTTATTTATGATAAATTAGAAAGATACAACATCTTCCAAAAATTGAGCTTCATACATCCATGTACTCTATTAGTATCCAATAATCCTTATACTAATAATTTTTAAAGTAAGCCAATAATAAAGTAAGTCTAGAGAATAGAGACTCTTATACTCCTAAAAGTGTGTGAGAATTGCATAATCATGTCCGTTGACATATGCAATATTCAAAAGCTATACTTTAAAAACTAAGACTTGAATGAATTTTATAACTTAAACTTCTCACTAAACAACCATCCCAATAACAGCTCAGAATTACTAACTCCGGAGGAGGTATCCCCTTGTTTTCATAGTAAAAACAGGTGACCCAAGGGAACACCCTCCCCCCCCCCCCCCCCCCCCTTTTCTTGCCCTGGGTCAAATAGCCCAGAGCGAAGAGGGCAGCCGAACGGAGACACTGCCGAAACAGACAGCCTACCTAGCTATAGTAGCAACTGTTAAGTGAATGACATTCTGAGCAGTAGATAATAGACCTAACAATAGAGGCCTCCAGAAATGGACTCGATATTTCTGAGATAAAATTCATGAATGGATGGCTGAGCGCAATGAGCAGCCTTCAAAAATCTATAATAGCAACACTATTAATGTAAGCCCAAGAAGTAGAAGAACTCTTACTTCATGAGCCGAAATCTTAAGCACAACTGCTAAGCCAATGATATACCATAAGCAGTACGCTAGTTAATAGAATCCATTAACAATAAAATGGAGCGTAACGTCCTTCTACTAGACATCAAAGACAGAAGAAGCTTACGCCCTTGTAATAAACAGATATCTGTTTATAAATACATAAACTGTACCCGGAAAGAGTAAAGGCCTATGCCCATACGAAGACGGAAGGACCTTAAAATAATAGGTTCCGGATAATAGGAGCCTAACTCTTATGCAACAATCCAACCTAAATAGTAACGGAAGTATTGATTCCGAAACTATGAAAGTGAAAATCATCCATCGATAGTGCATGAAACTCACTGACTCTACAGTAAAAGAGAAATCAACAGAATTACTGTCTAAAAGGTCAGAATTTGAAAACTACTGTTTCCAGAGGCTCAAAAGATTACTTAGCTAAATAAGAACCTGAAGTTAAAATCCGTATAGGAATTTAATCTAAAGATTCTAAGTCTATTTATCAAAAAGTTACTAACTGACTTAGATAAAGAGACAAAAGACTCAATTGTAAACTATCGTAGAGTGCATAGGTATGAGGTAACATAAACCTATAACCTAAATAACAACAGGCTGCAGTAGATCTTGTGAAACAAGTATACTAAAAAATAGCAATGAGTAGTATGGAGGGATCAACCATATGAACATAATGATCCCTACACCACGACGGAAGAGCCTCCACTTTAGTCGCATAGAATAGCGAAGAAGAGGATCTCCTATAGTAAGAAATCGCGTCCAAAGCTCGTCCAGTACAGTGCTTACAATGCCATACGGACCACACAACGGAATACATGAAGGTTGCAACCTTGCTGGTTGTGATAAAGATGACACGATTTACCCAGTGAAAAAAGATCCTCACATAGAGGAAGATTTCACGTTAAGATCCACAGTAGACAAGAGAGTAAATTACTCATGATCTCTGTGAAGATAGAGATGCTATCAACAGAAATGTATTGTGGTTGTTTATCTTAGCAATACCTGCTAAAACAACAGCGCCGGAGGATACGCGTATCCTATCATTCCGTCCTATAGATCAATAGAGCGTTAACAGTATTAGCTCAGAGATCTGGACAAGCCAACACATACGTCTGCAAATGATTAGCAAGCTGTGTCATAAATAAAACATCATTGGGCGCTCCCATAGATAGCAAATCTGATTGAATACTTGTTTGTTGAGAGTCCATTCTGACAGCAACAAGCGACCCGTAAGAGAACGGGAGTGCGATAAAACAATCAGACGACCCAGAATATGACGGATCAAAACTGAACTTGGTGTACTATAACCAACAGACGGATTCTTTCCATTAAATTGAATAACGGAAACGAAAGAGTGCCTCCCTGGTTCCGGAGATACGCCACTACTGTCGAATAAAAGGACAGGAATTTGGGCATGCGTTTCTGAATAATGTTCATGCAATGACATAAAGCAAGCCTAAAAAACATTATTCCGCGGAAGTTAAACTGATAGCTAAAAGACTGCGGAACCCAAAGACCCTGGCACTTCAAATCCGTAGGGATCAGTATATATCCCAATCTGTTTGACTGGCAACCGTCATAACAGCCACACTCGGGTCCGGCAACTGCGGCGGCACTCTCTGAGTCAACCACCGAATGTTTGCCCCAGTCTGAATCTCTTGTAACACTAGATAGACAAGAGAATGTATAAATCAAGCAATTCATGGATTGCCGGAAAGTTGCCGTCGAAGAGAAGCTCCTCCGAGAACGAAGCGACTCTGAGAGAGTTCTTAACCTACTATCCACGCGTGGATGTAGCTAGGGCTGCATCACGTCTAACCAACTCCAATCAGCCACTGAAGGGCGGAGTTATACGTGAACAAACTACTGCCCTCAAAAGAAATTACATTGAGAATAATATCCCGTAAATCTTTTCTTGAAGACGTAATGATAACGCCTCAGTAAGGCGGATTACTTATAATAAAGCGTCTAAGTTAAGTCTACTATACATAATGTCGTTCCCAACATTGAAATTGGAAAAGACATAAACGGCGAAAAAGAATATATGCAGTCTTTAATCACACCGTCTAGACGCATATGAACTCTCGGTATGCCCTGCTCTGCCAAAATAAAGTATATGTAAAAAAGATAAAATGGCAGAAATGAGCCACGCGGACAAGAAACTAAACTATCATGCTTAGTAGCAGGCTTGTATATATATATAAATATATAGCGTCGAAAAATAAAACACATGTTGTAATGACAATATTGGACTGCGTCGGTAAGTCAGGGACAAAGTCCCTGTACCGATCGAAAAATCCGAGTCCAATGACGCTATAAGTCTCTTATCCAAGATCGCAGCAATGAAGTCCGAAAAATAATCACTGGAAGAAATGCCAGAAGATATGAAAGGCATCTTCCGATACTACTAAAGGGAAAACTCGAAATCTTTCGAATCCCTTTCGCCATCCTGTCGGACCCTATAAAGCGTTCGGTCGTCCGTAGCTTGATGCAACCGCGGACCGCACCGACCCAGCGCCGTCGGATAATTCCTGATTCGACCGAGAAACCGTCAATTGCTGGGATGCTGCGAAACAACTGTGCTAACTCGGATAGCACGTCCGTCACTGAGGCCTGAGGAGCAGCGGTCTTACGATGCATTGCCGCAGGAAGCTCCGAGATCGTTACCCCGTGCATACTTCCAATATGCGAGCGAACGGAGTGTATAGGCCTCGTGTCCCTTGGCTACCGGATGGCGCGACCTATTCGCTGTGGAATCACTGAATGCCGAAACTGATCGGATACTCGAGGTCACGTAGCCAATGTGCGGTCGTGTGCCCTGCTGTGAGGATGAGGAAGCATTAAAGACAGTCTCTCGGACTGTCAATATAACGGAGCGTCCCGAGCAACGGACATATGCTCCGAATGTAAAATATCTGAACCACAACATGCGGTCCCCTATGTTGTTGGCTTCCTCCGATCTGTCCTCAATCTGCCGTCACTGGGTGAGTACTAAAGTAATTAAAGTGCTCGCATCACCCAAATCTCCTTCCTAGACCGCAACGGACGAACCCGGCAGCCGAACCATTCGATGAATGTACGCTACACCGGGTGAGCTAGCGAATGTCACTCCGTAAGCGATAGACATATTCCATGAGCACTTATTGCCGCTAACTCCTCATTAACTATGACGACAGAGGCACACTTTTGAAAGACATCTCCATAACTCTTCGAACAAGAAACCAGAAATGCTTGGATAGCAAGCATAAAATAATAATATATATAGCGTCGTTCAGTAATTCGAAAGTTTGTGTGACATTATTGGACTATGTCGAAACTGAGGGACGATGTCCCTGAACCGAACCAAAAAATTTCTAAGTCCACCGACGCTATCAGTTTCTTATCCGGCATCGCAGCATATGTTGTTCCGAAAGGGAAAGCTTGAAATCCACCGAATCCCTTTCGGTATCCCGTCGGACCGGATGAAACTTTCGGACGTCCGTACCCGCTTCCGCGGAGCGTCCCGACCCAGCATCGTCGGATAAAATATATGCGACAGATTCAGTTGATGCTGGGATGCTGCGATAAACTGTGCTATTAAGGAAGGCACGTCCGTTCCCGAGGCCTGTGCAGTAGCGGACTTACGATGCATTGCCGCTGGAAGCTCCGTGTACGTTGACTCCCGCACACTTCCTATGCGAACGTCCGGAGTCTGCAGGCCTCGAGTCTCCGGCTACCGACCCAGCGCTGTCGGATAATTCTCGATCCGACACCGTTTCTGTCGGCTGCTGGGATGCTGCGATAAGCTGTGCTATGTGCACAAGAATGTCCGGCGCCGAGACCTGCGGAGGCGCAGTCTATCGCTGCTTCGCCGAGGGCAGCTCCGCATCAGATGGCTCCCGCATACTTTTCCTATGCGAACGTCCGGAGTCCATCGGTCTCGAATCCCTGGCTGCCGGATGGTGTGACCTGGTCGCCGAAGAATCCTTGATCGGCGAAGCTGGTAATATATCGGCGGTCACGCAGCCAAGGTGCGGTCGTGTGCGCTGACGAGAAGAGGAAGCCTTAGCAGTCTCAGCGGACTGCCTATACAACGGAGCGTCCCGAGCGACGGACGTATGCTCCGCTAACGACACATTTGTACCACAACATCTGGGGCCAGATGTTGTTGAACGAGAGAGGGGCCTCTCTTGCTTGCCGTCCGGATGGACCGGAACGAGCTATGAACCGGACTAAAAGGCTTCCTCCGTTCTCCCTCCGATCCGCCGTCACTGGGTGTGCATTAAGTTAATTTTATAGTGCTCGCATCACCCCAAAATTCCTTCTAGACCGCAACGGACGAACCCGGCTGCCGAACCATTCGGTGAATGGACGCTACACCGGGCGAGCTAGCGGACGTCAAAGGCCGTCGAACCTACTAGGGTCCTCTTAGGCAATTGGCGTATTACATGAGCACTTTTCCGCTAGCCCTTCATTAATTGTGACGACGGAGGCACACTGTTGGAAGACATCACAGATACATCACCCTAATCTTGATCGTCTGAAATAGAAATTGATAAAGTAGAGTGACCCTGCGGGGAAAGGACCGGAGTGTCCAAATCCCCAACAACATACCGTGACATACGCTTCCCATATTGTCATCGAAATCATACGATACAGAACAGGAGTTAATGCGAGTACACTGACCACATATAGAATGATAATAAGGTCAGAGGAAGACTTCCTCTTAAAACAATTGATCAATATCCTTTCAATGTGAAAAGAAAACAAGTCCTGGTACTCGCACTAACCCCTGGCAATCAAAATACATAATAATAATATGATCCATTAATATAGAAAAAATAATTGAAATCAAAATATTTTGAAAAAATATTTTTTCAGAACAGCCCAAGTTTCTGAAAAGTAACGTTGAGCCCCAATGGATCCCAAGCCTAAGTGTGGACAAAAATTTTAAAAATATTTTAAACAATTTATTCAACACTTACGAACAATAATAATGTATCTAGTTATGATTAAAATAACGTAAAGATATTATTATTTAGAAATCCCCCCCTCACACAGAGGGCTGTTGTAAATGTAAACAATGAGTGTAAAAACACTAAAATAAGACTCCAGGCACCCAGGCCCGAAATCAGTTACCAAAAATACACCATCTGATGCAAAACAGAGACTTCCAGGGAAGAAACTGCAGAACATCAGATGGTAGATGCAGAACACAACGCCTAACCACCCGTAGGTGAAGACGTAAACATGGGGAAAGAACAGAATTCATTCTGTTATTCAGCTAAAACTCCCAAGAAATTTTAGTAATAATAATTACAGAAACTGTGCCAAAGCATGGGAGAATAGCAAGGGGGAACTTAAAGGACAGGGAGAGAGGAAAAACACTTGAAAAAACAGTGTAACTAAATAATCAGAATGACAACAAAATGGCTGCTGCCTTGAAAATAGGTAACTTAACATAATTTCATTAAAAAATTTTAAGTTACAGCCCTGATAATATTCTGTCACACATTCTTTTCCTCTCCTCCTTTTCTATCCTCCTTAGAATCACCATTTCACTAATATTTATGTGTCTGGCATCATTTAAACTGAGATTTAAAAGCACAAAGATCAGTCAGATGTTAACTGATGAAGGGCCAAACTTAGAATGATAAATGGCGCCAATTTCGGAACGTCCTTGACACTGCGCATGCGCAGTAGGGGCGAAGTGTGGAGGGCCTTTCAGGACATGTTTTCTTTA
Source organism: Pictodentalium vernedei (assembly GCA_031216915.1). NCBI lineage: Eukaryota > Metazoa > Mollusca > Scaphopoda > Dentaliida > Dentaliidae > Pictodentalium > Pictodentalium vernedei. Next base: position 185,058,906 of record CM062288.1, on the reverse strand, counting down.
GTTTTAGATGCAAATTTTGGGGATTGGGGGGCAAAATTTGTGTTTGGCCCTATATTTTAAGAGTTAGCACCAGCTATGTCTGGGTCATTGGTACAGTATAAAAATATTATACTTGGTGTCTGATGATGGGTGACTTTTCATCAAATTCATCACCAGTACCAGTAAATACAACTGAGTATTTTCAAATGAAAATATTTGTTAAATAAATACTAATATATACATTTTATGGAAGATTTACATCAGCAACACATCCATATTTTTTCTCCGAAAATAAACACTACAAGTGGAAATGATTTAACAAATTAACTGTTTCAATATTAATTAACTATCTCAGTATGGGAAACAGCAGTATTTGTCATCACAATGGTTTTACACTGAAAAACACCAGAACTGTACAAATGATAAATTCAGACAATGTGAATAAGAGTTACCACAACTCAGGCCTAGAAATAAGACAGGGTTCCTGGAGGCAAAGACTGGGAGCACGGTGGCTCAGTGGTTATGGCACTGGACTTCAAACCAAAAGGTTCACGGTTCGATACCCACCAAGGGTACCTGCATTGTGTCCTTGGTCAAGGCACTTAATCCCAATTGCCCATGTGAGGGTAGGTATGGTGGTGATGTGCACTAATGCATACTGCATGTCGATGGTGCATTTGTCTTCAACTAATGTTAATCCTGCTTGGAGTAAATATGTTGGGGAGTGTGACAATAGCTCGCCACTGCTCGGTGGTTCTTCCCAGGTACTCCAGCTTCCTTCACCCGTAAAACTGTCTGACACAAAGTGACCCTGATTGTCAAAAGTGTCATTAAGCCCCAATAAATAAATAAATAAATAACTGGTAAAATTTAAGCATGTTCAAGGCCATTTCTCGATATATTTTGGTATTTTTCAAGGCTCCCACATAAGCCAAATTCTAGGATTTTTAAGACCGAGCTTCACTTGTCCTAACCTGGACCTCTGGTCACTACACCCTCCACCCACTTCTCTGCAAGGGAAGTGGAAAGAGTGGGTAATGACTGGAGGCTCCTAGTTATGACCAAGTCTTTCTGAACTCTGGCATGTAAAACTACGCAATCATGAATACGTGCTTCGTCAGCATTTTTTCATTTTGTGAATATTCAAGGTTTTTCAAGACTTCCCGACACATTTTCCAGGATTTCAAGGCCTTGAATAAACCTTAGTCAAATTCAAGGCTGTTCCTTGAATCCAAGTGCCCATGGGATCTGTGAAAGAGCTGACTTACATTGTTTATCTGTTAGCAGGCTACCTTATATAACATGCTTTCTTGCCTTCTCTGTTTTATTAATGACATCCATGCTATTTACGTCAGACTAAAATTTCTGCCAAAATAAACATCCAACACATGATCTTGCTTTAGCAAGATCTAATTGGCATGTCACTCCATTCAAAAATGGATACAATACACAACCTATCTGGAAAAGTATGCAGGATTAGGAATTTAATTTATATTGAGTTGTTTTGTCATAATCTGTAGTTTGTTGGATATTTTAAAACTGAAGTAACCCCTATGTAATCTAACAGATCGTTTGCATTTTATTTCCACACTTATTAACTGCCACCAATTTGTCAAGAAGATGTTGTAAAGAAAGCCACATATGAAATATGAAACTGATCTAAATTTCAATATTCTAACCAATGAACCACTTCGCTCCCTTTTTTGACCATTCATTTCTGTTGGTCCTAGAAAAGGTTCCTAGCAAGCTCTGTTCAGTGAAATATTAAAAAACAATAACAGACAAAATTTTTGTTTTGTTTTCAACTACTGTCGTTCCCTCTATCACCCCCCCCCCCCCCCCCACCCTCCCACCCCCCAAAAAAACAAAGAAAAAACAAGCGACTCGATTTGAACAAACTTGAATTTGACACCCCTAGAGATGTTACATATCAAATATGAAAGGATTCTCACTGGTGGACCTGAAGAAGAAGAATTTTCAAGAAATTTTCTTATATTTGACAAAGTTAAACTTTGGGCTTCAATAAAAAGCCCAATATTAACCCAGCGACCTGATTTGAACAACCTTCAAAAGAATCTGACTGCTGGATCTGGAGAAGATTTTTAAAGAATATTCCTCATATTGAACACCCAAATATGAACTGAGGGACTTGGCTTGAACAAACCTGAATATCCCTTCCCTAAGGATGCTGTGTACCAAATATCAAAAGATTCTGATTGTTGGATCTGGAGAAGATTTTTAAAGAATATCCCTCATATTACACTAATTTGAACATTTGGGCTCCTGTAGAGTGCCCAAATATGGACCCAGGGGTTAAATTTCAACATATTTATATTTATTGTTGTTTAAGGTCACATTCTTCTGCACAATGGCTAATCATGACCACAACATGGAGATAAAGTCAAGGTCAGTCAATCGTTCATAACCCATGTTACCTATTTTAGAGGACTCGCACCCCAAGCATTAGTGACTGGGTCCTATTTTACCAGTGAAACAGAGCTTGTTTACCACAGTAAACAAGCACTGCTTCACTTCCTGGGGTTCCCACGGGGGTAAATTTCAATCAATCTTCCATAGATGTTATATGTGAAATATGAAAGCTTTTGGAGCAGTGGTTGGGGAGAAAAAGATTATTTTATATTTTTCCCATTACCTTCAGTGTTAAATAATGCTGACTCAGCATTTTTTCGAAGTCCCGAAACTGTACCTTAGGTCAAAACCGATAGCAATTTTTTTTTCACCCTTCCTTTCTATTGGTCCTAAGGAAGGTTCACACCAAATAAAAAGATTCAGTGCCGTGCAGTTTTAAAGATATGGGTGTTTGAATTTTTTCTATTTTTAGCTTCTGAGGTTCCCATGGGGCAGCGGGAACATTTTTTGGGGCATGAATCAAGTACTTAGGACCCAATAACACCTCATAGCAAATTTGGTTCAAATTGGCCTCTCGGTTCGGAAAATAGAAATTTTGGGTGGGGCACAAAATAGGGATCCTCCCGTAGCGAGCCCAAATATTGACCGAGAAAATTTCTTCGAACAAACTTGAATCTTGAGTACCAAAGGAGCTTGTATACCAAATATCAAAGCAATCTGACTGGTGGTTCATAAGAAGAAGATTTCAGGAGAAATTGATGCTTTTGGGGCATCACTCCCACCCCAGTGGGGGCACAGAGTTCATTTTAACAAACTGGAACGAGGATACCTCCAATATACTGTATGTCAAATTTGTTTGGGTTTGGGCTAGTGGTTTTGAAGTAGAAGACTGAGTTGCGAAAGTTAACAGATGCCAAGTGATGGTAAAAGCTCACACTGACTTTCAGTCAGGTGAGCTAATAAGGGAGAAAATGTGACAATGAGAACACGATACTGATTAGATAAACTTTATACATTTATCACAAGCCTATTATTTATTTATTTATTTATTTATTGTTGTTTAAGGTCACATACTTCTGCACAATGGCTAATCATGACCACAACATGGAGATAAAGTCAAGGTCAGTCAATTATTTATACCCCATGTTGCCTATTTTAGAGGACTTGCACCCCAAGCATTAGTGACTGGGTCTTATTTTACCAGTGAAACAGAGCTTGTTTACCACAGTGAACAAGCACTGCTTCACTTCCCGGGGTTCCCGCGGGGACACACACCTATTAATGTAAAACAAGGAATTTCCACTGTTCTGCCTGTACAATGAAAATAAAGTTGTATTGCACATGTGGTGATATGAAACACATTCGATTTTGTTTCCAATGTAAAAAGAGAAGGAACCTGTCTAAATATATCACTTCAATCATTGGTCGAATGCACTGGAGTCAACATCGCTTGGAAATTTCAAGTTCCCCATTTAGATTTGTTTACCTGGAATATTTAAACAATCAGATTCGAGTGAAAAATTTACAAAATAAAAATAACATTCTGACTGCTTGTTCCTTGACAAATACTTTCCACAACTGGTCATACAGTTATGGAGTGTGCTAAACTTATTAGCTATTTTAAAAACTTTTTGTGCTATTCCCAGCAGTTTTGTAAATATTTGAAGTTTGATCATCGTGTCCGTTTCACTGATCAGTGTCAATTGGTTTTGACCAACTGAATGCCGTAAAAATTAAAAAACAGATTAGGGTTGGTACCTCACCACCTAACAGTGATGTCTTGTTGGCAACGAAGGAAACGTAGAAAATATCCAGTTGAAAAGTGCTTTTAGTTCAATTCTTGTGCAGATTAGTTGTTACATGAGAGGTGTGTGATAAATACAGAACTGCACATACAATTGAATGGGTTAAGAAATATCGCACTCAACTGCTTTGGGCTAGGATATCCTGGACAGAAGCAATCTTGTGCGATAATTCTTAACCCATTCAAACTTATGTTCGGTTCTGTATATTTATCACACTAATTTATGTGTGTTTTTCTGTCTGAATAGGCTTAGCAACTGATCCTCTAGAATCCCTTAGAATGATCAAAGGTTAGTTTGGCTGAATTCAATGGCAATATTTACATACATTACATTTTGTGGTTAGTGGTGTTGCACAAACTATTGCGATTTATTTCCCAAGTTAAGGAGCCCAAAGTGTTATCTATTTATTTATATTTATTTATTAGTGTTTAAGGTCATATACTTATGCACAATGGCTAATCATGACCGTGACAGTTTTATGGGTGGAGGAAGCCGGAGTACCCGGACAGAACCACCGAGCAATGACGAGCAGCTGCCAGCTCCCCAATATCGTAACTCCCCACTGCAACACAGGCAGGGTTAGATTGGTTGAAGACATGCGTACCATTGACGTGCAGTACGCCTTAGTACACAGCATCATCGTGCCCCCTTGTGGACAATCAGGGTTAAGTGCCTTGCCCAAGGACACAATGCAGGTGTCCGAATTGGTCACCCATCCAGTGATTAACCAAAGTGTTATCTACTATATGTTCATGTTCTTAACACATACACAAACTGAACCATGGTTTTTTCCTGTAACCAAACCAAAACTGAACCGAATCTAAAAAATTAAATCCACCCAGCTCTACAATACACATGATATCAAAATTTATAATTTTAATTTTTGTTTTTTTAAATTTTACAAAAAATTTCAACAAAACCATATCATGTGACCCCTCACTGAAATGCGCTTGATGAGGTCATTCTAATGAGAGGGGGGGTCACATGATATGGTTTTGTTGAAATTTTTTAAAAAATCTATTTTTTTCCAACTGCTTAATTTGTAAAGAACGTGTGCAGATGTGGCCAATTCATTGGGTAAAGGGTTAATCACTCTGCCCAGTAGTTCTCTGCAGCTATTCACTTCCTCCATCCATTAAAGTGTCTGACAAGATAGGATTCTGGATGCCAAAAGCATTTGACAGGAACAAACGTTTTCAACAGTGCAAGATAAACAGTCTCTCCCGAAAATGGATCTGGGCTTTAAAATAGCTGATGGACAGAAAAGTTAATGGCCTCAATGTTGAAAGTCATTATCGAAGTTTTGCCCAAAACTGATGAATAATTCTTCAACAACATGGATAGTGGAGTAACTAAACAATTTCCTTTTTTTGCCTGGAGCTTGTTCCAATGAGGGGTTATAAGCTATGTTTTGAAGGCAACAACTTAATGAAAGTGTCAATGACACTGTAGCTCAACTTGACAAACTTGAACTTGGTAAGTTATAAATGAAACTGCAAAATTGAAGGTCATTGGTACCTATGTTATTTGATGAAATTTCAACATAACAGCATTGTGTGTGCACAACGTCAGAGTAATCCATGCAATTTTTAAATGTAAACAGTAAGACTGGCTAAAGGAAGAATGTTGACACACAAATGCAGTATATTCAGAGGTTATTGTAAATGGGAACTTTTTTCACAGAAATGAATGCTAATCAATAACTCTTATCTAAAGTTCTTGCCTAATGAGCACACCAAGTTCAAAAACAATCCTATGATAAATGTGGCCTGTAGGCCATGTCAAAGAATGTTGATGCACAAATGCAATAAATTCAAAGATTGTTACCAACAGCAACAGTTTTTGATGGGAATGAAAAAAAAATCAATAGCTCCTATCTTTGTCACCCTGCATAAGCATACAAAGTTTTAAAACAACATGATAATGAATGTGCCCTCTGAGGCATACCAAAGGAAGATGTTAATGCACAAACGCACTAAACGGAAGGTCATTGCTTCTGGCAATGTTTTTTTTTGTTTTGTTTTTTTTTTTTGGGGGGGGGGGGGGGGGGGGTGGGGGGGGGGTATGGAAATTCATAAATATACCCTGCAAAGAGTTCAAAAGAGATAAATTGATGCACAAATGCAGTAAGTTCAAAGGCGGGTGATAACAATAATTTTTTATGGAAATGAAAAAAAGAAATAGCCCACATCTAGAGGTCACCCCAAACGCACATACCAAGTTTCAAAGTGATCCGATCATAAATGTGCCCTGAAGGGTGTGTTAAAGGGAAATATTAAGGTCTGAATAAACTAAGTTCAAAGGTCAGCGACAACATTTTTTGACAAATAGGAGGAAAATTGACAGCTCCCATATAGATGTCACCCCACACAAGCACACCAAGTTTGCAAGCGATCCAATGATAAATGTGCCCTGCAGGGTGTGTCAAAGGGAAATATTGATGCTTAACTGTTTTTACTAAGTTCATCGAAGGTCATTACCAATGGCAACATTTTTTGACGGAAATCGAAGAACATCGATAGCTCCCATCTGGAGGAAACCCAAACAAGCATACAAAGTTTCAAACCGATCTGATCATAAATGGGGTCTGTAGGGCATGCCAAAGAAATACACTGATACCTGACTAAACTAAGTTCAAAGATCGTTGCCAGTGGCAGCATTTTTTGACGGAGAGAAATGGAAGAAAATCGATAGCTCCCATCTAGAGGTCACCCCAAACAAGCATTCGAGATTTCAAAGCAATCCGATCATAAATGTGCCCCGTAGGGTGTGCCAAAGGGAAATATTGATGTCTGACTAAACTAAGTTCTAAGAACATGGCCGCGGCAACATTTTTTGACGTAAATGGAAGAAAATCGATAGCTCCCATCTAGAGGTCACCCCAAACAAACATGCCAGGTTTCAAAGCAATCCAATCATAAATGTGCCCTGTAGGGTGTGCCAAATGGAAATATTGAGGTTTGACTAAACTAAGAACGTTGGCCGCAGCAACATTGTTTGACGGAAATGGAAGAAAATCAATAGCTCCCATCTAGAGGTCACCCCAAACAAGCATGCCAGGTTTCAAAGCAATCCGATCATAAATGTGCCCTGAAGGGTTTGCCAAAGGGAAATATTGACGTCTAACTAAACTAAGTTCTAAGAACGTCAGCCGCGGCAACATTTGTTGATGAAAATGGAAGAAAATCGATAGCTCCCATCTAGAGGTCACCCCATATAAGCATGCCAGGTTTCAAAGCAATCATAAATGTGCCCTGTAGACTGTGCCAAAGGGAAATATTGAGGTTTGACTAAACTAAATTCTAAGAACATTGGCCACGGCAACATTTTTTGACGGAAATAGAAGAAAATCGATAGCTCCCATCTAGAGGTCACCCCAAACAAGCATACCAAGTTTCAAAGTGATCCAATCATAAATGTGCCCTGTAGAGTGTGCCAAAGGGAAATATTGAGGTTTGACTAAACTAAGTTCTAAGAACACTGGCTGCGGCAACATTTTTTGACGGAAATTGAAAATGAAAGTGTCAATGACACTGTAGCTCAACTTGTCAAGACAAAGACATATACATGTATAGTATGTGACACAGCAATGACAAACATCTAGGTAATGACCTGATAACAAAGGTACATATAAAGTATTGTAACGGTCTGTACATAAATACTGACCGTTGCCTGTAACAAATGTATAGGTAAAGTATTGTAAAGGTGGGCTACAGTCAAATGCTAAACTAGAAAAGAAATCTTTGAGTCCCAGAGTGGGTCTGACTCAACCCCAAAATATTTGTTCTCATAGCACAGTGATAATAAAGGCACCCCAAAACACAGTCGTTCCTGTCCCAAGGTGAAAACAAAGGTACCCAAGAAGTTTTGTGAAGATCAGTTCATAAATACGAGCTGTATAGAACTTGTGACAAAAAACTGATTGGACCAAATTTTGGTACAAAATGGCCACTGGCAGCCATCTTGAATTTTGGACCGCACCCAGAAACACTCATTCTCGTCCCAAGGTGATAACAAAGGTACCCAAGAAGTTTTGTGAAATACAGCCTCTACCCTGAGCCGTATTGACATGTGTGCTTACATTGTGTAAGTAGCACTGAATAAATCAAAGTTCATCTAATTTGCATAATTTCTGCACGAAAAAAAAAAAAACTTACAATATGTGATGTATTCCTTGTTACTAAGCATTCATACAAAAATTTATTCAAATCAAAACTTTCATACAGAAGTTCTGTACAAAAGACTGATTGCACTAATTTTGGTACAAAATGGCTGCTGTTGGCCATCTTGAATTTCGGACCACACCCAAAAACACTCGCTCTCATTCCACGGTGATAACAAAGGTACCCAAGAAGTTTCGTAAAGATTGGTTCATAAATATGGCCTCTAGTCTGAGCCGTATAGAAGTTGTGTACAAAAAACTGATTAGACCTAATTTTGGTACAAAATGGCTCGTCCCAAGGTGATAACAAAGGTACCCAAGACATTTCGTGAAGATCAGTTCATAAATACAGACTCTAGACCGAGCCGTGTTGCCATGTGTACTTACTGTGTGTAAGTCGCAACGAAAAAATCAAAGTTCATCTAATTTGCATAATTTCTGCACGAGAAAAAAACCTGTATTATATGTGATGTATCACATGGTCCTAAACATTCACACAAAAAATTATTCAAATCAGCGCTTTCAAATGGAAGTTCTGTCCAAAAATCTGATTGCACCTAATTTTGTACAAAATGGCTGCCATCGGCCATCTTGAATTTCGGACCAGACCCAAAAACACTTGTTCTCGTCCCACAGTGATACCAAAGGTACCCAAGAAGTTTTGTAAAGATCGGTTCATAAATATGGCCTCTAGCCCGAGCCGTATTGGCATTTGCACTTACAGTGCTGAAAGTAACACCAAAAAACATCAAAATTAGTCTAATTTGCACAATTTACGCACGAGAAAAAAAACCCGTATTATATGTGATGTATCCCATGGTACTAAACATTCATACAAAAAATTATTCAAATCAGAGCTTTCATATGGAAGTTCTGTACAAAAAACAGATTTCTGCATTGTCGGTACAAAATGACAGCTGGCGGCCATCATGAATTTCGGACCGTACCCCAAAACACTTGTTCTCGTCCCACGGTCATAACAAAGGTACCCAAGAAGTTTCGTAAAGATCGGTTCATAAATACGGCCTCTAGCCCGAGCCGTATCCAATTGTTGATGTACGGACAGACGGACAGACGGATGACGGGCCATGACAAAAGCTCAAATTTGGTTTTGCCAAAGTTGAGCTAAAAATCGATAGCTCTCATCTAGAGGTCACCTAAAACAAGCATACCAAGTTTCACAGCAATCCAATCATAAATGTGCCCTGTAGGGTGTGCCAAAGGGAAAATTGAGGTTTGACTAAACTAAGTTCTAAGAACATTGGCCATGGCAACATTTTTTGACGGAAATTGAAAACAAGAGGCCCCACGGGGCCTGAAGCGCTCATCTTGTACAGAACACAATTTAAACAGAGTCCAAGAATGAGTCTACATTAAGCAAGCCATCTCCATAGGCTGCACTGTCAATCCTTGAGTCCCTCAGGAGTGACAAAAATAATCTGGGCATCATGCCTTTTCTTCAGTTGATCCTAAGTAAAATGTAGAGCTCCCCTATGAAGCCCCTTGATACAACCTATGTGGATTAATCTTAGTACCTCTAGAGGGTACTGAATACAAAATTTTTAATTCATCAGCAAAATGGCCAATGCCGGCTCCCTAGAGAGCCCAAATATTAACCCAGGCTCTTGATTTGAACACAGTTAAATCTGACTTCTCTAGAGATGTTGTGTACAGAATATGAAAGCATTCTGACTGTTGGATCTGAAGAAGAGAAATTGTAAAGAAATTTCTTCGAATTGCACTAAGTTCAAATTTGGGCTACCATAGCGAGCCCAAATATTAACCTATGGATCCGATTTGAACAAACTTGAATCTGCCCCCCTAGAGATGTTGTATACCAAATGTGAAAGCATTCTGACAAGTGAATCTGAAGAAGAAGATTTTTGAAGAAATTCCCTCATATTGTACTAAGTTAAATTTCATGTTAACATATGGAGCCCAAATATTAACCTAGGCACTCGAATTGAACAACCTGGAATCTGACCCCCCTAGAGATGTTGTATACTAAATATAAAAGCATTCCGACTGGTGGATCTGAAGAAGAAGATTTTTAAAGAAATTTCCTCATATTGCACTAAGTAAAAATTTGGGTTACCATAGTAAGCCCAAAAATATACCTAGGGATCTGATTTGAACAAACTTGAATCTGACCCCCATAGAGATGTTGCATACCAAATATCAAAGCATTCTGACTGATGGATCTGAAGAAGAAGATTTTTTTTAAATTACCCTCCATATTGAACAAAGATAAAATTTGGGTTTCCGTAGGAAGCCCAAATATTAACCTAGGGACTTGGTTTGAACAATCTAGAATCTGACCCTCATAACAATGATGTATACCAAATATTAAAAGATTCTGACTGGTGGTTCTGAAGAAGATTTTTAAAGAATATTCCCCATATTACCCTATGTTAAAACTTCGGGCTCCTGTAGAGAGCCCAAATATGAACCAATGAGCTTTATTTCAACAAACTTTTATCTGACCCACCACCCCCCCCCCCCCCCCACCCCCCTATGAATGCTGTATACCAAATTTCAAAAGATTCTGGTGATTGCTTCTGGAGAAATGATTTTTTAAAATTTTTGCAAACATGCTGACTCAGCATTTTTTCGATGCCCATTACAGAACGCCCTAACATAACCGATGGCAATTTTATTTTAACCATTCAATTCTACTGGTCATAAGGATACTTCATACCAAATAAAAGCTCACTGTTCCGTGGGGTTTGGGAAATATGGGCGTTTGAAAATATTTCTATTTTTAGCTCCCAGGGTTCCCATGGGGATGCGGGAATTTTTTTTTTTGCATGGGTCAAGTACTTATGACCCAATACTACCACAAACCAAATTTGGTTCATACCGGACCATCGGTTCAGAAAATAGAAATTTTGGGCGGGGCCAAAAATCTTACCCCTCCTATTACAAAGCCAAATATTACTTCACGAACTTCGTTTGAACAAACTTGATTCTACACCTCATATGGAAGCTCCATAGCAAATATCAAGTCATTGTACCCACTGGTTCTTGAGAAGATTTTAAAAATATTTTGGAGCATTTTCCCACACTCCCTCCCTATGGGGCTGGGCATGGTGAGTTGAACAAAAATGAAATGCCCCTTTGGGACCATCACTCACACAAACTTTCACTTGAATTGGCCCAGTGGCTTTGGAGGAGAAGACCAAAACATGGTGTTGACGGACGACGGACGGAGAGCGATGAGATTAGCTCAGCTTGACTTTGTCAAGATGAGCTAAAAATAGCTCCCATCTAGAGGTCACCCCAAACAAGCATACCAAGTTTCAAAGCGACCCAATCATAAATGCGACCTGTGAGGTGTGCCAAAGGAAATTGTAGACGTACGTACTAACGTACGTACGCCGACGGACGAGAAGTGATGGCAATAGCTCAGCTTGACTTTGTCAAGTTGAGCTAAACATAACAAGAGTGCTCGTATCGCTGAAGCAATACAATGTCCCCTACTGGACTAATGAGCATTAATAATTATACAAATGTTATAACCTAGATGTGATCAGCATGAATTCTGTTGAAGCATTTCCAAAAAGAGTCCAGAAAACTGATATTTTGGCGCTTTTCCATATTTCCAAGGGCCATAATTCACACAAGAATAATGCAATCAGCATGAAACTCAAACTTGATCGGTAAGTCATCATTCTATAGTAGGTTACCAAGAATGAAATCATTCGGTTGAAGCATTTCCAAAAAAAAGTCCGGAAAACTAAAGTATGACTGACAGACTGACGGATGGACAGAGTACAAATGAAACTTGATCTGTAAGTCATCATTCTATAGTAGGTTACCAAAAATTAAATCATTCCATTGAAGCGTTTCCAAAAAAAGTCTGGAAAACTAAAGTATAACCGACAGACTGACTGACAGACTGACAGATGGATGGACAGAGTGTAAATGAAACTTGATCTGTAAGTCATCGTTCTATAGTAGGTTACCAAAAATGAAATCATTCTGTTGAAGCATTTCCAAAAAAAGTCTGGAAAACTAAAGTACGACCGACAGACTGACTGACAGACTGACAGATGGATGGACATAGTGTAAATGAAACGTGATCTGTAAGTCATCGTTCTATAGTAGGTTACCGAAAATGAAATCATTCCGTTGAAGCGTTTCCAGAAAAAGTCCGGAAAACTGATATTTTGGCGCTTTTCCATATTTCCAAGGGCAATAACTCACACAAGAATAAGGCAATCAGCATGAAACTCAAACTTGATCTGTAAGTCATCCTTCTATAGTAGGTTACCAAAAATGAAATCATTCCGTTGAAGCGTTTCCAAAAAAAGTCCGGAAAACTGAAATTTTGGCGCTTTTCCATATTTCCAAGGGCCATAACTCACACAAGAATAATGCAATCAGCATGAAACTCAAACCTGATCTGTAAGTCATCGTTCTATAGTAGGTTACCAAAAATGAAATCATTCCGTTGAAGCGTTTCCAAAAAAACTCCGGAAAACTGATACTTTGCTGATTTTCCATATTTCCAAGGGCCATAACTCACACAAGAATAATGCAATCAGCATGAAACTCAAACTTGATCTGTAAGTCATCGTTTTATAGTAATTTACCAAAAATGAAATCATTCCGTTGAAGCGTTTCCAAAAAAACTCCGGAAAACTGACATTTTGGTGCTTTTCCATATTTCCAAGGGCCGTAACTCACACAAGAATAATGCAATCAGCATGAAACTCAAACTTAATCTGTAAGTCGTCATTCTATAGTAGTTTACCAAAAATGAAATCATTCCGTTGAAGCGTTTCCAAAAAAACTCCGGAAAACTGACATTTTGGTGCTTTTCCATATTTCCAAGGGCCGTAACTCACACAAGAATAATGCAATTAGCATGAAACTCAAACTTGATCTGTAAGTCATCGTTTTATAGTAGTTTACCAAAAATGAAATCATTCCGTTGAAGCGTTTCCAAAAAAACTCCGGAAAACTGAAATTTTGGTGCTTTTCCATATTTCCAAGGGCCGTAACTCACACAAGAATAATGCAATCAGCATGAAACTCAAATTTGATCTGTAAGTCGTCATTCTATAGTAGTTTACCAAAAATGAAATCATTCCGTTGAAGCGTTTCCAAAAAAACTCCGGAAAACTGATATTTTGGTGCTTTTTCCCATATTTCCAAGGGCTGTAACTCACACAAGAATAATGCAATCAGCATGAAACTCAAACTTGATCTGCAAGTCATCGTTCTATAGTAGTTTACCAAAAATGAAATCATTCCGTTGAAGCGTTTCCAAAAAAACTCCGGAAAACTAAAGTGTGACTGACAGACTGACAGACGGACAGATGGTCAGACTGATGGATGGATGGAGTGCAAACCTATAGTCCCCTCCGGCGATGCCGGTAGGGAACTAATAAAAGGCTGTCTGACCACACATCCCCTGAAAAAAGTGTGCAATTCGAGTTATTTGAAAATGAAAGTGTCCCTGACACTGTAGCTTAACTTGTCTGTGTGTTATGTTTGATGAAAAGGATAATGTTTAATGTTTATGAAAGGATTATGAAATAAGACAAGAATTGTGATAATTGGGAGTATGTTAATTTCTGTTCCTTGTATGCTATGTTTTCAATAAAAATAATGAGGGGTAGACTACACTAAAGGGGTGGGTTAATGTGGCCCTCCCAGTTAATGTATGTGGCCCTCACAGTTAATGTATATCAATGAGTTATCAATTTGCAGTGAAATTGTATGTGGCCCTCACAGTTAATGTATATCAATGAGTTACCAATTTGCAGTGAAATTATTCCAACACGAGTCATCCTATCAAGTTACAATGAAATCCCTACATAAATACGGTCTGTAGACTGCGCTAAGGGTTTTTGTGCTTCAAGCCTGTGTAGCCATCACGGATGACCGATCGCAACCCGAAGGGGACGTCCTCATCTAGACATTATACTGATTCATCCTACAAAGTTACAATGAAATTCCTTCAAAAATATGACCTGTAGCCTGTGCTGAAGTTTTTTTGGTTTTGGGCTCGGGCAGCCAGCATGGTTGAATGATCGCGACCAAAAGGGGACGTTCTCATCTACGCATTATTTGGAGTCATCCTACCAAGTTACAATGAAATCCCATCATAAATATGAACTGTAGACTGTGTTAAAGGTTTTGGGGTTTTGGGCCCCTGTAACCATTACAGTTGACCAATCGCGACCAAACGGGGTTGTTCTCATCTAGACATTATATGGAGTCAACCTACAAAGTTACAATGAAATCCCTCCATAAATACTACCTGTAGACTGTGCTAAAGGTTTTCGGTTTTGGGGCTCGGGCAGCTGTCACAGCTGAATGATCGAGACCAAAAGGGGACGTTTTCATCTAGACATTATCTGGAGTCATCCTACCAAGTTACAATGAAATCCGTTCATAAATATGACCTATAGACTGTGCTAAAGGTTTTTGGGCTTCGGCCCCCTGTGGCCATCGCAGTTGACCAATCGCGACCAAAAGGGGACGTTCTAATCTGGACATTACATGGAGTCAACCTACCACGTTACAATGAAATCCCTCCATAAATACAACCTGTAGACTGTGCTTTTGGGCTCGGGCTGTCATGACAGTTGGCAGATCACGACCAAATGGGGAAGTTCTCATCTTGACATCATACAGAGTCATTCTACCAAGTTACAATGAAATCCCTCCATATTCAATATGACCTGTAGACTGTGCTAAAAGTTTTTGGTTTCGGGCTTGGGCAGCCATCACGGTTGACATATCATGACCAAAAGGGGACTTTCTCATCTAGATATTATACAGAGGCATCCTACCAAGTTACAATGAAATTCCTTCATAAATACGACCTGTCGATTGTGCTAATGGTTTTCAGGTTTTGGGCTCAGGCAGCCACCGTGGTTGACCGATATCGACCAAAAGTGGACGTTCTCATATAGACATAACCTCAAACCTGCATATGAAATTTCATGATGATCAGATAAGAACTACGGGGTGTAACCTGTGCTAAAGGAAAATGTGAACAGGTTTACAGACTAACAGACTTCTGCACGCGTGATGACAATAGCTTATCTTGAGTTTGTCAAGTTAAGTTAAAAATTGAATTTTTCGAAATCGAAAAAGCCCCATAACTCTGGCAACAAACCCCGATTTAAACTTATCTGTATTTTATGCTGATACATCTTTTTACCAAATTTTATTTGAATTGGTCAACAACAACTAAAGTTATCTTCGGGAAACAAAAAAAAGGAATTTTTGAAGTTGAAAAAGGGGCATAACTCTAGGAGAAATTGTTGGACCGCACCCCGATTCGAACTTGATCTGTATTTTAGTTGATACACCTGCATAACAAATTCAATTTGATTTGGTCAACAAAAACTGAAGTTACCATCAGAAAAAACCCCCAAAAAGAATTTTGGACATCGAAAAAGGGACTTAACTCTGGCACAGATTGTCGGACTGTACCTTGATTCGAACTTGACCTGTATTTTATGTTGAAACACCTACATACCAAACTTCATTTGATTTGGCCAACTATAAAGTTATCATTGGGAAACCAAAGTGGGATAGATGTACGGACAGACACTGGCTATTTTAATAGTCCCCCGAAAAATAAAATGTGGATGGCGATTTATGTGAGTAGCACTGCAGCTGGCCATTACATTCGGTAAAGAGTTAGAACTTTCAATATTAGCCCCCCCCCCACCCCCCCCCCCCCACCCCCCCACCCCTGTATATTCTTACTATTAGCAAAGCAATGAAAAAGGTACTGTTCAGATATAGCTGTAACATGACACTTGACCTGTTCAATTTTCCTGAACCTGTGGAAAACCACCAAAACATTGCTAATCAAATGCTATCTTTATATATAAACACAAATGTTTGTCTCTCTCACTTTATATTTGTTTGAAGGCTATATAGACTTTGCTATGGTGTGATAAAGTAAAAATTTGACCCCTCTGCATAATTTGACCAGAAAAGGACATGGGATAGGCCCCAATTGTGTAAACCCTTCAACCTGAATAATGCAGGGTAAAGTGTTCTTCAAGATACCACCGATTCTATTCTAGGTTCGATTTGAATCAAAGATGTGTGATTCGCAATGTCCCTCCCTTGTTTGTAGAATTGTATTTCTAAAAAAAAATTCTCATGTTATAAATCACTTTTGAAGATATTATTTACTTATTTATTGGTGTTGAAGGTAACATACTTAATCACAATGGCTAATTATGGCCGTGACAGTTTTACAGGTGGAGAAAGCTGGAGTACAAAGAGACAACCACCGAGCATCGACACGCAACTGTGAGCTCCTCAACATTCTGACTCTGTTCAAGCTCAGCTAAAGCAGGGTTACAGCAGTTGAAGACATGTGCACCATCGACATGCAGTACGCTTTAGTACATGACGTCAACGTGCCTCCATGTAGGCAACCGGGATAAAGTGTGTTACCTAAGGACACAAAGTGGGTCATCCCAGACGGGGATCAAACTCGAGACCTCCAGCATAGAAGTCCAACAGTCTATCACTGAGCCACCATGCACTCGCACTTTTGAAGAATAATTTAGCACTCAATCAGCTAACTGAATATTTAGCACATCTAAAGAATATTATGAGTCCCTTGGGTATCAGTGTTTTTCAAGCCATGATGGTTGTTTCCAATACTAAGACAGTTAAATAATCACCAAATTGTATCACAAGCAATGTACAGCAGATTTTTTTGTGGAATGATGACATGCTCTGTTTTGAACAATTGAAAGATAGAGCAAGGAATCATTTTTTTAAGGTTGACCCACAAAAATTGACATTATGATCATACTCAGTTCAAAGTGCTGGAACTATTTCGCAAGACAGTACCATTCCTGATAACTTTGTTTTGTTCTTCTGTCTCATCAGATATACTTTCATCATCTTCACTTCTTTCATCTTTTTCAATCTGAAACATATATGTGAATCTCACAGTACCAGCTGAAATAAGCTATAGAATAACATTAAATGACTTAATTTACTGGAAAGCTGTCAATACAAACAAGCTTCAACAGGTTTGAAAAATGTTCCTAGTTCTTGTGCTAGATTTTCATTCTCACTCCATTATACAATAAAAACAAGTGCACCGCCAGCAGTGGATCAATACACGGCCGCCTGTGAAGAAATTTTTAGTTGAACAAAAGGTCAATAATTCTTTCAAAAATAATTGTACATTCCTGGCTTACGACCCATTAAACTTGAATATAAATATATTGTTTTCAAGTTATTGGGTGGAGAATCAAAAGTCACCAAAACTCCCAGATGGTTGCCATGGCGGCCATATTGGACATGCCAGAATGCTGGTTATAGAAAGGAACTATCCTCTAGTCATGACTTATCAACCATAAAAAATCAGTATCTGTTGGATGTATTGTTTTCAAGTTATAGTACGGACAAATAAAAGTTAACAGATGGATGGATGGACAGATGGACATGGATGGACACTGATGCTCTTTTATTGAAAGGAACCATCATCTAGTCATGACTAATCAACCATAAAAAAACAGAATCTGTTGGATGTATTGTTTTCAAGTTATCGTGTGGGCAAACAAAGTTAATGGACGGATGGACAGACAGAGACAGACAGACGGATGGATGGATGAACATTGATGCTGGTTATCGAAAGGAACCATCCTCTAGTCATGACTAATCAACCATAAAAAAACAGTATCTGTTGGATTATCAAATGGACAATCAAAAGTCCCTGAAAATCCAAGATGGCTGCCATGGTGGCCATATTAGACATGCCAGAATGCTGGATATCTAAAGGAACCATCCTCTGGTCATGATTAATCAACCCTAAAAAAGTAGCATCTGTTGGATTTGTAGTTTTCAAGCGATCGCGTGGACAATCAAAAGTCCACGAAAATCCAAGATGGCTGCCATGGAGGCCATATTGGATATGCCAGAATGCTGGTTTTTGAAAAGAACCATCCTCTAGTCATGACTAATCAACCATAAAAAACAGTATCTGTTGGATGTATTATTTTCAAGTTATCGCGTGGACAAACAAAAGCTAACGGATGGATGGACAGACAGACAGACATTGCCATACCATAATATGGCCCGCTCATATGAGCAGCCGGGCAAACAAAAGTTAACGGATGGATGGACAGACAGAGACCTGTCCAAGATGGCTGCCATGGCAGCCATATTGGACATGCCAGAATGCTGGATATCAAAAGGAACCATCCTCTAGTCATGATTAATCAACCATAAAAAAGTAGAATCTGTTGGATTTGTAGTTTTCAAGTTATCGTGTGGAAAATCAAAAG
The DNA here is from genome assembly GCA_031216915.1 of Pictodentalium vernedei. Taxonomy (NCBI): domain Eukaryota; kingdom Metazoa; phylum Mollusca; class Scaphopoda; order Dentaliida; family Dentaliidae; genus Pictodentalium; species Pictodentalium vernedei. The sequence continues at coordinate 185,040,301 of CM062288.1, read as the reverse complement.
TCCCCGACAATCCAAGATGGCTGCCATGGTGGCCATATTGGATATGCCAGAATGCTGGTTATTGAAAGGAACCATCCTCTAGTCATGACTAATCCACCATAAAAAAACAGTATCTGTTGGATGTTTTGTTTTCAAGTTATTGCGTGGACAAACAAAAGCTAACGGACGGACAGATGGACAGACAGACGGATATTGCCATACCATAATATGGCCCACTCATATGAGCGGCTGTATAATAAAAAAAAAATGCCGCTCAGGATCACAGATCCAATGTCGAGTTGTGACCTTGACCTTTGACCTGGCGAGTCCAAGGTCAATAGGGTTCTTCCTCGCACCAAGGCCAACACACCTATGAAGTTTCATGACTCTAGGTTGAACCACTATCAAGTTCTCATCCGGAAACCAATTGTTGCGATATGCTATGTTCAAGGTCACTGTGACCTTGACCTTTGACCTGGTGAGTCAAACATCAATAGGGTTCTTCCTCGCACCAAGGCCAACACACCTGTAAAGTTTCATGGCTCTAGGTTGAACCACTATCAAGTTATCATCCGGAAACCAATTGTTGCGATATACTATGTTCAAGGTCACTGTGACCTTGACCTTTGACCTGGTGAGTCCAAGATCAATAGGGTTCTTCCTCGCACCAAGGCCAACATACCTATGAAGTTTCATGACTCTAGGTTGAACCACTATCAAGTTATCATCCGGAAACCAATTGTTGCGATATACTATGTTCAAGGTCACTGTGACCTTGACCTTTGACCTGGTGAGTCCAAGATCAATAGGGTTCTTCCTCGCACCAAGGCCAACACACCTATAAAGTTTCATGACTCTAGGTTGAACCACTATCAAGTTATCATCCGGAAACCAATTGTTGCGATATACTATGTTCAAGGTCACTGTGACCTTGACCTTTGACCTGGTGAGTCCAAGATCAATAGGGTTCTTCCTCGCACCAAGGCCAACACACCTATGAAGTTTCATGACTCTAGGTTGAACCACTATCAAGTTATCATCCGGAAACCAATTGTTGCGATATACTATGTTAAAGGTCACTGTGACCTTGACCTTTGACGTAGCGAGTCCAAAATCAATAGGGTTCTTCCCCTCACCAAGGCCAATCTACCTATGAAGTTTCATGAATGTGAGTTGAACCATTATCAAGTTATCATCCGGAAACCAATTGTTTAAGATTTACTATGTTCAAGGTCACTGTGACCTTGACCTTCGACGTAGCATGTCCAAAATCAATAGGGTTCTTCCTCCCACCAAGACCAACCTATGTATGAAGTTTAATGAATGTGAGTTGAACCACTATCAAGTTATCATCCGGAAACCAATTGTTTACGCCCGCCCGCCCGCCTGCCCGCCCGCCCACATGCCCGCCCGACCGCCCGCCAGCCCATCCGCCCACCCGCCCGCCCGCCATTCACCAAACTATAAGTCGAGTTTGACTTCGTCACAACTCGACTAAAAATGCCGCTCAGGATCACAGATCCAATGTCGAGTTGTGACCTTGACCTTTGACCTGGCGAGTCCAAGGTCAATAGGGTTCTTCCTCGCACCAAGGCCAACACACCTATGAAGTTTCATGACTCTAGGTTGAACCACTATCAAGTTCTCATCCGGAAACCAATTGTTGCGATATACTATGTTCAAGGTCACTGTGACCTTGACCTTTGACCTGGTGAGTCCAACATCAATAGGGTTCTTCCTCGCACCAAGGCCAACACGCCTGTAAAGTTTCATGGCTCTAGGTTGAACCACTATCAAGTTATCATCCGGAAACCAATTGTTGCGATATACTATGTTCAAGGTCACTGTGACCTTGACCTTTGACCTGGTGAGTCCAACATCAATAGGGTTCTTCCTCGCACCAAGGCCAACACACCTATAAAGTTTCATGACTCCAGGTTGAACCACTATCAAGTTATCATCCGGAAACCAATTGTTGCGATATACTATGTTCAAGGTCACTGTGACCTTGACCTTTGACCTGGTGAGTCCAACATCAATAGGGTTCTTCCTCGCACCAAGGCCAACACACCTATGAAGTTTCATGACTCTAGGTTGAACCACTATCAAGTTATCATCCGGAAACCAATTGTTGCGATATACTATGTTAAAGGTCACTGTGACCTTGACCTTTGACGTAGCGAGTCCAAAATCAATAGGGTTCTTCCCCTCACCAAGGCCAATCTACCTATGAAGTTTCATGAATGTGAGTTGAACCATTATCAAGTTATCATCCGGAAACCAATTGTTTAAGATTTACTATGTTCAAGGTCACTGTGACCTTGACCTTCGACGTAGCATGTCCAAAATCAATAGGGTTCTTCCTCCCACCAAGACCAACCTATGTATGAAGTTTAATGAATGTGAGTTGAACCACTATCAAGTTATCATCCGGAAACCAATTGTTTACGCCCGCCCGCCCGCCTGCCCGCCCACCCGCCTGCCCGACCGCCCACCCCGCCCGCCCGCCCGCCCGCCCGCCCGCCATTCACCAAACTATAAGTCGAGTTTGACTTCGTCACAACTCGACTAATAAAATTTGCCCCAGCAGAACTCCTTCCCCTTCTCCAATTCCCATCCACTCTGGAAAAAAATCAAGATGAAAATTTAGCAATTTTTTTATTGTTGCCTTATTGGTGTTTAACCCCTTTAATTCACAACACAGTCGTAATCTGATGATGTGATTCACAAAAATTGCTCTCAAATTTTATTTTTTCAATTTCTGTCTAAAAAACCCCATAGATTATGACACCTCATTGTCAATTTCATCATATATGGCTACATTGTGATCACAAGACAGCCATGAAGTCCAGTTTGGCCAATAATTTATACTAATGCAGGCCTGTCATTTTGAGGTGAGTGACTGCCCTTATCAAATCTTGATAAATCAAGGGATTCTAAATATGCGTTTCCACAATAAATCTAATGGTAACATAGCAAGTCTTTTTTAACCCTTGGGTGACTGGGTAATGTTCCAGAATTTTTAATAAAAACCTCACCTTGTTATTCTAGTGGCCTAACAGTGATTTTTAGTCTTGACTGCCAGACTTGACTAAAAACCACTGTCATAGTGATTTCACTATTGTTCACATGACCTCTTCTTGATTGCATTTCAACCCTTTAACGAACGTAATGGCCATATACTGCTAGCACTATTCACAAGAGCTACTGCTAGAGGCAATTATACCCCCACTGCAGTGCTGGACCGATGAAGCAAAAATTAAATAAAAACAAAGTAAGAACCAAATGAACGTGTCAATGACACTGTAGCTCAACTTGTTTAAGCCAAGTACATGTATAGTATGTGATACAGCAATGACAAACGTCTAGGTAATGACCTGATAACAAAGGTACATGTAAAGTATTGTAACGGTCTGTACATAAATGATGACCGTAGCCTGTAACAAATATATAGGTAAAGTATTGTAAAAGTGGGGGTGACAGTTAGATGCTAAACTAGAAAAGAAATCTTTGAGTCCCAGAGTGGGTCTGACTGAACCCTAAAATATTTGTTCTCATAGCACAGTGATAACAAAGGCACCCAAAAACGCTTGTTCCTGTCACAAGGTGATAACAAAGGTACCCCAAGAAGTTTGGAGAACATCAGTTCATAAATACAGACTCTAGCCCGAGCCGTGTTGACATATGCACTTACTGTGTATAAGTAGCACTGAACAAATCAAAGTTCATCTAATTTGCATAATTTCTGCACGAAAAACCTGTATTGTATGTGATGTATTCCATGTTACTAAACATTCCTACAAAAATTTATTCAAATCAGAACTTTCATACAGAAGTTCTGTACAAAAACTGATTGCACTAATTTTGGTACAAAAAGGTTGCTGGTGGTCATCTTGAATTTCGAAATGCACCCAAACTCGTTCTTGTCCCACGGTAGTAACAAAGGTACCCAAGAAGTTTTGTAAAGATCAGTTCATAAATACGACCTCTAGCCTGAGCCGTATAGAAGTTGAGTACAAAAAACTGATTGGACCTAATTTCAGTATGGCCACTGGCAGCCATGTTGAATTTTGGACCGCACCCAGAAACACTCGTTCTCATCCCAAGGTGATAACAAAGGTACCCAAGAAGTTTTGTGAAGATCAGTTCATAAATACAGCCTCCAGGACGAGCCGTATTGACACATGCACTTACTGTGTGTAAGTAGCACTGAATAAATCAAAGTTCATCTAATTTGCATAATTTCTGCTTGAGAAAAAACCCCTTATTATATGTGATGTATTCCTTGTTACTAAACATTCATACAAATATTTATTCAAATCAGAACTTTCATACAGAAGTTCTGTACAAAAAACTGATTGCACTAATTTTGGTACAAAATGGCTGCTGGCGGCCATCTTAAATTTTGGACTGCACCCAAAAACACTTGTTCTCGTCCCACGGTGACAACAAAGGTACCCAAGAAGTTTTGTAAAGATCAGTTCATAAATACAGCCTCTAGACTGAGCCGTATAGAAGTTGTGTACAAAAAACTGATTGGACCTAATTTCGGTACAAAATGGCCACTGGCAGCCATCTCAAATTTTGGACCGCATACAGAAACACTCGTTCTCGTCCCAAGGTGATAACAAAGGTACCCAAGAAGTTTCGTGAAGATCGGTTCATAAATACAGACTCTAGCCCGAGCCGTATTGACATGTGCACTTACTGCGTACAAGTAGCACTGAATAAATCAAAGTTCATCTAATTTGCATAATTTTTGTACGAGAAAAAAACCTGTATTATATGTGATGTATTCCATGTTACTAAACATTCATACAAAAATTTATTCAAATCAGAACTTTCATACAGAAGTTCTGTACAAAAAATCGCGACATCGACGCCGTAGCTGCGACGGGTGGTGCAATCTGTGGGTGAAACTAGAGGGGGTATCAGTACCCCGTGGCTCACCAACAGGTGGCCAATGCAAAGGGGTGGCTGGAGTAAAAAAAAAAGTTCAAAACTTGCACACAAACGTCCAAAATTAAAGAAAATAAGCAGCTAAAGGGTTAAATAATATAATAATAACCCCTAAGAAGCATGCTAACATAAAATCGGAACCATGGCAATATGCTACAAGGTAAGTCTCCACTTTGAAAAAAAGAAAGACAAACCTCAAAACCTGCACATAAAAGTAAAAAAAAGTATCACATTTGTTTCAAGGGGTTAAAATTGAGAAAAATACCCTGTCACAGTAACCACAATGGCAATATGCCAGTAAGGTGAAAGTCTACTTGAAAAATATTCACTTGGAAGAAAAGAAAGACAAACCTCAAAACCTGCACATAAAAGTATCACATTTGTTTCAAAGGGTTAAAATTTAGAAAAATACCCAGAAAATGTTACAGTAACCAACATGGCAATATGCCAGAGAGGTAAAACTCCACTTAAAAAAAAATATCAAAACCTGCACACAAAAGTACAAAACCTGCACACAAAAGTCCAAAATTAAAGTAAATAAGCAGCTAAAGGGTTAAATAATATAATAATAGCCCCAAGAAGCATCCTAACATAAAATAGGAACCATGGCAATATGCTACAAGGTAAGTCACCACTTGGAAGAAAAGAAAGACAAACCTCAAAACCTGCACATAAAAGTAAAAAAACATCAAAACCCGCACACAAACATCAAAATAAGTCCAAAATTTGATTCAAAGGGTTAAAATTAAGACGAAATACCCTGGAAAAGAGTTAAATGTTATCGTGAACCCTCACAGCAATATGCAAAGAAGAAAAACATTTTTTTAAAAGCACAAAAATCCCAACCTGTAAACAAAAGAAGTCCAAAATTGAAGTAATTAAGCAGGAAAAGGGTTAAAGAGTACAACGTAACCCTAAGATGCATGTTTACATACAATAGAAAGCATGGACATATGCTACAAGGTAAATCTACACGTGGAAGAAAGGAAAAAAAATACATGAAAACCTGCACGCAAACATCAAAATAAGTCTAAAAAACTATTCAAAGGGTTAAAACTTTTTAAAAAATGCACTGGAAAGATATCAATGTTATAATAACCACCACTGCAATATGCAGTGAGGTCAACCTCACTTGAAATTGTTTTTTTTTATCACAACCTGTACATAAAAGTAAGAAGCTGTAAGCCTAAGTCCAAAAGCTGTACATAAAAGTCCAAAATTGAAGTAATTCAGCAGGAAAAGGGTTAAATAATACAAACATAGCCCTAAGATGCATGTTTACATACAATAGAAAGCATGGACATATGCTGCAAGGTAAATCTCCACTTGGTCGAAAGGAAAAAAAACCCATCAAAACCTGCACGCAAACATCAAAATAAGTCTAAAATTTGATTCAAAGGGTTAAAATTAAGACAAAATACCCTGGAAAAGAGTTAAATGTTATAGTGAACCACCACAGCAATATGCAGAAACTCTACACTTGGAAGAAAGGAAAAAAAAAAAACCCATGAAAACCTGAATGCAAACGTCAAAATAAGTCTAAAAATCTATTCAAAGGGTTAAAATTTTTTTAGAAATGCACTGGAAAGATATCAATGTTATAATAAATAACCACCACTGCAATATGCAGTGAGGTCAACCTCACTTGAAATTGTTTTTTTTTATCACAACCTGTACATAAAAGTAAGAAGCTGTAAGCCTAAGTCCAAAAGCTGTACATAAAAGTCCAAAATTGAAGTAATTCAGCAGGAAAAGGGTTAAATAATACAAACATAGCCCTAAGATGCATGTTTACATACAATAGAAAGCATGGACATATGCTGCAAGGTAAATCTCCACTTGGAAGAAAGGAAAAAAAAAACATCAAAACCTGCACGCAAACATCAAAATAAGTCTACAATTTGATTCAAAGGGTTAAAATTAAGACAAAATACCCTGGAAAAGAGTTAAATGTTATAGTGAACCCCCATAGCAATATGCAGAAACTCTACACTTGGAAGAAAGGAAAAAAAAACCCATGAAAACCTGCACGCAAATGTCAAAATAAGTCTAAAAATCTATTCAAAGGGTTAAAAATTTATTAAAAATGCACTGGAAAGATATCAATGTTATAATAACCACCACTGCAATATGCAGTGAGGTCAACCTCACTTGAAATTGTTTTTTTTTATCACAACCTGTACATAAAAGTAAGAAGCTGTAAGCCTAAGTCCAAAAGCTGTACATAAAAGTCCAAAATTGAAGTAATTCAGTAGGAAAAGGGTTAAATAATACAAACATAGCCCTAAGATGCATGTTTACATACAATAGAAAGCATGGACATATGCTGCAAGGTAAATCTCCACTTGGAAGAAAGGAAAAAAAAAACATCAAAACCTGCACGCAAACATCAAAATAAGTGTAAAATTTGATTCAAAGGGTTAAAATTAAGACAAAATACCCTGGAAAAGAGTTAAATGTTATAGTGAACCACCCTAGCAATATGCAGAAACTAAAAAAAAATTTAAAAACCCCCAAAATCAAAACCTGTACACAAAAGTTCAAAATATTTGAGAGCGGACGCCGACATGAGGGCTATGCCATAGGCTCACACAACTAACGTTGGTGAGTAAAAATGATTCTCAGAAGCAAGCAGGTAATAGTGAAATATAAAAAAAAAAAAAAAAAAAAAAAAAAAAAAAATTTCAAGTTCATAAAGGGCCATAACTCCAAGAAAAATATTTGAAACAACACATGCATTGAACAGTGGCAAGACATCAATAAGATACACTTACATGCCAAATATAAAGTCATTCCATCAAGTATTTCAAAAGTTATTGAGTTTTGAAACTCCTTGGTCACAGACAGACAGACAGACAGACCGACATTGCCACTTATAGAGCTGCTAGTGGCAGCTAAAAACTGATTGCACTAACTAAAGCAAAATGGCTGCTGGTGGCCATCTTGAATTTCTGACCGCACCCAAAACCACTCGTTCTCGTCCCACGGTGACAACAAAGGTACCCAAGAAGTTTCGTAAAGATCGGTTCATAAATATGGCCTCTAGCCCGAGCCGCATTGGCATTTGTAGTTACAGTGCTGAAAATAACATTAAATAGATAAAATTTAGTCTAATTGGCATAATTTATGCACGAGAAAAAAACCTGTATTATATGTGATGTATCCCATGGTACTAAACATTCACACAAAAAAGTATTCAAATCAGCGCTTTCATATGGAAGTTCTGCGCAAAAATCTGATTGCACCTAATTTAATACAAAATGGCTGCCAACGGACATCTTGAATTTCAGACGGACCCAAAAATACTCGTTCTCGTACCACGGTGATAATAAAGGTACCCAAGAAGTTTCGTAAAGATCGGTTCATAAATACAGCCTCTAGCCCGAGCCGTATTGGCATTTGCACTTACAGTGCCGAAAGTAACACTAAATAAATCAAAGTTAGTCTAATTTGCATAATTTACGCACGAGAAAAAAACCTGTATTATATGTTATGTATCCCATGGTACTAAACATTCATACAAAAATTATTCAAATCAGCGCTGTCATATGGAAGTTCTGTGCAAAAGTCTGATTGCACCTAATTTTGTACAAAATGGCTGCCAGCGGCAGTCTTGAATTTCGGACGGACCCAAAAACACTTGTTCTCATCTCACGGTGATAACAAAGGTAGCCAAGAAGTTTCGTAAAGATCGGTTCATAAATACGGCCTCTAGCCCTAGCCGTGTGTACGGCACTTCAGACGGTCAGACAGACAGACAGACAGACGACAGGCCATGACAATACCTCAAATTTGGCTTCGCCAAAGTTGAGCTAAAAATCATAAAAAGTTGACAAAGTAAGACCTGTAACTCTGGTGAAAAGTATGCAGACAACATTTTTGTAACATGTGCATGAGCGGCTTGTCACAAGGAGCCCTCACTCCAAATTTCATTGAAATCCACTCACTTCCTGCTGAGTTATCGTTGTGGATAGACGGACAGATTGACGGGTGGACAAATGGATCGACAGACAGAGACAAATGGATGGATGCATGGATGGATGGACCAACAGACGGATGCATGTAATCCAGAAGAAGACCTCCCCCCCCCCCCCCCCCCCCCCCCCCCCCACACACACACACACATCTTCACGAGTGGGGGTATAAAAATCACCATTCAAAATTTTTTTCTTCCCATTTTTTGTCTCAAAAACATATTTTGTGACTCTTCACTGGAATGAACTTTGCTTTAAAGGACAGCTAAATACCCCCACCTCCAGTCCACACCATCCAACCACTCAAGGCAGATTTTTCTTCCACACCACACAAGTCATAGAAATCCATAATATCAAAGATGACGTCACTGGAATGTCAGCTGTTTCTACATTCTTCAATGTTAAAAATGAAAGTGTCAATGACACTGTAGCTCAACTTGTTAAGACATGTACATGTATAGTATGTGACACAGCAATGACAAACATCTAGGTAATGACCTGATAACAAAGGCACATATAAAGTATTGTAACGGTCTGTACATAAATACTGACCGTAGCCTGTAACAAATGTACAGGTAAAGTATTGTAAAGGTGGGTGACAGTCAGATGCCAAACTAGAAAAGAAATCTTTGAGTCCCAGAGTGGGTCTGACTGAACCCAAAAATATTTGTTCTCATAGCACAGTGATAACAAAGGCACCCCAAAACACACTCGTTCCTGTCCCAAGGTGATAACAAAGGTACACATGAAGCTTCGTGAAGATCAGTTCATAAATACGAGCCATATAGAAGTTGTGACAAATGATAGTGTCAACTAGAACTATCACTGAAGGTGATTAATACCCCCGCTTTGGGTTTTTAGAGGAATGCACTTCTGATCATGTAGGCGAAGGCCATTAGGAAATGTATACATGAAGATCATTTTTTGTTGTTGAAATTTGTATTTGCATGTGGCCTTCCACAGAACAGCACTGAATACTTAAAGAGCCCACACATATATGGTTTACATTTGGAAAAACACATTTACAATGTGCAACATGTATTCAAAATCGGTTCATTAATGTAGGAGGAGTTGCACACACAAGAATCCCATTTGAAAACCCATAATAAATCCAAGTTAAAGGGAGATAACCTAGTTAAAATTGTCGCAGATCAAAAATTTGGGAATATGCGTATGTTCACTTAGTTGTGATAATGTTTGAAAGGTTTCGTCAAAATTGATTGATAAATGTAGGAGGAGTTGCACGCACAAGAATTTCATGTAGAAACCCATAATAAATCTAAGTTAAAGGGAGATAACCTAGTTAAAATTGCCACAGCTCAAAAATTTTGGAATATGCACATGTTTACTTAGTAGTGATGATGTCTGTAAACTTTTGTCCAAATTGATTGATAAATGTAGGAGGAGTTGCGCACACAAGAATTTCATGCAGAAACCCATATTAAATCAAAGTTCAAGAGAGATAACCTGGTTAAAATTGTCGCAGATCAAAAAGTTTGGAATATGCACATGTTCACTTAGTAGAGATGATGTTTGAAAGGTTTCATCAAAATCGGTTCATTAATGTAGGAGGAGTTGCGCACACAAGAATTTGTTCGAACGGAAAGACATAATAAATCTAAGTCAAAGGGAGATAACCTGGTTAAAATTGTCGCAGATCAAAAATCTTGGAATATGCGCATGTTCACTTAGTAGTGATGATGTCTGAAAAGTTTTGTCCAAATTGATTGATAAATGTAGGAGGAGTTGCGCGCACAAGAATTTCATGTAGAAACCCATAATAAATCTAAGTTAAAGGGAGATAACCTAGTTAAAATTGCCACAGCTCAAAAATTTTGGAATATGCCCATGTTCACTTAGTAGTGATGATGTCTGTAAACTTTCGTCCAAATTGATTGATAAATGTAGGAGGAGTTGCGCACACAAGAATTTCATGCAGAAACCCATATTAAATCAAAGTTCAAGAGAGATAACCTGGTTAAAATTGTCGCAGATCAAAAAGTTTGGAATATGCACATGTTCACTTAGTAGAGATGATGTTTGAAAGGTTTCATCAAAATCGGTTCATTAATGTAGGAGGAGTTGCGCACACAAGAATTTGTTCGAACGGAAAGACATAATAAATCTAAGTCAAAGGGAGATAACCTGGTTAAAATTGTCGCAGATCAAAAATCTTGGAATATGCGCATGTTCACTTAGTAGTGATGATGTCTGAAAAGTTTTGTCCAAATTGATTGATAAATGTAGGAGGAGTTGCGCACACAAGAATTTCATGTCCGGAAAGACGTACGGACGGACGGACGTACGGACGGACGGACGTACAGGGCGATTCCTATATAGCCCCCACTTCTTCGAAGCGGGGGTATAATGACACTGTAGCTCAATTTGACAAACTTGAACTTGGTAAGTTATAAATGAAATGGCAAAATTGAAGATCATTAGTACCAATGTTATTTGATGAAATTTCAACATAACCGCATTGTGTGTGCACAACGTCAGAGTAATCCATGCATTTTTAAATGTAAACTGTAAGATTGGCTAAAGGAAGAATGTTGATACACAAATGCAGTATGTTCAGACACCAAGTTCAAAAACAATCCTATGATAAATGTGGCCTGTAGGCCATGTCAAAGAATGTTGATGAACAAATGCAATAAATTCAAAGATTGTTGCTAACAGCAACAGTTTTTGATGGAAATGAAAAGAAAATCAATAGCTCCTATCTTTGTCACCCTGCATAAGCATACAAAGTTTCAAAACAACCTGAAAATGAATGTGCCCTCTGGGGCATGCCAAAGTAAGATGTTAATGCACAAATGCACTAAGTAGAAAGTCATTGCTTTGTGGCAATGTTTTTTTTTTTTTGGGGGGGGGGGGGGAGGGGGGTATGGAAATTCATAAATATACCCTACAGAGAGTGCAAAGGGGATAAGTTGATGCACAAATGCAGTAAGTTCAAAGGCTGGTGATAACAACAATAACTTTTTATGGAAATTAAAAAATAGTTCACATCTAGAGGTAACCCCAAACACACATACCAAGTTTCAAAGTGATCCGATCATAAATGTGCCCTGAAGGGTGTGTTAAAGGGAAATATTGAGGTCTGACTAAACGAAGTTCAAAGGTCAGCGGCAACATTTTTTGACAGAAATGGAAGAAAATCAACAGCTCCCATATAGATGTCACCCCATACAAGCACACCAAGTTTACAAGTGATCCAATCTTAAATGTGCCCTGCAGGGTGTGTCAAATGGAGATATTGATGCTTAACTGCACTAAGTTTTTACTAAGTTCATCAAAGGTCATTGGCAGTGGCAACATTTTTTGACGGAAATCGAAGAAAATCGATAGCTCCCATCTAGAGGTAACCCCAAACAAGCATATAAAGTTTCAAACTGATCTGATCATAAATGTGCCCTGTTGGGCATGCCAAAGGAATATATTGATGCCTGACTAAACTTAGTTCAAAGATCATTGCCAGTGGCAACATTTTTCCACGGACAGAATTGGAAGAAAATTGATAGCTCCAATCCAGAGGTCACCCCAAACAAGCATGCCAGGTTTCAAAGCAATCTGAACATAAATGTGCCCTGTAGTGTGTGCCAAAGGGAAGTATTGAGGTCTGACTAAACTAAGTTCTAAGAATGTTGACCGCATCAACATTTTTCGACGGAAATGGAAGAAAATCGATAGCTCCCATCTAGAGGTCTTCCCAAACAAGCACGCCAGGTTTCAAAGCAATCCGATCATAAATGTGCCCTGTAGGGTGTGCCAAAGGGAAATATTGAGGTCTTCTGACTAAACTAAGTTCTAAGAAAGTTGGCCGCGGCAACATTTTTTGACGGAAATGGAAAAAAATCGAAAGCTCCCATCTAGAGGTCACCCCAAACAAGAATACCAGGTTTCAAAGCAATCCAATTATAAATGTACCCTGTAGGGTGTGCCAAAGGGAAATATTGTGGTGTGACTAAACTAAGTTCTAAGAACATTGGTCGCAGCAACATTTTTTGACAGAAATGGAAGAAAATCGATAGCTCCCATCTAGAGGTCACCGTAAACAAGCATGCCAGGTTTTAAAGCAATCCAATCATAAATGTGCCCTGTAGGGTGTGCCAAAGGGAAATATTGAGGTCTGACTAAACTAAGTTCTAAGAACATTGGCCGCGGCAACATTTTTTGACGGAAATTGAAGAAAATCGATAGCTCCCATTTCGAGGTCACCCCAAACAAGCATACCAAGTTTCAAAGCGCTCTGATCATAAATGCGACCTGTGAGGTGTGCCAAAGGAAATAGTGGACGTACGAACGTTATGTATGTACAACCGTATGTATGTATGCCGTCGGACGAGAAGTGATGACAATAGCTCAGCTTGACTTTGTCAAGTTGAGCTAAAAACTGATTGGACCTAATTTCGGTACAAAATGGCCACTGGCAGCCATCTTGAATTTTGGACCGCACACAGAAACACTCGTTCTCGTCCCAAGGTGATAACAAAGGTAACCAAGAAGTTTCGTGAAGATCGGTTCATAAATACAGCCTCTAGCCCAAGCCGTATTGACATGTGCACTTACTGTGTAAAAGTAGCACTGAATAAATCAAAGTTCTTCTAATTTGCATAATTTCTGCATGAGAAAAAAACCTGTACTATATGTGATGTATTCCATGTTACTAAACATTCATACATAAATTTATTCAAATCAGAACTTTCATACAGAAGTTCTGTACAAAAAACTGATTGCACTAATTTTGGTACAAAATGGCTGCTGGTGGCCATCTTGAATTTTGGACCACACCCAAAAACACTCGTTCTCATCCCACGGTGATAACAAAGGTACTCAAGAAGTTTCGTAAAGATCGGTTCATAAATACGGCCTCTAGCCTGAGCCATATAGAAGTTGAGTACAAAAAACTGATTTGACCTAATTTTGGTACAAAATGGCCACTGGCAGCCATTTGGATTTTGGACCGCACCCAGAAACACTCGTTCTCGTCTCAAGGTGATAAGAAAGGTACCCAAGCTGTTTCGTGAAATTTATTCAAATCAGAACTTTCATACAGAAGTTCTGTACAAAAAACTGATTGCACTAATTTTGGTACAAAATGGCTGCTGGTGGCCATCTTGAATTTCGGACCACACCCAAAAACACTTGTTCTCATCCCACGGTGATAACAAAGGTACTCAAGAAGTTTCGTAAAGATCGGTTCATAAATACGGCCTCTAGCCTGAGCCATATAGAAGTTGTGTACAAAAAACTGATTTGACCTAATTTCGGTACAAAATTGCAACTGGCAGCCATCTTGAATTTTGGACCGCATCCAGAAACACTCGTTCTCGTCTCAAGGTGATAACAAAGGTACCCAAGCTGTTTCGTGAAATTTATTCAAATCAGAACTTTCATACAGAAGTTCTGTACAAACAAGAGGCCCCACGGGGCCTGAAGCGCTCATCTTGAACAGAACACAATTTAAACTGAGTCCAAGAATGAGTCTACATTAAGCAAGCCATCTCCATAGGCTACACTGTCAATCCTTGAGTCCCTCAGGAGTGACAGAAATAATCTGTGCATCATACCTTTTCTTCAGCAGATCATAAAGTCAAATGTAGAGCTCCCCTATGAAGCCCTTGATACAACCTATGTGAATTAATCTTAGTACCTCTAGAGGGTACTGAATACAAAATTTTTAATTCTTCAGCAAAATGGCCAATTCCGGCTCCCATAGAGAGCCCAAATATTAACCCAGGCTCTTGATTTGAACACAGTTAAATCTGACTTCCCTAGAGATGTTGTGTACCGAATATGAAAGCATTCTGACTGTTGGATCTGAAGAAGATTTTTGAAGAAATTCCATCAAATTGTACTAAGTTAAATTTCATGTTCCCATATGGAGCCCAAATAGTAACCTAGGCACTCGAATTGAACAACCTGGAATCTGACCCCCTAGAGATGTTGTTTACCAAATATAAAAGCATTCCGACTGGTGGATCTGAAGAACATTTTTAAAGAAATTTCCTCATATTGCACTAAGTAAAGATTTGGGCTACCATAGTGAGCCCAAATATACACCTAGGGATCTGATTTGACCAAACTTGAATCTGACCCCCATAGAGATGTTGCATACCAAATATCAAAGCATTCTGACTGGTGGATCTGAAGAAGAATTTTTTAAATTACCCTCCATATTGAACAAAGATAAAATTTGGGCTCCCGTAGGAAGCCCAAATATTAACCTAGGGACATGGTTTGAACAATCTAGAATCTGGAGAAAAGATTTTTAAAAATTTTTGCAAATATGCTGACTCAGCATTTTTTCGATGCCCATTACAGAACACCCTAACATAACCGATGGCAATTTTTTTTACCATTCAATTCTACTGGTCATAAGGATACTTCAGACCAAATAACAGCTCTTTGTTCCGTGGGGTTTGGGAAATATGGGCGTTTGAAAATATTTCTATTTTTAGCTCCCAGGGTTCCCATGGGGATGCGGGAATTTTTTTTTTTGCATGGGTCAAGTACTTATGACCCAATACTACCACAAACCAAATTTGGTTCATACCGGACCATCAGTTCAGAAAATAGAAATTTTGGGCGGGGCCAAAAATCTTACCCCTCCTATTACAAAGCCAAATATTACTTCATGAACTCTGTTTGAACAAATTTGATTCTACACCTCATATGGAAGTTCCATAGCAAATATCAAGTTATTGTACACACTGGTTCTTGAGAAGAAGATTTTAAAAATATTTTGGAGCATTTTCCCCCACTCCCTCCCTATGGGGCCGGGCATGTTGAGTTGAACAAAAATGAAATGCCCCTTTGGGACCATCACTCACACAAACTTTCACTTGAATTGGCCAGTGGCTTTGGAGGAGAAAACCAAAACATGGTGTTGACGGACGATGGACGGAGAGCGATGAGATTAGCTCAGCTTGACTTTGTCAAGATGAGCTAAAAACTGATTGCACTAATTTTGGTACAAAATGGCTGCTGGTGGCCATCTTGAATTTCGGACCACACCCAAAAACACTCATTCTCATCCCACGGTGATAACAAAGGTACTCAAGAAGTTTCGTAAAGATCGGTTCATAAATACGGCCTCTAGCCTGAGCCATATAGAAGTTGTGTACAAAAAACTGATTAGACCTAATTTCGGTACAAAATGGCCACTGGCAGCCATCTTGAATTTTGGACTGCACCCAGAAACACTCATTCTCGTCTCAAGGTGATAACAAAGATACCCAAGCTGTTTCGTGAAGATCGGTTCATAAATACAGACTCTAGTCCGAGCCGTATTGACATGTGTACTTACTGTGTGTAAGTAGCACTGAAAAAATCAAAGTTCATCTAATTTGCATAATTTCTGCACGAGAAAAAACCCATATTATATGTGATGTATCCCATGGTACTAAACATTCACACAAAAAATTATTAAAATCAGCACTTTCAAGTGGAAGTTCTGCGCAAAAATCTGATTGCACCTAATTTTGTATAAAATGGCTGCCAGCGGCCAACTTGAACTTCGGATCGGACCCCAAAACACTCGTTCTCGTCCCACGGTGATACCAAAGGTACCCAAGAAGTTTCATAAAGATCGGTTCATAAATACGGCCTCTAGCCCGAGCAGTATTGGCATTTGCACTTACAGTGCTGAAAGTAACACCAAACAAGAGGCCCCAAGGGGGCTGAGGGCGCTCACCTGACATGGCAGCCTAAATATCAACCCAGAGAATTGATTTCAACAAGTTGCATCTGCTCCTCCTAAGAAAAGCTTATATCAAATATCCAAAGATTCTGACCAGTGGTTCTAAAAAAAAGAAGATTTTAAAAGAATATTCCTCATATTGAACTAAGTTATAATTCGGGCTCCCACAGGGAGCCCATATATGAACCCAGGGACTTGGCTTTAACAAACTTGAATCTCGCCCCCATGCAATGCTGCATACCAAATATCAAAAGATTCTGCCTGCTGGATCTGGCGAAGAAGATTTTTTAAGAAATTTGCCTGAAATGCACTAAGTTCGAATTCGGGCTTCTATAGTGAGCCCAAATATGAATCCAGGGTGCCGATTTGAACAAACTTGAATCAGAACCACCCCACAATGTTTTATCCCAAATATCAAATGATTCTGCCTGCTGGATCTGGAGAAGAAGATTTTTTAAGAAATTTGCCTGAAATGCACTAAGTTCGAATTCGAGCTTCTATAGTGAGCCCAAATATAAACCCAGGGGGCCGCTTTGAACAAAGTTGAATCAGATCCACCCCACAATGTTGCATACCAAATATCAACAGATTTTGCCTGCTGGACCTGGAGAAGAAGATTTTTGAAGAAATTTGCCTGAAATGCACTAAGTTCGAATTCGAGCTTCTATACTGAGCCCAAATATAAACCCAGGGGCCGATTTGAACAAACTTGAATCAGATCCACGCCACAATGTTGCATGCCAAATATCAAAAGATTCTGCCTGCTCGATCTGAGAAGAAGATTTTTGAAGAAATTTACCTGAAATGCACTAAGTTCGAATTCGGGCTTCTATAGTGAGCCCAAATATGAATCTAGGGAGCCGATTTGAACAAACTTGAATCAGATCCACCCCACAATGTTGCATACCAAATATCAAAAGATTCTGCCTGCTGGATCTGGAGAAGAAGATTTTTTAAGAAATTTGCCTGAAATGCACTAAGTTCGAAATCGGGCTCCTATACTGAGCCCAAATATGAACCCAGGGGGCAGATTTGAACAAACTTGAATCAGATCCACCCTACAATGTTGCATACCAAATATCAAAAGATTCTGCCTGCTGGATCTGGAGAAGAAGATTTTTTAATCTTTTTCCCATTGCCTACAGTGTTAAAAAGTGCTGACTCAGCACTTTTTCAAAGTCCTGAAAAAAAGTTCCTTGTGATCAAACCGATAGGAATTTTTTTTAACCATTCTATTTTACTGGATAAAAGTAAGCTTTATACAAAATAAGAATTCTCTGTGCCGTGTAGTTTTGGAGATATGGCAGTTTTAAGGTTTTTCCTATTTTTAGCTCCCGAGGTTCCCACGGGGCAATGAGAAAATTTTTTTTTTGCATCAATCAACTACTTATGACCCATTATCACCTCATATCAAATTTGGTTCAAATCGACCTCACGGTTCTGAAAATAGAAATTTTAGGCGTGGCCAAAATTTTTGCCCCTCCCATAATGACGGCAAATAATGCCCGACAAACTTCTCTTGAACAAACTTGATTCTAAACCTCAAAAGGACTCTGTATACCACATATCAAGTCTCTGCTACTGGTGGTTCATTAGAAGAATATTTTCAAAAAATTTGGCCATTTTTTCCCCACACCTCTGCTCAATATGAGCCGAAACCTATTTTGGCTAAAAATCAAAATGCCCCTATATAACCACTACTTACATGAAATTTAACTAAAATGTGGCCAGTGGTTTAGGAGAAAGAGGCTCAAACACCACCTTCACGCAGGACGACAGACGACAGACGAAGAGTGATAAGAAAAGCTCACCCTGACTTTCAGTCAGGTGAGCTAAAAACATCAAAATTAGTCTAATTTGCACAATTTACGCACGAGAAAAAAAAACGTATTATATGTGATGTATCCCATGGTACTAAACATTCATACAAAAAATTATTCAAAACAGAGCTTTCATATGGAAGTTCTGTACAAAAAACAGATTTCTGCATCATCGGTATAAAATGGCGGCTGGCAGCCATCTTGAATTTTGGACCGCACCCAAAAACACTCATTCTCGTCCCACGGTCATAACAAAGGTACCCAAGAAGTTTCGTAAAGATCGGTTCATAAATACGGCCTCTAGCCCGAGCCGTATCCAATTGTTGATGTACGGACAGACGGCCAGATGGACAGACGGATGGGTCATGACAAAAGCTCAAATTTGGCTTCGCCAAAGTTGAGCTAAAAAACCACCACAAAACATACTTTTGCTTGCACCTAGCTTTTAACAGCTTTTATGGCACTATTCTATTCATATTAAACTAGCAGTACCAACCATTTCAGAATGGGAAGCCTCAGCCATGCGATGTAAAATTTCTAGCTGCAATGCAGATCAAGGGAGATAGAACTTGAATTTCTAGCTGGACTGAATCTCGGAATCACTACTTGCTATTTAGATAATACATGCAGAAAATACGTCTTCAAAGCAGCTATACCATGACAAAAGAAAGTTTGTGAAAAATTCACTATTCCTCCTCATAACCACTTTCATTCACAAAAATTGCCATTCAAATTTAATCATTCTTTTCAATTTTTGCTTAAAAAAACTGCTGTGATTGGAGTGTTGGCATCGACAAGCTTATTCCAATGAGTCATAAACAATGTTTTTGATGCAAAAATGAAAAATGTTTGATACAGTACAGCCGTTGTAGACTGGTCACTTTCTACGGGTGGGCAATATTTCCCCAGTCGCAATAATATTAGATTCCAAACACTAATTATAAGAATAATCATCAAAAATTTAATTAATTAAAATTTTACTGATGATGATTTTTATTACCTGGTAAACGTATGCATGGACATCACTGCCCACTTATGATTTATGACCAGTCCACGGTGACTGTACTGTTATCAAGAAAGTTTTAACAAGTGTCGTCTGCTACCAAGCCGGGCAGTCTAGAAAATCAAGGAGTGCAAAACAATTGCCCTCCTCAGATTGCTTGGGAGTGCAAATGCACCTGGAATTTTCAAAGCAAAAACTTGTACGCTATTTTAGTTTTATTCACTTCAAGGTATTAATATAGTGACTGAAAAATAGTACTACATTCAGCTACATAGTGGAATGAAAGTGTCAATGACACTGTAGCTCAACTTGTCAAGACAAAGACATGTACATGTATAGAATGTGACACAGCAATGACAAACATCTACGTAATGACCTGATAACAAAGGTACATATAAAGTATTGTAACGGTCTGTACATAAATACTGACCGTTGCCTGTAACAAATGTATAGGTTAAGTATTGTAAAGGTGGGTGACAGTCAGATGTTAAACTAGAAAAGAAATCTTTGAGTCCCAGAGTGGGTCTGACTGAACCCCAAAATATTTGTTCTCATAGCAAGTGATAACAAAGGCACCCCAAAACACACTCGTTCCTGTCCCAAGGTGAAAACAAAAGTACCCAAGAAGTTTTGTGAAGATCAGTTCATAAATACGAGCTGCATAGAACTTGTGACAAAAAACTGATTGGACCTAATTTCGGTACAATATGGCCACTGGCAGCCATCTTGAATTTTGGTCCGTACCCAGAAACACTCATTCTCATCCCAAGGTGATAACAAAGGTACCCAAGAAGTTTTGTGAAGATCGGTTCATAAATATAGCCTCTACCCTGAGCCGTATTGACATGTGTGCTTACATTGTGTAAGTAGCACTGAATAAATCAAAGTTCATCTAATTTGCATAATTTCTGCACGAAAAAAACCCCCTTACAATATGTGATGTATTCCATGTTACTGAACATTCATACAAAAATTTATTCAAATCAGAACTTTCATACAGAAGCTCTGTTCAAAAGACTGATTGCACTAATTTTGGTACAAAATGGCTGCTGTGGCCATCTTGAATTTTGGACCACACCCAAAAACACTCGCTCTCATCCCACGGTGATAACAAAGGTACCCAAGAAGTTTCGTAAAGATTGGTTCATAAATATGGCCCCTAGTCTGAGCTGTATAGAAGTTGTGTACAAAAAACTGATTAGACCTAATTTCGGTACAAAATGGCCACTGGCAGCCATCTTGAATTTTAGACCGCACTCAGAAACACTCGTTCTCGTCCCAAGGTGATAACAAAGGTACCCAAGACATTTCGTGAAGATCAGTTCATAAATACAGACTCTAGTCTGAGCCGTATTGACATGTGTACTTACTGTGTGTAAGTCGCACTGAAAAAATCAAAGTTCATCTAATTTGCATAATTTCTGCACGAGAAAAAAACCCGTATTATATGTGATGTATCCCATGGTACTAAACATTCACACAAAACATTATTCAAATCAGCGCTTTCATATGGAAGTTCTGTGCAAAAATCTGATTGCACCTAATTTTGTACAAAATGGCTGCCATCGGCCATCTTGAATTTCGGACCGGACCCCAAAACACTCGTTCTCGTCCCACGGTGATACCAAAGGTACCCAAGAAGTTTCGTAAAGATCGGTTCATAAATACGGCATCTAGCCCGAGCCGTATTGGCATTTGCACTTACAGTGCTGAAAGTAACCCCAAAAAACATCAAAATTAGTCTAATTTGCACAATTTACGCACGAGAAAAAAAAAACGTATTATATGTGATGCATCCCATGGTACTAAACATTCATACAAAAAATTATTCAAATCAGAGCTTTCATATGGAAGTTCTGTACAAAAAACAGATTTCTGCATCGTCGGTACAAAATGGTGGCTGGCAGCCATCTTGAATTTCGAACCGTACCCCAAAACACTCGTTCTCGTCCCACGGTTATAACAAAGGTACCCAAGAAGTTTCGTAAAGATCGGTTCATAAATACGGCCTCTAGCCTGAGCCGTATCCAATTGGTGACGTACGGACAGATGGACAGACGGACGCCGGGCCATGACAAAAGCTCAAATTTGGCTTCGCCAAAGTTGAGCTAAAAATTGGCACACACATCTCATTATTCAAAATGTTGCATTCAATTCTTATGTGACTGTCTTCTTCACTCAAAATGTATTGAAATGTGACACAGAATGGGTCATGAATTATTGCAAATCAATGCAACATTGACAAAATTTCGTCCCCTGAGTTCCAATGTGTTCTATGTGCAAGTAGGCACACAGAACACATTGGAACTCAGGAGACGAAATGATAATAGATTTTAAAGGTCCTGAGAATCTCCAATTTTGGGTCAAATCAGGTCCGAAATCAAATCAGAGGATGTGGAATAGAAACAAGTCTCAAATCAATATTCCAGCGCTTTTCCAGTTCTAAATATTGAACCTTCTTACTGCCTTATATATTGCCAGTATATTTATTCATTTATTTATTGGCGTTTAAGGCCACATACTTATGCACAATGGCTAATCATGACCGTGACAGTTTTATGGGTGGAGGAAGCCGGAGTACCCGGAGACAACCAGCAAGCATCGACGAGCAACTGTCAGCTCTTCCAACATTCTAACTCTGTTCAAGCTCCGCTCAAGCAGGGTTACAGCGGTTGAAGACTTGTGCACATCGACGTGCAGTATGCCTTAGTACATGGTGTCATCGTGCCCCCATGTAGGCAACCAGGATAAATTGCCATGCCCAAGGACACAACGCGGGTCGTCCCGGACGGAGGTTGAACTTGGGACCTCTAGTACAGAAGTCCAACAGTCTACCACTGAGCCACTGCACTCCCATATATTGCCAGTCTCCACTCAAGTAATTGATTTCATGGTGACTCGTCTGCTTGGGCAAGTTAATCAATCAAGTGGAATATTCCAGTATAGAATCATAGTAGTAATTTCCGAAGCAGAACCTCCTTGAATTTTTCTTCTATCATCAGGTCTCCTGTATACCACAGGATCATGGAAGAGTTCAGGGGGAGTCACTTGGAAAGATTTCGAAAATATCTCCAGGATTAAAAAATTTCCAAAATCAAATCGAATCATAGGAATTTGCTGGGCCCTGTTACAACTGTTAACCCTTTACCTAACATGAAAGGCAGACAACAATTGCAAATACAATTCTTGAGTAACTATTTTCTTTTTAAAAATTTGCGTCAAAAACAAAGCATATGACCCCCTCATTGGAATGACCTCAACAAGCTTGTTCCAATGAAGGATCATAAGATATGTTTTTCAGACAAAATTTTTTTAAAAAATCATGAAACAAGAGGCCCCAGGGGGCCTGAGGGCACTCACCTGACATGGTTGTCTAAATATCAAACCAGGGACTTGACTTGAATAAGCTGCATACGCCCCTCCTAAGAAAAGCATATACCAACTAGATGAAGCGATTGTGCCCACACAATACACAGGATTTTCCTTCTATTTTCAGTTCCTGCATTTTTACCTCCGAAAATTGAGATGAATGCATAAAAAACAGATTTTTTTCCCAAACAAAATATTTTCAGCCTAAATTTTTTTTTCTTCTTAAAACGCATAAAAAACCAAAAAACTAATTTCTGAATTTTGGTCCAAAATTTTCTATGTCCCACCAGGCCCCCAAATTTTCAGTGTAAAAAAAAAAAAAATTTTGTCTTAAAATTGACCGAAACGCATAAAAAAACAAAAAAAAAATTCCAGATTTTGGTCCAAAATTTCCAAGTCTGGAATGGGGCCCCAAATTTTCAGCCTAAATATGAACCCAGGGACTTGGCTTGAACAAACTTGAATCTCACCCCCCCAGGGATGCTGCACACCAAATATCAAAAACTTCTTATTGGTAGATCTGAAGTAGAAGATTTTTAAAGAATATTCCTCATACTGCACTAATTTAAACATTTGGGTTCCCATGGAGAGCCCAAATATGGACCCAGGGAATTGATTTCAATAAACATGTGAAACACTTTTCCAAAGATGTTATATGTCAAATTTGAAAGCTTTTGGAGCAGTGCTTTGGGAGAAAAATAGTCTTACATGTTTTTCCCATAACCTACAGTGTTAAAAAATGCTGACTCAGCACTTTTTCAAAGTCCTCAAAAAGTACCCCATGATAAAACCGATAGCAATTTTTTTTTACCATTCCATTCTGTTGGTCCTAAGGAAGCTTCACACTAAATAAGAATTCTCAGTGCTGTGAAGTTTTGGAGATATGGGCGTTTTAATTTTTTTCTATTTTTAGCTCCTGCGGTTCCCATGGGGAGACGGGAAAACAAATTTGGGCATAAATTAAGTACTTATGACCCAATAAGCCCTCATATGAAATTTGGTTCAAATCTGCCTCTCGGTTTGGAAAATAGAAATTTTGGGAGTGGCAAAAATTCTTGCCCCTCCCATAACGAAGGCAAATTATGCCCGACAAACTTCTCTTGAACAAACTTGATTCTAAACCTCAAAAGGACTCTGTATACCACATCTCAAGTCTCTGCTACTGGTGGTTCATTAGAAAAAGATTTTCAAAAAATTTGGCAATTTTTTCCCCACACCTCTGCTCAATATGAGCCGAAACCTAATTTGCATAAAAATCAAAATGACCCTATATAACCACTACTTACATGAAATTTAATTAAAATGTGGCCAGTGGTTTAGGAGAAAGAGGCTCAAACACCACCTTCATGCAGGACGACGGACAATGGATGAAGGGTGATAAGAAAAGGTCACCCTGACTTTCAGTCAGGTGAGCTAAAAACTGAATGGTGAGTTTTGTGAATAGCTCTGAACGGTTTTGGCTGTTACACTGGGTAAAGAGTTAATGTTACAACAAACAATTATATTATACAATAATGTTATAAAATCAACTGATAATGTAGAAATTTTCTACAAACTTTTCTAGAGTTATAAAAATCAACCAATAATGTTATTATTTTTTCTACCTAATTAGTGTTACGCAATTTAACTGATAATGTTACAACTTCACAAATGAGGGGTTTTTTATTTTATGGTGGTCAGTGGTAGCCTTATATGGGTTCCTAGAACAAACACAACAGTTTGAGAAAATTATAAAAATTGATGTCAAGAGATGCAAACTCATTTTCTCTATGAAACCAGCAAGAGGTATGTATTACTGACCAAAACACCAGAAACTGCCCTTATGAGAATGGGCATTGCACCATATAAATGGCAATTTTGAGAGTTATCATGAGATCTCTGCCTTTAATTTGGTACCCCAATCGCGAATCAATCTTAAGACTCTTGGATCATGCAGGCAAGGGCTCCAATAGCAATCAATCAAGAAACATTTCAGTCTGAAAATTATCTTTGGAAATGACATCACCTTCTGAATTATACTTTAGGTTATCTCATCCTATGCTTTCTAGGTGCCAATTCTCAAGGGGCCTCTGAAGGCCTGTGGCCCTGGCATCTGGCCATCCTGGCCCCTAGGATGAGCCACTTCTGATAGTGGCATTAAAGTCAAGCATCCTAGAAAGGCCTGGATCTAAGTGTGAGAGTAAAACAAGTAGATCGGGAAATAGAACAGTCATTAATAGAAATGCAGCATCCCATTGATTCTAGTTGGTGGAATTTTAGGGGTAGAATCAAGCCTGATATATATAAGCAACCTGACATTTGCAAAATGGGGTCCCCAGAGGGTGAATTTGCTGAGCTATCCCATACAGTGGGCCAATTTATCCTCTAGGTACATCTTTTTGTTTTGGCTTGAGACCTTGATTCAGACTGAGGTTCACAGAGGGTAAATTTTGTGATGCTACCCTGCTGTGCAGGGTAGCATCACCAAATTCACCATCTGGGGACCTCATTTTGCAGATGACAGTCTGCTTATTTTCAGGCTTGGGTACAATGTGATGTAGCATTATCAGTTGATTATAAAACTATCAGCTTTTAAAAAATTATTTTATAACATTATCGGTTGTAGCAACATTATCGGTTGTTGTAACAGGCCCAAGTGAAGGGTTAATGCATTCTAACGAATGCAAACATTATACAGTATTATATACAATGACCTAGTTGGTGACACAAACATACCTTGCCCCCTGCCTTGATCGACTTTATGACACTTTGTACAACAAATTTAGTCCATATCAAATGTAGAAAGAACAACAACAGGAAAACTCCATTGTGCATGAAATAGGAAGGATACACTCCATAAACATATGCTGAAGTAACAATTGCACTCCAAACACACCTGAAATAAAAAGAAAAAGAATCAGACAAACCACCTAATGTGAAACTGACCTTATGACCCTTTACTTATGGCCGCAATAAAAAAATTTCCAGATTTTCATAAACTTTTTATTCAAATTGGGGCAGGCGGGTGAATTTTAATTTTTATTTCACCCGGAGACAGGAAGATCAAGAACAGCCCTAGGAACTGGTGAGTTGCGGGCATAGGAGTGGGGGATATGGGTCTAAAACCAATAACAAGCTATTACTCAGTTAAATGGGAATAAAACTAGAAACTGTTTTAGCACACTAAAAAATTTGTCTCCCCTTCCTTTCTATTTAATGCACTGCAAATTATATATACATAAATAATATTGACAATCATGCCAAATATTTAAGGTCTAGGTCAAAAGACAAAAAAGTTATGCCCCGGACAAAGTTTGTATGAGGAGAAGAAGAAGAAGAAGAATATGCACTAAAACAATATGTCTCCCTTCTGGGAAGGGGAGACATAATTTGAGAATAACAGGGTTCCTGCAGTTAATTAGAAAGTGGATTTCAGGCTTTTCAAGGCTTCAAAAGAAGAAGAAGAAGAAGAAGAAGAAGAAGAAGAAGAAGAAGAAGAAGAAGAAGAAGAAGAAGAAGAAGAAGAAGAAGAAGAAGAAGAAGAAGAAAGAAGAAGAAGAAGAAGAAGAAGAAGAAGAAGAAGAAGAAGAAGAAGAAGAAGAAGAATGTCTCCCTTCTGGGAAGGGGAGACATAATTTGAGAATGACAGGGTTCCTGCAGTTAATTAGAAAGTGGATTCCAGGCTTTTCAAGGCTTCATAGAAGTAAAACTCCCATGCCATATTTAAGATTTTTCAAGGCTTCATAGAAGTAAAACTCAAGGTTTTTCAAGGCTATCGACTAAAAATCGAGAGTACCATACCAGCAGAAATAAGCTGTAGGATAATCACGGGAAAATTTTGATGGTTTTTATATTTTGAAAGATTGCTTTCAAGGATTTTCCAGGCCACTTTTGGAGTTTTGGGGAAATTCAATAACTTTCCAGGCCTTGAAAGTTGATTTTCAAATTCAAGGCTTTTTAAGGCCCACAGGAACCCTAAATAAGACTCCATAAATGGCTCCAATAGGTACTTGGGTCATATATACAGTACCAGCAGAAATAAGTTGTAGGATAACCACAAGAAAATTTAGATCACATTTCACTCAGTTGATAATTCCAACACTTGACAAAGGAAGATGTTAATGCACAAATGCACTAAGTAGAAGGTCATTGCTTTGTGGCAATGGTTTTTTTTTTTTGGGGGGGGGGGGGGGGAGGGGTTATGGAAATTCATAAATATACCCTACAGAGAGTGCAAAAGGGATAAGTTGATGCACAAATGCAGTTAAGTTCAAAGGCTGGTGATAACGACAATAACTTTTTATGAAAATTAAAAAATAGCTCACATCTAGAGGTCACCCCAAATACACATACCAAGTTTCAAAGTGATCTGATCATAAATGTGCCCTGAAGGGTGTGTTAAAGGGAAATATTGAGGTCTGAATAAACTAAGTTCAAAGGTCAGCGACAACATTTTTTGACAGAAATGGAAGAAAATCGACAGCTCCCACGTAGATGTCACCCCACACAAGCACACCAAGTTTGCAAGTGATCCAATCTTAAATGTGCCCTGCAGGGTGTGTCAAATGGAAATATTGATGCTTAACTGCACTAAGATTTTACTAAGTTCATCGAAGGTCATTGCCGGTGGCAACATTTTTTGACGGAAATCGAAGAAAATCAATAGCTCCCATCTAGAGGTAACCCCAAACAAGCATACAAAGTTTCAAACCGATCTGATCATAAATGTGCCCTGGAGGGCATGCCAAAAGAATATATTGATGCCTGACAAAACTTAGTTCAAAGATAGTTGCCAGTGGCAACATTTTTTGATGGACAGAATTGGAAGAAAATCGATAGCTCCAATCTAGAGGTCACCCCAAACAAGCATGCCAGGTTTCAAAGCAATCTGATCATAAATGTGCCCTGTAGGGTGTGCCAAAGGGAAATATTGAGGTCTGACTAAACTAAGTTCTAAGAACGTTGGCCACGGCCACATTTTTTGACAGAAATGGAAAAAATCGATAGCTCCCATCTCGAGGTCACCCCAAACAAGCATATCAGGTATCAAAGCAATCCAATCATAAATGTACCCTGTAAGGGGTGCCAACGGGAAATACTGTGGTCTGATTAAACTAAGTTCTATGAACGTTGGCAACATTTTTTGACGGAAATTGAAGAAAATCGATAGCTCCCATCTAGAGGTCACCCTAAACAAGCATGCCAGGTTTCAAAGCAATCCGATCATAAATGTGCCCTGTAGGGTGTTCCAAAGGGAAATATTGAGGTCTGACTAAGTTCTAAGAACATTGGCCGTGGCAACATTTTTTGACGGAAATGGAAGAAAATCGATAGTTCCCATCTAGAGGTCACCCCAAACAAGCATGCCAGGTTTCAAAGCAATCCGATTATAAATGTGCCCTGTAGGGTGTGCCAAAGGGAAATATTGAGATCTTCTGACTAAACTAAGTTCTAAGAATGTTGGCTGCGGCAACATTTTTTGACGGAAATGGAAAAAAATTGATAGCTCCCATCTAGAGGTCACCCCAAACAAGCATACCAGGTTTCAAAGCAATCTGATCATAACTGTGCCCTGTAGGGTGTGCCAAAAGGAAATACTGTGGTCTGACTAAACTAAGTTCTAAGAATGTTGGTCGTGGCAACATTTTTTGACAGAAATTGAAGAAAATCGATAGCTCCCATCTAGAGGTCACCCTAAATAAGCATGCCAGGTTTTAAAGCAATCCAATCATAAATGTGCCCTGTAGGGTGTGCCAAAGGGAAATATTGAGGTCTGACTAAACTAAGTTCTCAGAACATTGGCCGTGGCAACATTTTTTGATTCAAAGCGATCTAATCACAAATGCGACCTGTGAGGTGTGCCAAAGGAAATTGTGGACGTACGTACTAACGTACGTATGTACAACCGTACATACGTATATACGTCGACGGACGAGAAGTGATGGCAATAGCTCAGCTTGACTTTGTCAAGTTGAGCTAAAAATCTAGGAATGTTTTTTATTGTGGCTAATTGCCATTCAGTTGTGATTCTTTTTCCAACTTTTGTCTCTGAAACATAGCTTATGACCCTTCATTGAGATGCTCACTGAACTTGTTGCAATGGGAGAGAAGATAAATGGTGTTTTTGAGGTAAAAAAGTATTTTGTTATTCAAGAATATTTTTTTGCAAGTGTCCTCTACACTTGTGTTAGGTAAAGACTTAACAAAACTGCCAAATCTTATTGGACATAACAAGTGGAATCATGTTAACTAAATAACCACTCTAAATAGGGCTGGTACGATTATGAAATTTCATGATTGACTTTTGAAGAAGAGTAATTGATTAATCTTGATGTGGAGAAGTATAGAGGGCCAGAGAGACAAATTTTTTACTTTTAAGGCCTTAATCATACTCTGGGAACTCCAGAAACAACTGTAGAAAACAATATTTTTAGTATGCTACATGCCTACTGCTCTCTGAGGAAAATGCTGACTTTTGACCATCTCAGGCACAAACCTGAGTCTAGTCAATAGAGATAGTCAAGAGTCCAGTGATTGCCACATTAAAATTTAAGAAGGTAATTGCACTCCTCGTCAAACTGAGATGGGCAAATATTTGTACTCCAATACTTTCAGAATGCCAGACTTGGTGCCTTGTGTAGTATCTTTATACTTCTTCTCCAGATCAAATACAATGTATTTTAATATTCTACAGCCTCTAACCCCTCTTACAAGCACTAGGAGAGGAGAGTAATAACTAATAATCCATCAGTAAAGGAGTGATGAAAACCCATAATTGTCGAGTTTGAAATTGTAATCGATTATGGGTGTTTCCAATGATTAGTCAACTTCTCGATTAATCAAGACAGGACTGACTTTGATAGTGAAAATTATTCAATAAAGAGGATTATTCAATTAACAGTGATGTGACTTTCCCGCATTAAAGAGATAAACTGAGCAATTATTCTATTACATCCTATTTGACACTGCTCACAGAGCTCTGTTAGACAGGATATGATAGATTAAATTCCAGTATTTGATGTATTGAGGCCGAATAGGTCAATTTATTTTATTTATTGGTGTTAAACTGGTGAAGAGCTGGAAGCCCATATTTAGGCTTATTATGACGTGACAGTTAACCCTGTACTCAAAGTAATGAACAAAAAAACCAGCTAGCACTATTCACAATGGTAAGTGTCAATGACACTGTAGCTTAATTTGTCTGTTGTCTGTGTGTTGTGTTTGATGAAAAGGATACTGTTCAATGTTTATGAAAGGATTATGAAATAAGACAAGAATTGTGATAATTGGAAATATGTTAATTTCTGTTCCCTGTATGCTATGTTTTTAAAAATAATATGAGGGGTACACTGTACTAAAGAGCTGGGGGGGTGGGTTAATATAACCTCACAGTTAATGTATGTGGCCCTCACAGTTAACGTATGTCAACCAAAGTTACCAAGTTACAGTGAAATTATTCCAAAACGAGTCATCCTATCAAGTTACATTGAAATCCCTTCATAAATATGGCTTGTAGACTGTGCTAAAAGTTTTCAGGCTTCAGGCATGTGTAGCCATGATGGTTGATTGATTACAACTAAAAGGGGACGTCCTCATCTCGACATTATACTGAGTCATTCTACTAAGTTACAATGAAATCCCTTCACAAATACGACCTGTAGTCAGTACTAAAGTTTTTCGGGTTTTGGGCTCGGGAAGTCATCATAGTTGAATGATTGCGACCAAAAGGGGACGTTGTCATCTGGGCTTCATCTGGAGTGATCCTACAAAGTTACAATGAAATCCCTTCATAAATATGACCTGTAGACTGTGCTCAAGGTTTTCGGGCTTCAGGCCACTGAAGCTGTCACAGTTAACCAATCACGACCAAAAGGGGATGTCATCATCTAGGCATTATATGGAGTCAACTTAACAAGTTACAATGAAATCCTTCCATAAATACGACCTATAGACCATGCTAAAGGTTTTGGGGTTTTGGGCTCGGGCAGCCATCAAGGCTAAATGATCGCGACCAAAAGGGGAAGTTCTCATCTAGACATTATTTGGAGTCATCCTACCAAGGAACAATGAAATCCCTTCATAAATATGACCTGTAGACTATGCTAAAGGTTTTCGGGCTTCGGGCCACTGGAGCCGCCAAAGTTGCCCAACCATGTCCAAAAGGGGACATTCTCATCTAGACATTATATGGAGTCAACCTACCAAGTTACAATGAAATCCCTTCAAAATATGATCTGTAGACTGTGCTAAAGGTTTTTGGGCTTTGGGCTCGGGCAGCCATCATGGTTGAATGATCGCAACCAAAAGGGGACATTCTCATCTGGGCATCATCTGGAGTGATCCTACGAAGTTACAATGAAATTCCTTCATAAATATGACCTGTACACTGTGCTCAAGGTTTTTGGGTTTCGGGCCCCTGAAGCCGACACAAAAGGGGATGTCATCATCAAGGCATTATATGGAGTCAACCTAACAAGTTACAATGAAATCCTTCCAGATTATTATTATTTATTTATTTATAGGAGTTTAAGGTCACATACTTATGCACAATGGCTAATCATGACCGTGACAGTTTTACAGGTGGAGGAAGCCAGAGTACCCAGAGAGAACCACTGAGCAACGACGAGCAGCTGCCAGCTCCCCAACATCGTAACTCCGCACTGCAGCACAGGCAGGGTTAGACTGGTCGAAGACATGCGCACAATCGACGTGCAGTACGCCTTAGTACAAGGCGTCATCATGCCCCCATGTGGGTAATTGGGGTTAAGTGCCTTGCCCAGGGACACAACACAGATTTCGAATCGATCGCTCAGATGGTCACCCATCCGAGGATTAACTGGGCTCGATGTTGCTTAACTTTGGTGATCTGACGAGAACCGGTTACTGAAATGCCACCGCGCCCCCAAATCCTTCCATAAGTACGACCTGTAGACTATGCTAAACGTTTTTGGGTTTTGGCCTCGGCCACCATCAAGGCTCAATGATCGCGACCAAAAGGGGTCGTTCTCATCTAGACATTATTTGGAGTCATACTACCAAGTTACAATGAAATCCCTGCATAAAAATGACCTGTAAACTGTGCTAAAGGTTTTCGGGCTTCGGGCCCCTGTAGCTGTCACAGTTGCCCAATCATGTCCAAAAGAGGACGTTCTCATCTCGACATTATATGAAGTCAACCTAACAAGTTACAATGAAATCCCTTCATAAATATGACCTGTAGACTGTGCTAAAGGTTTTGGGGCTTTGGGCTCAGGCAGCCATCATGGTTGAATGATCACAACCAAAAGGGGACATTCTCATCTGGGCATCATCTGGAGTGATCTTATGAAGTTACAATGAAATCCCTTCATAAATATGACCTGTAGACTGTGTTTAAGGTATTCAGGCTCCTGTAGCCGTCACAGCTGACCAATCACGACCAAAAGGAGATGTCATCATCTAGGCATTATATGGAGTCAACCTAACAAGTTACGATGAAATCCTTCCATAAATACGACCTATAAACTATGCTAAAGGTTTTTGGGCTCGGGCAGCCATCAAGGCTGAATGATCGCGACCAAAAGGGGACGTTCTCATCTGGACATTATTTGGAGTCATCCTACCAAGTTACAATGAAATCCCTTCATAAATAGGACCTGTAGACTGTGCTAAAGGTTTTCGGGCTTCGGGCCCCTGTAGCTGTCACAGTTGCCCAATCATGTCCAAAAGGGGACGTTCTCATCTAGACATTATATGAAGTCAACCTACCAAGTTACAATGAAATCCCTCCATAAATATGACCTGTAAACTGTGCTAAAGGGTTTCAGGTTTTGGGCTCGGGCAGTCGTCACGGTTGACAGATCGCGACCAAATGAGGAAGTTCTCATCTAGACATCATACGGAGTCATCCTACAAAGTTACAATGAAATCCCTCCATATTAAATATGACCTGCAGACTGTGCTAAAAGTTTTTGGGTTTCAGGCTTGGGCAGCCATCTTGGTTGACAGATCATGACCAAAAGGGGACGTTCTCATTTTGGCATTATACAGAGGCATCCTACCAAGTTACAATGAAATCCTTTCATAAATATGACCTGTACACTGTGCTAATGGTTTTCGGGTTTTGGGCTCAGGCAGTCATACCGGATGACCGATCGTGACCAAAAGGGGACGTTCTCATCTAGACATGACCTCAAACCTGCATATGAAATTTCGGGACGTTCAGACAAGAACTACAGGGTGTAGCTTGTGCTAAAGGAAAAAGTGAACAGATTCACACACAAACAAACTTCCGCAAGCGTGATGGCAATAGCTTATCTTGACTTTGTCAAATTAAGCTAAAAATTGCCATCCAATTTTCATTATTTTTTTCATTTTTTGCCTCAAAAATAAAGCTTTTGACCCCTCATTGGAGCGAGCTTGTTGAGCTCATTCCAATGAGAAGTCAAAAATTGAAAAAATTAGTTATCCAATAATTTTGTTTGCAAGTGTTGTCTGATTTTCAAGTCAGGTAAAGGATTAAAGGAATTTAATCACATTTGACATGTCCCCTTCAAATTTGATTTGAATAATATTTCAATAATTCTGGATGGAGTTACTACCCTTGACGGACTTACGAAAGTACCTGTTCAGTTGTAATGACCTTATAAAATAATATTCATTTTCACGTGACTGTTACATGACCCGTAAACAGTTTTATCAAAAGTAAAATACATGTTTGGGGAATGTTTATCAGATGAAAAGATAATTTGTACTCAATTCAAGTGAGGGATCAAAGAATATAATTGAGATTACAAAAAAAGAAAAAAGAAGGTACAAAAATGTCAGCTCAACAATAGATAGCCTAATTCTGAAGTCAACAAATTATTTTGCCACACAATGAGTGTATCAGCAGACAGTCACAAGAAAGTCTTCAAAGAATAGGCAATGAAATGTAGCAGTGTATTGCATTCAAGTTTTCCCCCATTGAAATCTGATTGTGAGGTACACATCTTTTTACTGTCACAATGCGATATCCATTTTTTCAAGCTACCTTGATTCTTCAACAGCATGAGTTGATGACATTTTGCCAACATCATGTCTTATTCATGGTTTGTTTATTTAACTGGGGATTGATGACACTTTCAACAAAAAGGATCACATAATGTCAGACAGTTTTAAGGGTGGAGGAATCTGGAGTACACCGAGAGAACTGAGCAGCGGCAAACAGCTGTCAAATTCCCCATTGTACCAACTCGCACAAGCAGAGATAGCTGAGGTTGAAGACAAGTGCACTATCGATGTGCAGTGCACCTTTGCAGACAGTGGTACCGTGCTCCCACACAGACAATCAGGATTGAGTGTCTAGCCCAAGAAGACAACGCAGTTTCCATTGATTTAAACTGAACCAGCCAAGCTTTCGGCTCAATGCTCCAACCACTGCACTCACACAAACCATGGTAGTTAAGGCCTAAAAAGTTAAAAATCTGTTTCTCAGGAGTCCCTGCATGGTCTTTTGGACTGCAGCATGCTCTCTTTTTATTACCAATGCAAACTTAAAAACTAAAAATGAAAGTGTCAATGACACTGTAGCTCAACTTGTCAAGACAAAGACATGTACATGTATAGTATGTGACACAGCAATGACAAACATCTAGGTAATGACCTGATAACAAAGGTACATATAAAGTATTGTAATGGTCTGTACATAAATACTGACCGTAGCCTGTAACAAATGTATAGGTAAAGTATTGTAAAGGTGGGTGACAGTCAGATGCTAAACTAGAAAAGAAATCTTTGAGTCCCAGAGTGGGTCTGACTGAACCCCAAAATATTTGTTCTCATAGCACAGTGACAACAAAGGCACCCCAAAACACACTCATTCCTGTCCCAAGGTGAAAACAAAGGTACCCAAGAAGTTTCGTGAAGATCAGTTCACAAATATGAGCTGTGTAGAAGTTGTGACAAAAAACTGATTGGACCTAATTTCGGCACACAATGGCCACTGGCAGCCATCTTGAATTTTGGACCGCGCCCAGAAACACTCGTTCTCGTCCCAAGGTGATAACAAAGGTACCCAAGAAGTTTTGTGAAGATCGGTTCATAAATACAACCTCTAGCCCGAGCCGTATTGACATGTGCACTTACAGAGTATAAGTAGCACTGAATAAATCAAAGTTCATCTAATTTGCATAATTTCTGCACGAGAAAAAAACCCGTACTATATGTGATGTATTCCATGTTACTAAACATTCATACAAAAATTTATTAAAATCAAACTTTCCTACAGAAGTTCTGTACAAAAGACTGATTGCACTAATTTTGGTACAAAATGGCTGCTGGTGGCCATCTTGAATTTCGGACCACACCCAAAAACACTCATTCTCACCCCACGGTAATAACAAAGGTACCCAAGAAGTTTCGTAATGATCGGTTCATAAATACGGCATCTAGCCTGAGCCGTATAGAAGTTGTGTACAAAAAACTGATTAGACCTAATTTCGATACAAAATGGCCACTGGCAGCCATCTTAAATTTTGGACCGCACCCAGAAACACTCGTTCTCGTCCCAAGGTGATAACAAAGGTACCCAAGACGTTTCGTGAAGATCGGTTCATAAATACAGACTCTAGCCCGAGCCGTATTGACATGTGTACTTACTGTGTGTAAGCAGCACTGAAAAAATCAAATTTCATCTAATTTGCATAATTTCTGCACGAGAAAAAAACCCGTATTATATGTGATGTATCCCATGGTACTAAACATTCACACAAAAAATTATTCAAATCAGCGCTTTCATAAGGAAGTTCTTTGCAAAAATCTGATTGCACCAAATTTCGTACAAACTGGCTGCCATCGGCCATCTTGAATTTCGGACCGGACCCAAAAACACTCGTTCTCGTCCCACGGTGATAACAAAGGTACCCAAGAAGTTTCGTAAAGATCGGTTCATAAATACGGCCTCTAGCCCGAGCCGTATTGGCATTTGCACTTACAGTGCTGAAAGTAACACCAAAAAACATCAAAGTTAGTCTAATTTGCATAATTTACGCACGAGAAAAAAACCTGTATTATATTTGATGTATCCCATGGTACTAAACATTCATACAAAAAATTATTCAAATCAGAGCTTTCATATGGAAGTTCTGTACAAAAAACAGATTTCTGCATCGTCGGTACAAAATGGCAGCTGGCAGCCATCTTGTATTTCGGACCGCACCCAAAAACACTCGTTCTCGTCCCACAGTCATAACAAAGGTACCCAAGAAGTTTCGTAAAGATCGGTTCATAAATACGGCCTCTAGCCTGAGCCATAGCAGCTTGGCACTTACAGCTCTGAAAGTAACACTAAATAAATCAAAGTCAGTCTAATTTGCATAATTTACGCACGAGAAAAAACCCCGTATTATATGTGATGTATCCCATGGTACTAAACATTTATACAAAACTTTATTCAAATCAGAACTTTCATACAGAAGTTCTGAACAAAAAACTGATTTTTGCATCATCGGTACAAAATGGCCACTGGCAGCCATCTTGAATTTCGGACCACACCTAAAAACACTCGTTCCCGTCCCAGGGCCATAACAAAGGTACACAAGAAGTTTCGTAAAGATCGGTTCATAAATACGACCTCTAGCCCGAGCCATAGCCAATCGTTGACGTACTGACAGACGGACAGATGGATGGACGGACGGACAGCAGACGAGGGCCATGACAATAGCTCAAATTTGACTTCGTCAAAGTTGAGCTAAAAATTAAATGATTTATGTCCAATATTTTATCCAAGTTAATAAAATTTGTCCCTTGAGTGCAACAAAGCTTTGCAATGCTTTAGCATTGTAAAGCCTTCTTGTACTCAAGGGATGGAATACACCACCACCCATGCTATTCTGTAGATTATGAGGCCTAAAACATAAAACAAACCAAGAACATGAACTTTTGATGGCAAAGAAATAATTACAAAAATTAAACTTTTTTAGTAAATTTTGTTTCTTAACATATCTACCACAATTGTTTACAATTGGCTGTAACGTAAGTGCAAGCCCTACTTCATAACTAACTCAAGCTAATAACTTTTCCAAACGAGTTGGAAAAATGGAAGAGTGCAAAAGCACTATAAAAAGATCGAAAAGGAGTCAAGCAAGACCGGTGCTCGACATTACAGGTACGCTCTCTGCACACCTCTTGCATTTACTGAGCACATGCGCAACAGCCCTGACGTCAATTACTAATTTCCGCCAATGAGAAGTTTGTGATTTAGCGGGGAGGCAATGATATCAAAAGACATCCCCTAGGAGGGTGGGTCTCCGGTAAACACTTGTGGTCGGTATGTTTAATAAGAAGCAAAATTTACTAAAAAATTTTAATTTCTTCTCAACCTACTCACAATTGTTTACAATTGGCTGAATAAACAATAGGAGGAGGTGAATCACATAACTAATACCAACAAGATCAGCTGAAAGAAATAAAAGGAGGGCAGAGAATGACAGCAAAACCTGTAAAGGAAGAAAGCTGAAAAAGAAGCTGAAACACCAACACCACAGTGTTGAAAAGAATGAAGCACCTGAAAAAAACAAGGCTGAGTAATGCACAAACCCGAAAATACATATTTAACGAGGGTGCACAACAGCCTGAGCAGCAACGAGAGGGCCTCAAGAAAAAAGGTCCTCAGATTGCTGCTGTAGGTGGCAGAGATAAAGGAAGGAGAAAGTAGAAGCATTCCTCCAGTAAGCCGCATTCATAACGTCCCTGAGCGGAACAGAATTGAAGAACGCCCAGGAAGTAGAAATGGCACAAACCTCATGAGCATTAAATTGGTTCGAAAAAAGATCCGAAGCAGACAAACTGGAATAAGCCAGCTTGATTGTGAGACATATCCATCTGGAAATAGAATGGGAAGAGATAGACTGCCTCCCAGGAATGCGAGGCAGAATCTCTTCCGACCTCTCCAAATGAACTGCGTGTGATTAATGTAAGTCTTGATTGCACAAACAGGACAAAGAAAAGGCCTCCAGCCATCGACAGAAGGAAGTGCTCGAATGCAGTGGGAGGAGGTACCGAATCAGGAAGTTGATTCTTGGCCAGAAAACAGCAACCACTAGTGAAGATTACACTGTTAGCCTCATTTCTGAAGAAAGGTGAATCAACAGAATGCGCATGAAGCTCATTGACACATCTGGCAGAAGCAAGCGCTAGAAGAAAAGCAGTCTTATATGTGAGAAAACGCATATCGGTCTCAGATAAAGGCACGAACGGAGCCCCCTCCAAACAATGTAACACTCATGCCAAGTTCCATTTGGGTGTAAGACGCAAAACTCGAGGCCTCTTCAGAAAAAAATGCCGAATCAGTTTGGAGAGAAAAAGATTACGACTGATGCACCACTTTCCCACATAAGAGAAAGTTTCTGACAACATAGACCGATAACCCCTTGGAGTCAAAAAGGTATACCAGAAAATCTGCATTTTGAGTGATTGAAGGATTTCGGTAATCCACATGTTGAGTTGCACACCGGCAGCAGAAAACTTTCCACTTAGCAGCATAAGTCATGCCAGTGGAATGTCGCCGTGATGCAGAAATGCACTCCACTGTTTGTCTCGAAAAACCTCTGCGTCGGAGACAGGACCTGATAAAAGACAGGCGTGAAAGGACAGGCTTGCCAGGTTGTTGTGATACTTCCTGGGCCGGCCCTGGAAAAAAGATCGTGGCATAGAGGTAGACGAATTGGCCGATCTGCTAACAGAGGCCACAGCTGGTTGATCCACACCCATTGTAGAGACAGGGGGGGGGATCAGAATTACCCTGCAACTGCAAGCGCGAATCTGTCACCGAACTGCAAAGGCCCAACATCTGAAGGAAAGACCTGGCCGAGACCGAGGAGGATCGAAGCAGGTCCCGAGCCAAGGCGGAAAGGATCAATGCCCGAACCTTGGGAACCAACACCACATTGTGAAAAGTGTTGAAATCCATTCCCAAATGATGAAATTGCTGAGAAGGAAGAAGATCAGACTTCTCGCAATTGACACTGAAAGCCAGCGACGTCAGCAGGCGAAGCAACTGTCGGACATCAGACTCCAGAACTGCAGCATTGTGGTGCCATTGGAGGATGTCGTCCAGGTAAGCTATTGAAGTCACAGTCGACTGAGTACGGTGTAAAGCGAGCACATGTGACATCAGTCAGGTGAAGGTCCAAGGAGCCAGGTTCAAACCGAATGGGAGAGCTTTAAACGATCCCGAAACGAGAATCGGAGGTATTTCCGTGACGCCAGGTGAATGGGCACATGGAAATAGGCATCCTTCAGGTCGATACTGGCTGCAAAATCGCCGATGAATCGACCGTCGAACCGACCTGAAAGTCTCCATGCTGAAATGAGGTCCTATGATGGACTTGTTCAGGATACTCAGATTGATGACAGGACGAAACTGGCCGTTTTTCTTTGGCACCAAGAAAAGCCTTGAGCAAAACTCTGGAAAAAGGGTGTTCCTGACCACCTCGATCGCTCCTTTGAAAGGAGATTGTCAATCTCCTGCACCAGAAGGTCCTGACACTGAGGACCAGAAGGGAACTGAGTCAGCAGGGGTACCCGAGATAAACAGGTGTGCCATCGTAAGGACAGTCGCAGACCTGATTGGATGACATTGAGAACCCAAGGGTCCGACATTATCTCTGTCCAATGGTCGAAAAACAGCGACAGGCGGCAAATCAAGGCGAGGATCTTCACTTGCGGCCTCAAAGAGGACCCCAAGGGGAGAAACCACACCCTTGGGAAGCAACAGTGTCCTGAGACTTTCCTCCCTGAGGCTGCCAGCGAGCTTGGCCACGTCAGTGTTTCCTCTGAGCAGAAGGAGTGGCCGACGCAGCTGGGCACTTGGCTGGTCTGGAATGACCACCAACTGCAGCAGCAGGTTGGTCCAGTTGCCATAACAAAAGCTGGTCCTTCGATTGAAGAACCTCATCACGGACAGCTCCCACGGAATCATGGAACAGCGGAGATCCAACCAAAGAGGCAGACCTCAGAACAGCACGCTGTTCAGAAGGAAGGGATGAAGAAGTGTCCAACACTGCATCCTGGCATGCAAGCTCCAAATTAGCCATGTGGCAGGCGTGAGCGTGTGTCAAGTTCATAAGAGCCTGAGACAAAACATGCAAAGGCGCCTGAGCATCATCAAACTCCCCTGGCGAAAAATAGGACGCCAGGGCAGCGATGACGTGGTCCGCGAGAGACAACATGCCTAGCATCTCTCGGGACAGGCCCACCATAGATTCAACTACCGACATCAGGAGAACTGCCCACTTAGGCTTAGCTAACCCGAGGGAAGAAGAATCCTCGTCCACAGTAGTCAACCCTTGGAAGACTGGTGGAAGGCGGATTCGTAGACACGAAACCGCGATGGAGGCAGAAATGCATCAGATTGTGAAAAGAAAGAACCCTTTAGGGCCTTGGAACACATTTTGGCATCAAGGCCGTGGTGGCACTCCACAGACGACCCCGGCCGGGCGGTCACTGATGGCTGGTCTGAAGGCTGAATGTGTGGCAATAAGCAAAAAACAAAATCTAACGCCTGCCCAAAGAGTGACGAGGGGGGCCCGTCGCCTTCAAGCAAATCGTCATCCTCTGTGGCTGAAGAGACATAGCCCAACTCGGGCTGACCAGCGGAAACTTCCTGTGAATGCTGAACAGCATCCAAAGGGCCAGGTGAGGAATCTCTGCGACTGACCAAAGGAGGTTGCACCTGAGGAGGCACAGGGAAGCCAACTTGAGGGTTGCAAGAAAGCAGAACGGCCAGCCTCAGCTCACCCTGAGAATCCGTCGCGCCCGACGGAGTGTCTCCCCAATGGACCCTTCTAGAAGAAGAACCCAGATCCTCAGAAGGGACCGACGATGAACGTCGATCAGCAGACAGAGTAGGGAGACGGTGAGAAGACACCGGAGGATAGTTCCAAGAGTGACGCCCAGGGGCATTCCCTGACCTCTGCAAAACAGAAGGCCCTGCCTGCAAATCCTCTAGAGAGACCGACGAAGTACGTCGATCAGTAGCTGGACCTGGGACACGATGAGAAGACACCGGAGGATTGTCCCAAGAATGACAGGAACCTGCCATTGGCCTCTGAGAAACAGAAGGCCTCAACTGCTCATCCTCTGAGGCCGACGACAAGCATCGATCGACAACCAGACTTGGGACACGGTGAGAAGAATGACAGGAACCTGCCATTGGCCTCTGAGAAACAGAAGGCCTCAACTGCCCATCCTCTGAGGCCGACGACAAGCATCGATCGACAACCAGACTTGGGACACGGTGAGAAATCACCGGAGGCAGGTCCCAAGAGTGACAGCTAACAGGACCCGTCACTGGCCTCTGCTGAACAGAGGGCCCTGGATGCCAATGTCCCAGCCACATCCTGCTAGTCGGCTCACCAGCAGGGGAAGGCGGAACAACAAATGATTCGCTTGAGGGATGAGGAATCGCTGCTGAAGAGACTGAGCGTCCCAACTGGCCAGGAGCAAACCTAGCCAGATGAGACGGGGCAGCCAGAAAACCTGTAGAGCTTTGCTGAGAAGCCAGGGAAGACTGAGAGCCCTGTGACACATCACCAGATACAGCCTCGAGCCCCGGAGACTGTATACCATCCCCGGAAGAGATGGTAGAAGCGCTATCATGCAAGATAGGAGCAGCATGAACAAATTCCTCAGCAGCTGCAGATGATGCAGGTGGTAAATCGGAAGGAGAGCAACCGAGCTGACCTCGGAAGAACTCATAACGAAAACAGTTGCCTCAAGGGTGACCACCAGAGCCAAAGGAAGGGAGACCGCAGTCCCCACATCAGGCATCCCGGCACCAGCACCGCTAACAGCTGAGGAGGAACTTGCTACCGAAAAAGGCTGCCCAACATCCTGAGTGACAGAGTCACCACGTGCACTCTCAGAAATATCCGAAGAGGCACAGCTACCTTTGCCCCTACAACGAGGGGTTCTAGCTCTGGTTAGAACCACCTTGTTAACGGAAGCCCAGAACTTGGAAGACCAAACCCCACAAACACCAAAGGGATGGGCCAGAGAACAATTGTTGCATATGACACAAGTACTGCGAACATTATCGACATGTTTCACCTGCATACAAGAAGGACAAGGGAGTGTTTTTGGCATTGTCCAAAAAGGTGACAGAAGAATTCCTGGTGGGAAAAATCCCCCAAAATAATCCAAAGAA
Source organism: Pictodentalium vernedei (assembly GCA_031216915.1). Taxonomy (NCBI): domain Eukaryota; kingdom Metazoa; phylum Mollusca; class Scaphopoda; order Dentaliida; family Dentaliidae; genus Pictodentalium; species Pictodentalium vernedei. The sequence goes on along the minus strand of CM062288.1, from coordinate 184,998,348 downwards.
TCAAGCTTCCCACCAGCGGAAAAACGATCAACACGGGTAGCGTTTTCACACACGTAAAAGGCAAGATACACAGAGATAACACAAGCTAAAATGAGAATAAATATAAAGAAAACAAAACAATTTTGAGCTTGAGTAAAGGATACAATCCTAGAATGCACATATAACAAATAATCGTAGCAAGTTATTCAAGTTATTCTTGAAGAAACAAGCTGAGCAGCACGAGTCACAAAAATTCCGACCATGCACGATGGCGGAAAAAAAGGAATTGACGTCACGGTTGTTGCGCATGCACTCGGTAAATGCAAGAGGTGTGCAGAGAGAGTACCTGTAATGTTGGGCGTCGGTCTCCCTTGACCCCTTTTCTATCTTTTTATAGTGCTTTTGCACTATTCCACTTTTCCAACTCGTTTGGAAAAGTTGTTAGCTTGAGTTAGTTCCTAAGTAGGGCTTGCACTTACGTTACAGCCAATTGTAAACAATTGTGAGTAGTTGAGAAGAAATAAACAAGAGGCACCACCAGGCCTCAAGCGCTCACCCTGAACAGAACAAAATATAAACAGAGTCTAAGAATGAGTCTACTGAATTATTAAGCAATCCATCTCCATAGGATACATTGTCAATCCTTGAGCCCTTCAGGCGTGACAAAAATAGTCCAAGCCTCATGCCTTTTCTTCAGTTGATAATCTAAAATGTAGAGCTCCCCTATGACGCTCCTTGATATAACCTATGTGGATTAATCTTAGTTACACACCTCTAGAGGGTACTGAATTTATTTATTTATTTATTGGTGTTTTTAAGATCACATATTTATGCACAATGGCTAATCATGACCGAGACAGTTTTACGGGTGGAGGAAGCCGGAGTACCCAGAGAGAACCAGAGAGAACCACCGAGCAACAGCGAGCAACTGTCAGCTCCCCAACATACTAACTCCACACAAGCAGGGTTTGCATTGGTTGAAGACAAGTGCACCATCGACGTGCAGTACGCCTTAGTACACAACGCCACCATGTCCCCACGCAGGCAATGGAGATGAAGTGTCTTGCCCAAGGACACAATGCGGTTGTCGCAGGCGGGATTCGAACTGAGGGCCTCTCGGCTTGCGGCCTGCACCTCTACCTACTGAGCCACTGTGCTCCCAGGGTACTGAATACAAAATTTCTAATTCTACATGGCCAATTCTGGCTCCCATAGGCAGGCCTGGCATTCTGAAAAATTTAGGGGGGGGGGTGGTAAAAATCGCTCTCCTGAATGATCTCGGAGAGCCAATGGCTCTAATTTTTTTTTGACATGGAAGGCAGTTGAACCATGATATATCATATGAATATATTTCAACACTGTGACCAGACATGCTCTACTCACAAAGTTGCATTGCGTAATTTGGATAGTTGTAATACATGTTACTTCGAAAGTTACTCAATACTGTGTTGAAGTCGTCGGTCCCGACAACTCACAACTGTCACAAGACAATCTTGGTTCAACTTCATCCCCTTCAAGTTCATCCCATCAGATAAATTTTGAATTTCAGTTCATTGCACCTGTGCCAGTAGTACAGTACATAACATACGTATATGTCCGTGTATAAGTCACACTTTTTTACCTGAAATGTTATGTCAAAATCAGTGGTGCGTCTTATACATGGGTACGACTTGTTTCAGTGAATTTTCAGGGCACTGACTTCTTCGGACAAAAGTTGTTCCTACCGTTTGTCAACTGTATAACAGAAAAAACAATCGTGTGGTTTTGACTGAGTGCAGATTCACCAAAATTATTTTCTTTTCATTTTATTTCAGTTTAACTTCTTCAGAAAATAAATTGTCAATAAAATATTGTGTGTGTGTTCTGTTACTTTTATCCTTAAAAATAATAATAAAGAAGTATTCTATTTAGTCGTTGTTGTTCAATCGGCCCATGTGTTTACATCAGTGCGTGTACCAGAAATCAACAGGTTTGTGGGGCCAATATGGATGAAACCATAAAAAATACAAAATCATCAAAATAACTACGAAAAAAATAAATAATAACACATTAAATGTATGCCAGCAATACATGGAGAGAAGTCTTTATTTATTCCACGAACTCCAATTCACTGATGTGTAATGTCCAGTTAGAAATTACGCACACATGCACCAGGTAAAGTTAGTTTCAATAGCACCAACAATGCTTAAGTGGGACAACAATTTGAAAACAATTTGCGCTGTAACCTGCGTATTTTTTGTATTTTTTTATTGGTTTTTCCAGAACATGAGAACTTAATCACAACAACTGCGCAGGTTACGGCGCAAATGGTGCTCTGATTCTGAAACTATGAAGTTTCAGTCACAAACGAGCGTTGGATTTTCTTGACAGGGATAAAGACATTGGGCTGATAAACAAACAATGAAAAACAAATAAATGCGAGTATCTTTTAAATCTTTAATAATAATTTTTTCCTTTTCTTTTTATCTTATTCACCACATGGTAACTCGTGAAAACTTACCTATTTCCGTTGCATCCCAAACTACACCAAATTGGCAAAACGTAACTTGCAACTAATTCTTTTGTTATAATTCAGGCTCCCACAGGAGCATATATGAACCCAGGGACTTGGCTTTAACAAACCTGAATCTCACACCCCTAAGGATGCTGCACACCAAATATCAAAACATTCCGACTGCTGGATCTGAAGAAGATTTTTAAAGAAAATTCCTCATTTTGAACCAAGTTACAATTTGAGCTCCCATAGTGAGCCCAAATATGAACCAAGGGACTTGGCTTGAACAAACTTGACCCCGACTCTCGATTTGAACAAAGGTGAATCTGACCTCCCTAGAGATGTTGTATACCAAATATGAAAGCATTCTGACTGTTGGATCTGAAGAAGAAAAATTTTAAATAAATTTCTTCATATTGCACTAAGTTAACATTTGGGCTACCATAGTGAGTCCAAATATTGACCCAGGCACTCAAATTGAACAAACTTGAATCTGAATCTGACCCCCCTAAAGATGTTATATTTCAAATATAAAAGCATTCCGACTGGTGGATCTGAAAAAGAAGATTTTTTAAAGAAATTTCCTTATATTGCAGTTAATATTAATATTTGGGCTACCATAGCTAGCCCAAATATATACCTAGGGACCTGATTTGAATAAACCGGTTCTGGGTGTAATTTCGAGAGGAACAAGACGCATTTATTTTCGTGAAAATGAACATATGTTATTTGCAATCCGCCATATCCATTCGGAAAAGTGTTTTCCCAAGAGAAGTGTGAAATCCCAAACCCGCTCCTAACTCGTCTTTATTTTAAGAATCTCTAGTTTTATCACTACTACCTCCTGACTCCAACTCCCTCTTCACTGCCACCACAGTCTCCTCTGCTTCAAGCAGAGGAGGCTGGTGATGGCAGTGAAGAAGGAGTTGATGTTGAAGGAGGTAGTGAATAGTGAGTGATACTAGTGATTCTGAAAATGAAGACGAGTTTGAACTTTGAAGTGAGTGAGGGTCTTTCTATTGAAAAGAGGGGTCGTCCGGAATTGATCGAGAAATACAGTGACTTGGTGAAAAGGGTTCTTTGGGAAGCAGGATTGTAAAAGGTTCAAGTGGAGAATATGGAAAGGCTGACGAAATCTTACAAATTTACGTTGGGGCAGTTTTTCAATTTAGAAAACTTCAGTTCAACACGCAAATAGTACCATGTTTGATTTCCGGTTCCGTGCTATAAATTTCTCGGGTATCATGACCAGCTTTCGGCACACGGAACCTGGGAATTCCCGTTCCAGGGATTAAACCCTAGCCAAGAATCAACAGCTTCAATTTGATTCTGACAGAGGAAGAACTTTATCTATAACGCCGGACGATACACGTTTACTACCTGTTGTTATGCAGTGTTATGCTTGTGACGTCAGGAGCATTCTTTCAGGATAAGGTTTAAAACTACATGCTCGTTCTTTTTAAATGATATGACTTACTTTACTTTTCAAGTACATACTGGGTATGTACCCATATTTCTCCACACGCTTTCAGAATATTTTGCACCAGTTTCTTCCTTTGAACAATTGTGACTGGGGACAGGTGATGCCGCTACTATAACTGCTGGAGGTTATGTTTAATGTAATAAAGATAACGTGGCTCTCTGGGTGAATTACCCGATGTCCAATGTGTGCTACTTTTGCTGTGGGAAGCACTCAAGTTTTATTTAATAAAGATAACGTCGCTCGAGGGGTGGTATAAAATGACTTCACCGATGTCCTCTATGTGTTATTATTGCTGTGCAAAGCACTATCTAATCTAATAAAGATAATATGTCTCCGAGGGTGGTACAAAAATGACACCCCCACCCCGATGTCCTCTGTGTGCCTTCGGGGTATGACTGGGTCAGATATTGGCACCGGACACTAGGCAACGTGTCTGGTCCTAATATCTCACGCCTCTGGCGAGATGTTTTCCTCCCCATACCTGAGTCCATGATAGATTATATATCTCCAACCTCCTCCTGCCGAGACACGTATTTTCTGGATAAGATACCTGTCTGGGGGAGGTGTTTCTCCCACCTCTACTCCATTTTGTACATGTAGTCTAAGAGAGAATGTCATGGAAGATTTCCCCATCCCATATAGTCCGCGTGCCTACTGGCTCATATACCCCACATGACAAATTTGCATGCTTGATGACGGAACTATTTAAACTATTTAAACTCATCTGCAATTGTAAACAAACAACAATGCCTATAGATATGGCCTTTAGAGGTTCAGTGAAACGAATGAAAATAAAAACACTGGGGAAAACAGCAGGTCATCCAAAAGTTTTTCACCCGTACATTTTGACGTAGCAACGATAACTTTGCACATTCCAGGGCACTTGTACTGGTTATGAGAGGCGCCAACTCTTTCGACAGTGATAAAAACATTAACCCTACGAGTACGAGTCATGATTTGGGTTCCTCTCATCACTTCAATGTCTTAATATACTGATAGTATATACCGAAACATTACCCGAAAAATGATTAGCGCATTATTTTTCAGATCGAAACGTCGATTTAGAAGCTATAAAATTGTCATATACAGCCTTGGCCGATTGGAGGATGAAAACGAGCCTCTTGGAGTGGGATAAAAAGGATCCATGATTACCTGATGTGTGACATGGAAAAATCTCACCCTCAGCGCCAGATTTTTTGACCGGACACTCGCATGGAAGGTAATAATAATTACATCCAGCTAGGGCTACACGATATTCAAAACTGAATACCGGTATCGGTATTAAAAAAAATACCGCAGTATACCGGTATATCGAAAACTGTTCAGATATATGAACACAAGTACCACAATCGAGACTCGAGGCATCACAGTCGGGACGAATTAGCATGCCTTGATGACACGATTAGAAAAACCTTTAACCGACGCAGACTTAATCAAAATTTATTATTTTCAATTTATTTATTATTTTCAAAATTAGTTTATCAGATTTTCTCCAAAGATTTCAACAAAACTATATCATGTGACCCCCTCATTGGAACAAGCTCAACGATATATTATTTAATATATTATATCCTGTTGCAGCCCTATGGTTAAGAGCTCGTTCCAATGAGGGGGTTACATGATATAGTTTTGTTGAAATTTTTTAAATTTATTTTTTCAACTGCTGAATTTGTATATTACGAGGGCACAAGCAGACGATTCATTGGATAAAGGGATAATATTATTCATTCGGGGTTACAGTTTAAAAACACAAGGCATCTTGAAAATTAAATTGTGGGTAAATAAATAATGACGATAAACCGATATTTTTGAAATTACACCGATATTCAATCAATATTGGTTTGAATACCGGTAAATATCGGTGTAGCGATATACCGTGCAGCCCAATGGTTAAGTGCTAAATTATTTTTCAAAAGTGATTTGAACCATGGGTATTTTTTTCAAAGATACCACACTTCCAGCAAGACTTACCTTAGTTTAGCAAGAATTTGTTTATAATTGTTTTGTTACAATTTACTGGAGTGCCAATAGGCACTCTCCGATACATTGCGATCAAACAATTTCATATAATTTTTTTCTTCTACTCCTGAGCAAACATCAAGCTAATGCAAAAAGTATAAGGCCACTAAAGTGGCTTCCAGCACTCTTCAATAGAGACATGATTGTCGCTTCTAGCACTCAACCAGTTAACTAAATGCAGAGATGTTAAGTCTCACGTTTTAGTGCAAGTCTCATGATATTGGGACCCGTCTCACATCCTCACAATCATGTGGATGGTCATGGGGATGAATCTCACGATTTCATCTTCCCTTGAGTTAAAATTTTAATGTAAAGATCTTTTGTGTTTTGAAGTCCTATATTATCTTTACATTCATTCATTCCCAACATGATGGCTGTCATTTTATTAAAATAAATTTTTGTTCAGTGCTCTTTTGTAATCCAATTTTGATTATCAACAAAAGGAAATCCCATTACACATGCGGACTGTATACAGCACTTGTTACTTCATCAGTATGCATTCTACAAGAATTATGCATAAAACATGCCTACAAAATTTTGTCACACTCCAATAAAGTGGAGCCTACTTAATTGGATATCTCTTAACTGAATAACCCTGATAATTGAATATAATTTCCAAACACAAGACCATTTACCATACCTCAAGTACAAATTTGAATGTATGTTATAGAGTAAACTCCTGTTTAAATTACCCTGACTCTCCCCAGTTTTCCTTTGTTTATAGATCTATTTGGCTTCAGTACATCCAATACAGGCATTTAATATATTATATCTTGTTTGACAGAGCTCATGGAGCTCTGTCAAACAAGATATAATAGAATGAATGCTAAGTTTATCTCTAGAATACAGGAAAGTGACACTTTCCCTGTCAACTGAATACTCCTGTTACTTGAATAATTTTCATTGACAAAGTGACTATTCAGTTAACTGGGTTCGACTGTACTACCAATAATATGTAAATTAGTGACATGTCAGGAAATAGAACATGCATACATAATTTCAAAACTCTGCAATACTGCCAATAGTATGCAAATTAGCAAAGTGTCAACACTCATACGTGAGCTTGCATCTGGTTAATCCATATCAGAAGGTTCAGTGATAATTAATATCAAAACAAATGGAAACAATTTTCAACTCAATGTTAGGAACAAACACTATAACAACTGATTTGTCTTTTTTAAATGTAATGAACCATGTGTCTGTCATTTGTGTTGGGGAATCCACAAACTAAATCTTTTAGAGTATTCTCCCTTGATGTGCAGACAAACAGGTGATATGCACATGTTCTCGACAAAACAGTCTGTTCATACTTCATGCCTCAAGGTCGTTGAAATACAGTGAAGCCCATTTAATTGGATATCTCTTAATTGTATATCCCTGTTATTGAATATAATTTTCCAACACAGAACCATTTACAATACCTCCAGTACAAATTTTACCTCTTAATTGAATATAGGTTACAGAGTAAATTCCTGTTAATTGAATAAAAAATCTTGTAACCTGTCGAGAAATTACCCTGACTCTCCCCAGTTTTCCTTTGCTTATAGCCCTATTTGACCTCAGTACATTCAATACAGGCATTTAATCTATTATATCTTGTTTGACAGAGCTCATAGAGCTCTGTCAAACAAGATATAATAGAATAAATGCTAAGTTTTTCTCCAGAATACAGGAAAGTAACAAAATCCTGTTAATTGAATACTCCTGTTAATTGAATAATCTTCACTGGCAAAGTGGCTATTCCATTAACAGGGTTCCACTGTACTACATTTGTAGTTGATTTTGTACATTATCTCCTGAATTATGTTTGAAAAAAGTCCTTTGAAGAAATCTTGCTGTTTTTTGCCAAATCTCACAATTTTAAAAAAGAAATCTCAGTATTTTCCTCAAGCCGAGGTTAGCAAGTCTGATGGATGTGTGAGTACAACTGTAGATTGGTCTAAAATGGGCACAACCTCAAAAATGGTCTCACCATAATGTAGCCAGGTAGAAGAAAAAAATATTTGTATTTTGGCCTTCTCGACATATGTTTCAGATAGATTCCATTTTCCCCTCTCTCAAGGCAATGTTTACTTGGAAGTTTTCTTAGTATTTCTCTGGGTCATGCAGAAAGCCTCTTCAAATACAAATTCCACATGAAGTTTATAAGGATACGTCCGAGATATAAATATAAATATATACATATTATCGCTACTGCGAAGTGATCTGGGTCGTCGTATATCATCGAGTTGAGGAGGTCAGATCGCCGGATCAAATGAACTACCGTAGGCAGCGAGTTTGATTTAGCGATCTGACCTCCTCTACGAGACGTGATGAGATGACCCAGATCACTTCACTGTAGTGATAAAAGGTTTATTATATGACTTATAGTTCAACATCACATGCCAACGCTAGCATTATTTATTTATTGGTGTTTAAGGTCACATACTTATGCACAATGGCTCATCGTGACCGCGACAGTTTTACAGGTGGAGGAAGCCAGAGTACCCGGAGAGAACCACCATGCATTGGTGAGCAACTGTCAGCTCCTCAACATTGTCTGTTCAAGCTCCATTCAAGCAGGGTTACAGTGGTTGAAGACATGTGCACCATCGACATGCAGTATGTCTTAGAACACGACATCATCGTGCCGCCATGTAGGCAACCGTGATAAAGTGCTTCACCCAAGGACACAACGTGGGTCATCCTGGACGTGGATCGAACTTGGGACATCTAGCACAGAAGTCCAACAGCCTACCACTGTGCCACCGCGTCCCCCATAACGCTAGCATTAACAATTCCCGCAACCTTTTTTTTGGTACATTGGACTGAAGTAAAAAAAACAAACTATTTTTGTTTACACTTATTTTTTTAACAGATGCACACTTCCAGGGAATCCCCGATGTGCATGAATACGATAAAAAAAATATGATGAATACGAAAAAAAAACCCTGGACTGCCATTCGAGCACACCCATTCCTGCTTGGAGTAAAGTACTCTCTGCGACTGGAACAGCTAATTATGCAAAGTCGTACACACCCGTAAATAGTCTGTCATACTATAGTGGTATGTAATGGGATTCCACACTGTGGATTTTCTGGGGACCAGGAAAAGACTGTCAAACAGTAGTGATATTTAGTGGTTAAATTAGATAGTCATATAATAAAAAACAGATATCAAGTTTTGGCAACATGCTTATCCAAAGTTCGCTTGTGAGAAGTAATCTGATTTTTCTGATTTGACAACATTGCATGCAACACTGTCAAAACACACTTGTTTTTCTCCGGTGAACACAGTGATTTTTTTTAGCTTCCAATTTGTGTAAGCTTAGGTTCAATTCAGTTATTTTGAATCCCATGGCTGGAAAGCTTTTATATTGCAGTTATGTAATGTTTAGCTCTATTCCCAACACTATTTAACACCTTAAGCTGTCTATATGTTGCTGGGAATTTTTCGCGTTTTGTGGCTATGTCTTAGACAAGCCTGAAAATAATTAATCTGTCATTTGCAGAATGAGGCTCCCAGAGGATGAATTTGCTAATGCTATCCCATACAGTGGTATAGAACCCTCAATTTATCCTTTGGGTACGTTTTTCTGTTCAGGCCTGAGAGCTTCAGATTGAGGTTCACAGAAGGTAAATTTAGTAATGCTACCCTGCCATGCAGAATAGCACCAAAAAATTCACCCTCTGGGGGCCTAATTCTGTAGAAGACAGTCTGCGTATTTCCAGGCTTGATCTCAAGACTCATTTTCAGTTGTAAGAATTTACACACTGCATAATTGTGCACAATACTCTCATATAGGCACAGCATTTACCACAGCTAATTTGGAATAATTAAAAATGCAGGTGGGTGATTTATTTTACACATGCTGTATGGGTCATGTGTCATCTTCACCATATAATAAAGAAAACTTGGTGATGCAAAATCTCTATAATTGACCTTATTTATAGGCAGGAATTGACAGATGACAATAACACCTCCTACTTTATTCCATGCTGAGAGTTGGACAGTTTGAATGATTAGATATGCATTCAAGCACATTTGTATTAATATAACATACAGAAATTCCAACCTTCAGTTCAAATGCTTTGACTACTTGAATGAGTACAAGTAATTAAAACTGAGATATTTATTCCCAGCTGGACGTTTATTGAATTTTGAGTGAACATAAGAAAAAAGAGCAACAGTGATTATGAATTGTACAGTTACAAGTCGAAACATGTTAGTAAACTTGGAATGCAAAATCTTCAATTTGCCTATTATTCTAATGCTAGAACACTCAAGTTCCAGGCTTTAAAATTTGTCCTGATTTGCATGAATCTAAATTGATTCTTGCTAATTCCAACTGCAAGAAACAATTTTCAGTTAGGCCCCACAAAGTATAGTTCTCCTGTTTCTCAGGCCATTTTTGTAACATTGCATGTGGGCAGGCGGTTTCTAATTTTATTTTTTATTCTTGTAATTATTTCTTTGCCATCAAAAGTTCATGTTCTTGGTTTGTTTTATGTTTTAGACAATATAAACTGCAGAATAGCGTGGATGGTCGTGTATTTCGTCCCTTGAGTGCAATAAGGCTTTGCAATGCTAAAGCATTGCAAAGCCTTCTTGCAATCAAGGGACAAATTTATCAACTTCATTAACTTGGGTAAAATATCAGACATAAACCATTTAATTATTATTTTTTTAAGTTTGCATTGGTTGTAAAAAGAGAGCATGCGGCAGCCCAAATGACCATGCAGGAGGGTCTGAGAAACAGATTTGAACTTTTTTAGACCTTATTAAATAATTTAGAATTTGCAAGCACTGTTTCACCCTTCTGAGTGTAACCAGTACATATTTCATAGTAAAAAATAAGCTTCATATTTATATATTTACTTGAGTTTAACCCTTCTGAACCTAATTCCAAATTTGAATTTTTGATGAGCTTTTTTGCTTAGATGTACACGTAGAAAATATATGATTCAGTTTTAACACACAGCCTTTTGGTGGTCTTGCTGATGGAAGTTACAATACCTTGGTAGTATTTTTTAGTGAAGTCTTTGATGTCTGTACAGGCAGCCAAGACTTACTAGACACCACTGCTAAGTCAAAATGTTACATGACTAAGAGGGCGAGAAGAGTAAGTAGAATTCTCCAGGCCTTTAAAGACTCTTTCAGGATCTATGACAAAAAACAGATAATCATTTTGTGAGAATCAAAATTGATTCTCATTGTCTTCTTCACTAGAATCCTTCGAGGGAGCAGATTCTGATTCTTATATGATTTTTAACCCTTAGGGGCCTAATTCCGACTTTGATGACTGTTTGCAACAGAACAGGTGCCACAACATGATGTCTCTGCGGCAGCTTGCAAGTTACATTCTAAGTGTCTGGGCAGTTGTTTCTATGCAAGTCTTGGCTGCCGATATAGGCAGCAGAGACTTGCACAGACACAACTGCAACAAAGTCACATGGTGCTGACTTGTCAAAGGAGTAGAAATAATGTATAAAATTCTCCAAGCCCTTACGGATTAAACCGTGAGTTCATGACATTTTCTCTGACTCCTATGTGTGGATTTCTAGAAAGATAAATGTAAGACAGACGGATATTTTCAACACAGAGTAACTCAAATTCCCATGGGGCTCTTGGATAGTTTGACACTGCTTGTTTACTGTGGTAGAAAACTTTTTGTTTTACAGGCATAATAGGCCTGCTAACATTTTGGCTGCCGTATACTCTCTTTTTATAACCAATGCAAACTTAAATGAAAGTGTCAATGACACTGTAGCTCAACTTGTCAAGACAAAGACATGTACATGTATAGTATGTGACACAGCAATGACAAACATCTAGGTAATGACCTGATAACAAAGGTACATATAAAGTATTGTAACAGTCTGTACATAAATACTGACCGTTGCCTGTAACAAATGTATAGGTAAAGTATTGTAAAGGTGGGTGACAGTCAGATGCTAAACTAGAAAAGAAATCTTTGAGTCCCAGAGTGGGTCTGACTGAACCCCAAAATATTTGTTCTCATAGCACAGTGATAACAAAGGCACCCCAAAACACACTCATTCCTGTCCCAAGGTGAAAACAAAGGTACCCAAGAAGTTTCGTGAAGATCAGTTCACAAATATGAGCTGTGTAGAAGTTGTGACAAAAAACTGGTTGGACCTAATTTCGGTACAAAATGGCCACTGGCAGCCATCTTGAATTTTGGACCGCACCCAGAAACACTCGTTCTCGTCCCAAGGTGATAACAAAGGTACCCAAGAAGTTTTGTGAAGATCGGTTCATAAATACAGACTCTAGCCCGAGCCGTATTGACATGTGCACTTACTGTGTGTAAGTAGCACTGAAAAAATCAAAGTTCATCTAATTTGCATAATTTCTGCACGAGAAAAAAACCCATATTATATGTGATGTATCCCATGGTACTAAACATTCACACAAAAAATTATTCAAATCAGCGCTTTCATTTGGAAGTTCTGTGCAAAAATCTGATTGCACCTAATTTTGTACAAAATGGCTGCCATCGGCCATCTTGAATTTCGGACTGGACTCAAAAACACTCGTTCTCGTCCCACGGTGATAACAAAGGTACCCAAGGAGTTTCGTAAAGATCGGTTCATAAATACGGCCTCTAGCCCGAGCCGTATTGGCATTTGCACTTACAGTGCTGAAAGTAACACCAAAAAACATCAAAGTTAGTCTAATTTGCATAATTTCTGCACGAGAAAAAAACCCGTACTATATGTGATGTATTCCATGTTACTAAACATTCAAACAAAAATTTATTCAAATCAGAACTTTCATACAGAAGTTCTGTACAAAAGACTGATTGCACTAATTTTGGTACAAAATGGCTGCTGGTGGCCATCTTGAATTTCGGACCACACCCAAAAACACTCGTTCTCATCCCACAGTGATAACAAAGATACCCAAGAAGTTTCGTAAAGATCGATTCATAAATAAAGCCTCTAGCCTGAGCCATATAGAAGTTGTGTACAAAAAACTGATTAGACCTAATTTCGGTACAAAATGGCCACTGGCAGCCATCTTGAATTTTGGACCGCACCCAGAAACACTCGTTCTCGTCCCAAGGTGATAACAAAGGTACCCAAGACATTTCGTGAAGATCGGTTCCTAAATACAGACTCTAGCCCAAGCCGTATTGACATGTGTACATTCATACAAAAAATTATTCAAATCAGAGCTTTCATATGGAAGTTCTGTACAAAAAACAGATTTCTGCATCGTCGGTACAAAATGGAGGCTGGCAGCCATCTTAAATTTTGGACCGCACCCAAAAACACTCGTTCTCGTCCCACGGTCATAACAAAGGTACCCAAGAAGTTTCGTAAAGATCGGTTCATAAATACGGCCTCTAGCCCGAGCCATAGCAGCTTGGCACTTACAGCTCTGAAAGTAACACTAAATAAATCAAAGTCAGTCTAATTTGCATAATTTACGCACGAGAAAAAAACCCGTATTATATGTGATGTATCCCATGGTACTAAACATTTATACAAAACTTTATTCAAATCAGAACTTTCATACAGAAGTTCTGTACAAAAAACTGATTTTTGCATCATCGGTACAAAATGGCCACTGGCAGCCATCTTGAATTTCGGACCACACCTAAAAACACTCGTTCCCGTCCCAGGGTCGTAACAAAGGTACACAAGAAGTTTCGTAAAGATCGGTTCATAAATACGACCTCTAGCGTGAGCCATAGCCAATTGTTGACGTACGGGCCATGACAATAGCTCAAATTTGACTTCGTCAAAGTTGAGCTAAAAAAAGCAAAATTAAATGGGTTATGTCCGATATTTTACCCAAGTCAATAAAATTGATAAACTTGTCCCTTGAGTGCAACAAGTCTTAAAGCATTGCAAAGCCTTTTTGCACTCAAGGGACAGCTCATTCCAAAGAGGGGTCATAACCTATGTTTCTCAGACGAAAATGAAAAAAATTAACTTATTCAAGAATTTTGTTTGCATGTGTCGCCTGCTTTTCATGTTAGGTAGAGGGTTGATCAGCAGAGATAATCAATTAATCGTACCCATGTGACCCATCATCAAGAGTAATTGAAAAAAAAAGATCCCAACCAAAAATGAACATCATGAATTGCTCACATTGGACCTGGGAAAGTTTGGTTGTTGAAATGGGTTCTTGTGCCGCATAAATGTCAGTTTATCTGTTAAAGAGTAAAGAATTACAGAACAGAAGTGGAAGACTGACGGCTGGACATCTTTGCGAGATCCCTTGTTCAATGTAGGGTTGAGTTTTGACATTTAAAAGTAACTATGATAAATTCTGTTGCAAACTGGATAGTTTCGGTTTCAATTACTCTTGACCTTAAACAATATTCCCGTGAAAGATGTAGTTTTAGAAAGAAAAGCACTTCTCTACTTTCATTTTTATTAAATAATTCTGGCATGATATGTTGTTACAGGTATGTAAGCCGCATTTAAAGAAAATTTTCTATCTGAAGTATATGGTCATGTCTTGATGTGACTGCTGTACATTTTTAAGGCTGGAGAATTGGGAAAACATTGTTGGTTTGTCTGGAAATTGTTCCGTCAGAACAAAATGGATATCACCAAATTGGTTATCTGAAATGGAAGTGTCAATGTTAGTTATCTTGCATCCAAATAACCAATGACGGTAAAAGCCAGTGTACTGTGCTCACTGCCAGATGCCGATAACATGGGGCGAATTAATCAGATTTGGGGAAAGAATCATCCCGGCTATGATTTTGGGCCGAAATGTCCCAGGCAAATCATCAGGGGTCGAACTGGCTTGGGGATGATACATCCTGTAATCGCGCGTGACACAAGAGTTGTTGCAGTCTGATGTACAATGTAATAACTAATTACAACTTTGAATTGGTAGACCTCCCGCTCATATTTGGAAAGTTACTTACTGTCTCTGGGTGACTGCGTTGAAGACACACTACAAACTTCACAAATTGCACTTTGTTACATGTACCTCCTTCAATCTGTGAAAATTGCTGTTTGAGGCGTCTGATTTTGAGGTGCCTTCGACTGAATTAATGGGTCGCAGAAATCAGGGTTAGGCGGACGTTTACCGTCCTCAAAATGACAAGCCTGGGGATGTGGCTGATAGGGTGTACTAATAGAATTATTGACAATTTATATGTCTAATCCAAGATGGCCACTGGCAGTCATGTTTTCTAATGAAATTCAGAAAAATTTGATAGCTCCCATCTTGACATCACATCAAAGCTAGATATGAAATTTGAAAAAGATCAGGTGAGAGATGAGGCCTGTAGGTTGTTCTAATAGAATTGTCGACAATTTATACCCCAAATTCAAGATGGCCACTGGCAGACATGTTTTTCAATAAAATTCAGAAAAATTTGATAGCTCCATTCTAGACATCACACCAAAGCTACATATGAAAGTTGGAAAAAGATCTGGTGAGAGATGCAGCCTGCAGGGTGTGCAAATGGAATTGTTGACAATTCATATGCCAAATCTAAGATGGGTGCTGGCGGCCATGTTTTTCAACATAATTCGGAAAAAGTCAATAGCTTTCATCTGGACATTGCCCCAAACCCATGTATGAAATTTGGAACTGATCAGGTGAGAGCTGTAGCCTGTAGGGAGTGCTAAAGGAATTGTGGATGGACTGAGGAACATATGAATGTACGGATGGACGTATGTACTGACCTACATATGGATAGACGACGGATCACAAACCCATCCCAATAGACATGTTAACTCTCCCGGAATGCCCAGGAAAATGCCAGAATTTCAGTGTAGTTTCTGGCCTCCCGGACGGGAATCAGTTTTGGACCAAAAATCCGGAAAACAACAGTCAAATATTTCGTTCAAGTTGTAACTTGTGAAAAATGTTCTGAGTCAAATCACATTCATTTCAAACTGTGGTAAAAACTCATGAAGGAGTAAAATATGGATTTAAGTTAAATTTATTTAAGAAAAGGGTATTTTATGATATATATTTCAACTGTGTTCATGTTTATTTCTAGGTTTTTTCTTTGGAGATTCGTGATCAATGTGCGAGTGTCGAAGTGAAAATAGGTGACTTACTTTCAAAAAATTGAAAACTCCACCTTCATTTAAATGCAGTTTTTGGAAATTAAAATATATGAAACGGAATTAAATAATATATATTTATTTATTCCTTCATATAATAGCTTTAATTCTCATCCCTTTTCCAAAATCAAAACGTAAACAAACAACTATTTAGCAGTTTAAAAGTAGGTTAAAGTCGCTTAGGATGCCGAAAATTTAGGACTGCATATTTAAACACAATGGACTTATTTTCTAACACTACATTTATTCTGTTGTGCTGACTACAGAACTGTTAACTGTTGGCCATCTGTACCCAGAAAATTTCGAATGAAATTAAAAACAAGAGGCCCCAGGGGGCCTGAGGGCGCTCACCTGACATGGTAGCCTAAATATCAACCCAGAGAATTGATTTCCACAAGTTGCATCTGCTCCTCCTAATAAAAGCTGAAACCAAATATCCAAATATTCTGACCAGTGGATCTAAAAAAAGATTTTAAAAGAATATTCCTCATATTGAACTAAGTCATAATTCGGGCTCCCACAGAGAGCCCATATATGAACCCAGGGACTTGGCTTTAACAAACCTGAAACTCACACCCCTAAGGATTCTGCACACCAATTATCAAAACATTCCGACTGCTGGATCTGAAGAAGAAGATTTTTAAAGAAAATTCCTCATTTTGAACAGAAGTTACAATTCGAGCTCCCACAATCAGCCCAAATATGGACCTAGGGACATGGCTTGAACAAACTTGAATCTTACTCCCCTAAGGATGCTGCATAAAAAAATATCAAAAGCATTCATCTGCTGGATCTGACGATTTTAAAGAAAATTCCTCATTTTGAACTAAGCTGTCATTCAGGCTCCCATAATGAGCCCAAATATGAACCAAGGGACTTGGCTTGAACAAACTAGAATCTCAGCCCCCTAAGGTTGCTCCATGCCAAATATCAAAACATTTCAACTGCTGAATCTGAAGAAGAAGATTTTAAAGAAAAATTCCTCATATTGACTACGTTATAATTTGGGCTCCCATGAACTTGGCTTTAACACACTTGAATTCCCCCCCCCCCCCCCCCCCCAAGGATGCTACTCACCACATATCAAACCATTCCGACTGCTGGATCTGAAGAAGATTTTTAAGAAAATTCCTCATTCGAACAAAGTTACAATTCAAGCTCCCACAGTGAGCCCAAATATGGACCTAGGGACATGGCTTGAACAAACTTGCATCTCACCCCCCTAAGGATGCTGCATACCAAATATCACAAGATTCTGCCTGCTGGATCTTGAGAAGAAGATTTGCCTGAAATGCACTAAGTTCAAATTTGGGCTCCTATACTGAGCCCAAATATAAACCCAGGGGGCCGATTTGAACAAACTTGATTCAGATCCACCCAACAATGTTGCATACCAAATATCACAAGATTCTGCCTGCTGGATCTGGAGAAGATTTTTGAAGAAATTTGCCTGAAATGCACTAAGTTTGAATTTGGGCTTCTATAGTGAGCCCAAATATGAATCCAGGTGGCCAATTTGAACAAACTGGAATCAGATCCACCCCACAATGTTGCATACCAAATATCAAAAGATTCTGCCCGCAGGATCTCGAGAAGAAGATTTTTGAAGAAATATGCCTGAAATGCACTAAGTTCGAATTCGAGCTTCTATAGTGAGCCCAAATATGAATCTAGGGAGCCGATTTGAACAAAATAGAATCAGATCCACCCCACAATGTTGCATACCAAATATCAAAAGATTCTGCCTGCTGGATCTGGAGAAGAAGATTTTTAAGAAATTTGCCTAAAAAGCACGAAGTTCAAATTTGGGCTCCTATACTGAGCCCAAATATAAACCCAGGGAGCCGATTTGAACAAACTTGATATCAGATCACCCACAATGTTGCATACCCAATATCAAAAGATTCGGCCTGCTGGATCTTGATAAGAAGATTTTCAAAGAAATTTGCCTGAAATGCACTAAGTTCAAATTTGAGCTCCTGTACTGAGCCCAAATATAAACCCAAGAGGCCGATTTGAACAAACTTGAATCAGATCCACCCCACAATGTTGTATACCAAATATCAAAAGATTCTGCCTGCTGGATGTGGAGAAGAAGATTTCAAAGAAATTTGCCTGAAATGCAGTAAGTTCAAATTTGGGCTCCTATACTGAGCCCAAATATGAACCCAGGCAGCCGATTTGAACAAACTTGAATCAGATCTACCCTACAATGTTGCATACCAAATATCAAAAGATTCTGCCTGCTGGATCTGGAGAAGAAGATTTTTAATGTTTTCCCCATTGCCTACAGGGTTAAAAAGTGCTGACTCAGCACTTTTTCAAAGTCCCGAAACTGTACCCTATGATAAAACCGATGGCAATATTTTTTTACCAATTCTTTCTGTTGGTCCTAAGGAAGCTTCACACCAAATAAAAATTCTCGGTGCCGTGCAGTTTTGGAGATATGGGCGTTTTAATTTTTTTCTATTTTTAGCTTCTGCGGTTCCCATGGGGCTACGGGAACAAAAAAATCAGCATAAATTAGGTACTTATGACCCAATAAGCCCTCACATAAAATTTGGTTCAAATCAGCCTCTCGGTTTGGAAAATAGAAATTTTGGGCGGGGCAAAAAATTTTGCCCCTCCCATAACGACGCCAAGTATAGCCCCACAAACTTCTCTTGAACAAATATGAGTCTACACCTCAAAGGAAGCTGCACACCAAATATCAAGTCTCTGCTACTGCTGGTTCATGAGAAGAAGATTTTTTAAGATTTCAGCACACTTTTTGGGTGTGGCCCTACCCACAGGCGAGGCAACTTGATTTGAACAAAATCAAATTGCGATGTCATAACAAACTATTATCTCAAAAATCAATTAAATTGGTTCAGCGGTTTGGGAGGAGAAGATGCAAACACCATGTTCACGGACGACGGACGGTGAGTGATCACTATAGCTCTCCTGACTGAAAGTCAGGTGAGCTAAAAAAGTGCTTCAATGATGAAAAGAAAAGTTTTTGTGTTGGGCACAAACATCCCAAATGCATGAAGTTTGATAAAGATACTAATGTTCTTGAAGTAACTGAACATTAGGGCATCTTTTCCTGTTAACATTTCCAGACTAGGAAAATTATTAGTAAGTAGATTTTGATAAGAGCAAACCACAGGTGGAGGTGCTCTGTGGGACAGTGTGGTGGGTGGTGTGGGGGGGGGGGGAGGGGGCTCATGGAGAAGGGGATCCTGGTGGGGGGGTCAAATTAACAGTTATTTTATGATTTTTTAACATAGCATAAATGCAGCAGCATAGTTGACAACTAGTTCTGGATATAACCTGGTGTTAATAGTGGTCCATGAGCTGAAAATTCACAAGTTTTTTCTTTTATTTTGTCCCCGCACGAACTTTTCCCTGAAATCCATCCTATTTCCCTGAAAATCCACCCTCAGGTTCCCTGAAAAATTATTCTGGAGGTTAACATGTCTGTCCCAATTAGAGATGGGCCGAAACTGCGGTTATCGGTAAAAGCCGATATCCGATATTTTCGGTAAATTTATCGGCCGATCCGATCCGATAACCGATAACTTATAACGTGTAAACCATAAACTACTGGAACAATAGTCAATTACTTCCTTAACAGTGACAAGATGGCATTTTATGCAATCAATTTACATGGCCTAAATCATAACTCGATTTTGTCTGTAGTGCGGGCCTCTCTGATGTTACAAATCGTTAAGGTATAGAAACGATAAATTGTTGGAGGGAGGGAGGGGGGGTCATAACATGGAAGAATAATACGTTTACATACTTTGACCAAGGGACAGCTTAACAAAACACCCTACGGTCATGTTCGAGGCACACAAAATGTTTTGCGGTGAATACGTTCGATTGGCTCTGTGAATTCTCGCCGCGAGTATACTGATCTACCGGAATGTTTGGAAAAACGGTCAGTATCGGACACCTAGAATGAATTAAAAGAGGAAAACAAAAAGTTGGCCCAAAAAGAAGTTACCAGTGAGGCCCTGGTGCCACCGTTGCCCCATGATCAAGAGTCAAGTCAAGTCGGTCCCAAAGCAGGGAAAAATCCCCCCCCCCACCCCCCATCATTTTACTGCACTAGAAATAACAAGTTGTTTCAACTCCTTTATCCAACGTAAATTACGGAACGACAAAACCCGACCAGTGCAATATAGGCCTACACAAAACCTCTATTCAATAATTTAATTAATTTTTAGATTTTCACTTTTTGTTTTGGCTTCCAAATTGCTCATAACCTAGGTTTGGGGAAAATGAACATCTACATGTAAATCACACAATTATTATTTTCGCGAGTGTCGCCTGCTTCAGCTAGGCATTGGGTATATGGTTAAAAAGCTGAATTTCTGTCATTTACCGACTGAAGGACCCAGAGAGCCATACAAAATGCGGCAAAGGTTGTGTTTTGGGGACAATTTACGATTTATTTAGTGTACATGCCCCCCCCCCCCCCCCCCCCCCCCCCCCCCCCATCCTGCCAACTAAAGGCCACCTCATCGGAAGAATCTATATGTATACATGTAACTAACAAGAAGAACTGATTTTCATCTATGCATTGCAGACCATTTTGATAGCTTCATTTATTGATTTTAAAGGGCATACATGGGAAATTATGACTGTAATGCTACTAACGCAGATGGAAAACTCGGGTAGGCCCACAGCCATTTACATGTAAGTCCCCATTATAAACCTGGCTGCGCCGTCTTCAAGTAAAAATGGTCCTGGGACTGAAGAAATCACTTCAGGTGAAGGGCCAACACCTCCAAAGACTGTCAAACAAGATGAATTTGCTGCAGACTATGCAGAAATCTTATCCAGCAAAGGCATCGCATTATCAACTACCAGTGCACCCACTCCTGCACATATAATACAGAACTATCTTAGTGAACCACTTCAGCCTCATGGTGATAACCCACTTCACTGGTGGGCCGTAAATGGCCATCGCTTTCCTCTTTTGTGTCATCTTGCAAGAAAATATCTAGCTCCCCCTCCCTCGAGTGTTCCAAGTGAGCGCCTCTTTAGTGAGGCGGGGCTGATCTATGATGATAGGCACTCTCGGTTAAATCCAGAGAAAGCAGAGATGTTGTTAATAATAAGGGGTAATCTCCCTCTCCTGAAATTTAAGTACTAAGTGACTCATTTTGGCAAGCATACCAAAATTCGAACACAAATTTGATACCTTCATCTTCATATAAAGGCTATCATTTTAGAATTATTTCTCAGTTATAAAATGATTTTGCGTCGAAAACAACCATTTTTGTTTATGTCTGCTGCAGTCAGCATTTTTGTTCAAATATGAGATGGAATATATTACAAGCAGAAGGGA